>CAKKSZ020000008.1:0-30876 GCA_920104245.2 Rhodotorula babjevae | reverse complement strand
CCATTGACACCACATTCCTATCAATATTTGGTTAAATTTCCTATGGCTAATTAGCGCCCCGCGGAGCGGGGCGAGTAAACAAGGGCAACACGAATCGAACATGTATTGGCGAATTTGAAGTTCGCTATTCTACCATTGAACTATACCCCTAGCGTTAATAGGGCTAAGAGGGGATCGAACCCTAAATCAACAGATTTGCAATCCGTGTGTAGTACCATACTACCGCCTCAGCCCTTTATATTATTATATATATAAAAGAAAGAAACAAATAAACCTAACACTAAAAGAATCGAACTTCTTTTTGGCCCCCCCCCGCGTAGCGGGGGGGCCAAAACACATCAAATTAGGAATTTACTGCTCTACCGTTAAGCTAAGCGTTATAAACTATCCTTTTATAGATAAAATGTTGCTAAAAGAGAATAACAGATCTTTATGTCATTTGTCTCGCCCCGCGTAGCGGCTAAAATGGGGCCAAAATGACAAAAAGGGGATTATGATTTGCTTGTTGCTGTAGCTGTAGGAGTAGGACTCATACATAGTACGATAGGTCCAACCATAGCAAGTAAGAAGATTACACTTGCAACTACTAACCATAGTGAAGCGTATGTGTATAGACCGTGACCAATACTTTCGATTTGAGTAAAGGTTGTCATTGTGCTATCTGCAACTACTGGGTTGAATGCTGCGTGAACTCCTTCTGTTCCCACAGAGTGGTGAATAGAGTCAAGTGCAGTGTCAGTGTTAGAAATCCCAAGTAGAGTTGTGTTTAACCAGTTAAAGATACTTAGTGAAACGTGTAGTGATCCACCATCGTGGTAACTTACTGGTAAGATTGATAGTAACTCGAAGAAGAATAGGGATCCTAAGAATGCTCCCATAGGTAAGCTCTTAGTATACTCTTGTCCTGTCTCAACTAGCTCAACTAATCGTAAGTTAAGCATCATGATAACGAATAAGAATAAGATCGCGATAGCCCCAACGTAAACAATTAAGTATACAAGTCCTAAGTAGGCAACACCTAATAGAACTAAGTAACCAGCTACGTTAAGGAACACAGCAATTAGGAATAATACCGAAATAACTGGGTTTTTAGCAGTAATAACCATAATACCTGATAAAATGGCTCCTAAAGCTAGTAAATCTAGTAATACGTTGTTCATATTTAAAATATAGATACCCTATCTAACACCATAAACAGGTAGTTAGATGCTATATGCCTTATATAAAGGAACAGCAGAGAGTCGTAGACATTTAGCTTATTATTATAGCTGTTTTTCCCTTGTAAAAAAAATGAAGTAATAACTAAAGTAGTCGTTTAGGCTTCTTTAAAATAAATACACACCCAAACAGTAAACCAAAATGAGTTTAGTCTTAACTCCCTATTCATAATAGGGAAGTCCTTAACTGGAGTCGAACCAGCTCTCTAAGAATTAACAGTTCTTCGCATTTATTCACTCCTCCAAAGGAGGAGTGTAAGCAAGCTGTCTTTCTATTAATTACTTAGTCCTCAATTGGAGTCGAACCAACTTTCTAAGAATTAACAGTTCTTCGCTGCACCGTATAGCTCTAAGGACTATCTTACATACTCTTATATTCTGTATTTTTGCCCTGGGTTAATAAAGATTATACTTCATGATCGTGCTTGCTTACCCCCCAGCTCTGCTGGGGGGATAATACCGTATAGCCCTAAGGACGTTATCTATTGGTTTTAGTATTAACATACTTATATTGTATTAACTAATATGACTGCATTTCATGAAAACAGGACACAGCAAATTTATTTAGTATAATGTTAATTTCTTATAATGCTCCTTTATAACAGTGTGAAACATCTTACAAGTAGTGGGACTTGAACCCACATGGCTGGAGGCCACAGTTTCCTAAGAACTGCCCGGCTACCAATTACGGCATACTTGCTATTTTATTTTGCTAAAAAGGGGGGTTAATAATTGAGTTATAAATAATACTATGAGTATAGTAGTAGGAATGACATCATAAGAGCGAACAGTCCTGTAGCCTCTGATAGAGCGAATCCTAGGATTGCGTATGAGAATAGTTGCCAATCATACTTAATGGTATATACATATTAAGTAATAATGAGATCATATCTTTTGTCATAGTTTCAGACAATTTAACATCTGATCGTTGAAGATTTAAGTCTTGCTGATTAGTATTTAGCTTATTCAGTATAGCTGAATAAAGCCGTCATTAATTCTATTACCAATATTTTGGTGATCTTTTAATACAGTCCCAGCATATAGTTAATAATTCGACCCCAAGCAAGGTCGTAGTGCAGGGTTACGTGCAGTTGCAGTAATTAGTCCTGAGAATACTACTCCAATTCCAACTCCGGCTCCAGCTACGTATAGTAGATAGCTATATTGGACTATATCATTAAGTAACGGTAAACGTTAACTTATTCTACGCATAGTCTCTGAGGCATTAGCCTGCTGGTTACTTCTTCTTTCGAACAGACATTTAGATTATTCCTTAATTTATAAGTACTAATGTATAATAGACTTCCAGCAAATAGTAGAATGTCGGGCTAACTAGAGCTTTACCCGATAGTAGCTAGTCCTGATCCAATGTATTTTGCAGCTTGTAGCATGGTTAATATAAATTTAATAGCCTCGTCACACCGTACAGCGCCATGATAATAAATTAACAGAGGGTTAGGTGTATGGCAGACGGAGCTCTAAGTTGCAGCAGTGGTCTAGAAAAATTAGGTAACTAAACATGCCGTTCTTTTCACATATATTTTACTATAAGAGAATAACTTTCATTATAGTTAAAGGTATTGGCCTTCTTTAGAAATAAAGGCTGCTTTCCGAAACAGGGCTCTGTTTATTCAATAAACCGTCATTCACTTATATTTAATATAAAAGCTTTGATTAAAAGTAACTGTATCAATTTACATAGGTTGGCTTAGTTCAACGGTAGAACACTAGTTTGTGGATCTAATGATCCCAGTTCGATTCTGGGAGTTGACCCTTATACAGTAATAGAGGGATTATGGGACTGATGGCTTCAAGTTATGGCCACAGGAAAGTCCTAGATGATTATAGCATATCCTATAAATAAGGAATAGCTAAAGCTATGGTTACTTACAGAAATAATATATTATTAATTTTGCTCTCGACTCTGTTTATTGTTTTTGTTTATAATATCGCACTTATTACCTATGCTCATCAAGTTTCCCCATTTTTGCCATTTTTAGAAAAACAGCTACTTCGACAGGGGGCAAAAACAGCTAAAGCAGGGAAGAAAGAATACATATTGTAATTTATCAGTCCAACTTAGTAATTACTGGGTACAGAATTAGGCTTATAGTAATCCCTTTACCATTTAAACTAAACAGCTAATATAGTTCAACGGTTAGAACATATCCCTCATATGGATATAATGTAAGTTCGATTCTTACTATTAGCTTCTAGATTTAGAGCCGTTATAAGAGACTAACTTAATAATTAGTTATAGTTAAAATAAAAGAAGTAGTTTAAAGTGAATATAGTTTAATGGTAAAACACTTCAGTGTCATTGAAGTAGATGCGGGTTCGAATCCCGTTGTTCTCGTTATCTTTAGCTCTTCCTGTTTCGAAAGTTACAGGGGACAGCTTTAAGACTTATTATCACGCTATCTAACAGCCTAGTTATAAAATTTAGAATTTAATTAAATTAAAGGCATTAAAAGTCAAGAAACTTTGTTACCGCTTATTCTATAAATTACTGCATTTTCCTGTGTGAAAATTTAAAACCACTTTCTCGCCTCGCTTTGGCATTTTTGGGGCGCTAAAGAAATAGGGTTATTGGTATGCCTTCTTTCATTCTTGATAATCCCTGTTCGAAAAAAAAAGCCGGGAGATAAGCGAGTAAGAAGCGAAACCCACAAACTTATAATACAAAGGAAACCAATAGGAACTATTACAAGATGCATGACATTATCATTAGTGTTATTCCTTGTAGGTATTTTAGGATTCGTTCTAAACCGTAAAAACATTATTCTAATGCTAATCAGTATTGAGATGATGTTACTAGCGGTGACTTTACTAGTTATTGTTAGCTCATTCAGCTTCGATGACATTGTAGGTCAAACTTACAGCATCTACATCATTGCCATTGCTGGAGCAGAATCCGCAATTGGTCTTGGTATCTTAGTTGCATTCTACCGATTACGAGGATCAATTACTCTACGTTAGATGTACCTATCAATTTTAGCTTTACCATTATTTGGTGCTGCGTCAGCCGGTTTACTTGGACGTAAACTTGGAGTTACTGGTGCACAATTAATTACAAGTGTATGTATGTGTACATCTGCACTTCTATCTATTGTTGCCTTCTACGAGGTAGCATTATGTGGATCACCTGTATCAATCTACTTAAGTAGTTGGATTGACTCAGGAATGATGTCCGTAGACTGGGCATTCATGTTCGACAGCCTAACAGTATCAATGTTACTACCTGTTACAGTAGTTTCATCAATGGTACATATCTACTCTATGAGTTACATGGCTGCTGATCCTCACAACCAACGATTCTTCTCATACCTATCAATGTTCACTTTCTTCATGCTAGTACTAGTGGCTGGAGATAACTACCTAATCTTATTCGTAGGATGGGAGGGTATTGGAGTATCTTCATACTTACTGATTAACTTCTGGTTCACTCGAATCCAGGCTAACAAATCAGCTATCAAAGCCATGACAGTTAACCGTGTAGGTGATACTTTTTTAAGTATTGCATTCTTCGGTGTGTTCTGGGCATTCGGTAACTTAGATTACGCTACAGTTTACAGTCTGTCACCTTACATGAACGAGACAGTTCTAACTATCATTGGATTACTATTCCTATTCGCCGCAATGGGTAAATCAGCTCAATTAGGGCTACATACATGATTACCTGACGCCATGGAGGGACCTACACCAGTTTCAGCGTTAATCCACGCTGCTACTCTTGTTACTGCGGGAGTTTACTTACTTCTACGGTCTTCTCCACTACTTGAGTACGCTCCAACAACTCTTGTTGTAATTACATGGGTGGGAGCTATTACAGCATTCTTCGCTGCAACAACAGGTCTACTACAAAATGACATTAAACGTGTTATTGCTTACTCTACTTGTTCACAAATGGGGTACCTATTCATGGCAGTAGGTATTTCACAATACTCAGTAGCACTATTCCACCTGGTTAACCACGCCTAAAATTATGTCCCCATGTCTCCCCCATGTTCAAAAGAGCTAGGGCAAAAGTCGATTGGGGAAGAGGGCGTTACTTGACTATATGCTAGAACATATTAATATAATAAACAACCAGTATTCTGGTAATATGGTTTATTACTAAATATAACCAGCAGGACACATATCTCCTCAACGATCTTACGTTAAGACATAGTTCAGTATGTTTCTGAACTTATGTATAATAAGATCTTACTAGAAATTACATTTTTATTTTAGTAGTCTTTAAGGCAGTACTATTCCTTGCAGCTGGTGGGGTATTACATTCAATGGCTGACCAACAAGATATGCGACGACTTGGTGGTTTAATCAACTTACTACCATTTACTTACACAATTATCTTAATTGGTTCACTAAGTCTAATGGCCATCCCATTCATGACAGGATTCTATTCTAAAGATTTAATCCTTGAGTCAGGATACGCTACATATACTATGAGTGGACACATCGTTTACTGGTTAGGAACATTAACGGCTATGATTACTGCATTCTACTCATTCCGTCTAATCAGTATGACATTCTTAACTACACCTAACGCTCCTAAAGTGGACTACGAGCACACTCACGAGCAAGATATGATCACTGTAGTGCCTTTAGTAATCCTTGCAGTAATGTCAATCTTCTTCGGTTACATTGCTAAGGATAGTTTCGTAGGTATGGGTAGCGATATGCTTGCTACGTCATTATTTGTTCACCCATCACACGTGACATTAGTTGAGGCTGAGTTCTCAATTCCTACATTCTATAAATTACTTCCTGCTATTGGAACAATTGGAGGTGCATCGTTAGCATTACTAATGTACCACCGATTAGCTAACTTCACTGTAGATTTAGCTCTAAGTGATCTTGGTAAACGAATCTACACATTCTTTAACGCTAAGTGGTTCTTTGACGCGGTTATTAACCACTACGTAATTAACAAGGCTCTAGGTCTTGGAATGATTACAGCTAAAGTATTAGATCGAGGAGCTATCGAGTTATTAGGACCATTCGGACTAACTAACTCACTATACGGAGGTAGCCAAACAATTTCACGATTAGATACTGGAATTGTAACACAATACGCTCTATACATCATGATTGGTTTAATCTCAATCACATTATTACTATTCGTACCAATTCTATCAGGTATTTCACTAGACAACATCGGTGACCTACGACTGATCTTAATTTACGCAGCTGGTCTACTGTTCGCCTTTGGTAAAAGCGAAGTAACAGGCTCTAAACAATCTGCATAATCCCCTTTTTGTCTCGCCCTGCTTTCGACAGGGGCGGCTATAAGAAATAAACATTACTTACAAATAATATAAGAAATAGTTATACTATCGCATGTATACCTAATTAAAGCGAGATTAGTTTAACGGTTAGAACGTCGACTTTACACGTCGATGGCAGAAGTTCGACTCTTCTATCTTGTATCTATTAGTTTATTTGTGGATTAGTTAAACGGTATAATCGCCGACTCATGATCGGCAGTTCTGGGTTCGATTCCCGGGTCCGCGTAACAAAGCATAGCTGTTTAGCCGTCAAATGAATAAAGCTGTGATAATGGATTGGTCATCTAGTGGTAGGATAACAGCTCTTCATGCTGTGCACGCAGGTTCGATTCCTGTCCAGTCTATTAGAGATCTAACATAAATAGGCAAAGCCTTAAATTACTCGCCCATTTTTAGAAAACAGCTAGGTTGGCTTGACGGCTTTTATAAGAGAACAACATGTTTAATTTACTAAACGGGTTAGTTTCTTATATTTAACGTTCCATAATAAAGATCTAGTAATTCCGGAAAGCAAGGCAGTAAAGAAAGCCCATAGATACCTATAACTAATAATATTAATCATAGCCTCTTGAATACTCTAAAGTATCGCTTGTTTCCCCCTCCTTTCGTTTCCCGCCCCTGTCGAAGGGAAAAGAACAGGAAAACTGAAATATTTACTATTTTGTAATAGTACATGACAGAGCAGCTCCCAGAGGATAAATACCGTACTCTATTTAATTTATTAAAGATTTTGTTTCTGTTTTGACCCCTGCGTAGCAGGGGGCCAAAATGTCACCTATTAATGGACTGTAAATAAGCCGCTTTCGACAGGCTTATTTAAAGCTGTACTTTTATACGTATTCTATTATATAAGAGTATTACGTTAGTAACCCTAAAAAGGGAACAAAGACAAGAATATGTAAGCAGGATTAATATAAATATAAGAGAGTAACATTACATTGAAGTACTAGACTGTGAGAATATATAAGAATATACTTTTTTTTTTAAACGCCAGATTAGTTTAGTGGTAAAACGTCTACCTTGTAAGTAGAAATCCTGTGTTCAATTCACGGATTTGGTATCGTATATATACATATGTCATTTATTCTTTTATATTATGCATATATACAATTTACTAAATTGGGTTATGGTCTAATGGCATGACGGGATTTTTTGGAGATCCACGATACTTGTTCGATTCAAGTTAACCCAAAATGATCCATTTAGGGTGTTTAGCTCAGTGGTAGAGCGTTTAGCTTTTAACTAAATGGTCGACAGTTCGAATCTGCCAACACCTGATTTAATTAAATTTATCATTTATAGAAGTAGTACATTGTACATAGGCAAGTATAACTTATGCCTCTGTTGTCTATAAATAAAGAAAGGATTTAATACATTGGGCAAGTCATCTGTTGGCAAAGTGAAGTCGATTGCTATTCGACCGTATAGGTACTCCCTATCTGTGAGTTCGAATCTCATCTTGCCCGTTTCATACTTATAGAAAGTATTACTCTTATAAGAATATATATTATAGGGGATATAGTATAATGGCATTACGCGGTGTTTGCATCATTGCGACGCTGGTTCGATTCCAGCTATCTCCAAATATATAGCCAAAGTAGCATAGTTGGTAATGCACTGGACTGAAGTTCTAGGTAGTGATAGGTTCGAATCCTTCCTTTGGCAGCTAGCAAATAATAGAAAATTAGTGTGTAATGTAATAATATGGGTAGTTTTCCTAGTTGGTTAAGGAGACTTACCACCCCCCCTCCATCGCTACCGCTCTTCCGGGTAAGCTTAAGATATAACATTTATTGTTGCTCCTTATTATTAACTTGTTAGTTATCACCTAATTGTATACACTGGCATAAGGTCTTTCTCTTGTCAGGCTCTTATAATTATTATAAATAAAATAAGAACGGCATGTTTAGTTACCTAATTTTTCTAGACCACTGCTGCAACTTAGAGCTCTGTCTGCCCTGCACCTAACCCACTATGTATTTTACGATATGTAGGGGGCGCTGCACGGTGTGACAAGGTTAAATCAACTACAAGAGACATGCTACGAGCTGCAAAATTAATTAATGGACGGTTCGTTAACAAAGTACCGAACGATATTGCTTACTACTTACATCTTAATAACCCTGATGTGATTAAGAAATTACAGTACCGTTATCGAGACAAGAATGTAGTGTATGGTCTGCGATGTCAGGTTGATAACCGAACTTATGTAGGTTCGACTATGACTGCTGGATTACGTTTCCACAACCATTTAATCTCTTCAGGGGCTAAATCAAACGCAAATCTGCAGGCTGCTATTAGTAAGTACGGACTAGATTTCTTCACAGCACATATTTACGAAGAAGTTCTAATGCCTGTGAATGCAACCTATCAACAACGTAAAGCAATTCTATTGCAGCGTGAACAATACTACATGAGCCAATTTCCTCGTACACAACTGTACAACAAGATCAATGCATCTAACTTATAATCCCCCTTTTACTCCATTAAAAGATATAAGATAGGATAAGTAGTGTATTAATAAGTAATAAGAGTACTCAAGTGGGCAGTTATCCTAGTTGGTTAAGGAGTTTTACTGTAAATAAAATGACTATCGTCACCGTAAGTTCGAGTCTTACCTGCCCAATACTGACATTATAATGAGAACAATAGCAGCGATACATAAGGGTATCCCCCAAGCTTGCCCCGCCACCTGCGGTGGCGGGGACAAAAGAGGAGACTTACTGTAAATAAGTTAGCTGACGCTACCGCATGTTCGAGTCATGCCTACCCAATATTATAATTATATAAGAGACTAACAAAGTATCACACTACATTATGATATAGAGAATGGTAGGTTTCCTATTAAGTAGTTACTACATTAACTTCGGTGTACTCAATCCTTGAATACATCTTATACACAGCGGTAGATACTAGTATCTATTGCCTAGTTCTCTTACTACCCTCCTTCTTGTAGGAGGTAAGCTTACTCCTCCCTCTTCGACAGGGAGGCGGTGAGGCGATAAGGGAAAGTAGAATACAATCTGCTAAGTTTTAAAATATGACTACAACATACATGTTTGATAAATCTAACCGAACTAACATTATGTCAATGCAACGTCAAGCTATTTCAATCATTCAATCCTTCTTTGTTAAGTTCCAGACATTAGTAGGTAAGCCAGTATTTACTGTAAGTGCCGATAAGGCAGTTGTACAGCTATTCTACATGGGTACAGCCACTGATACTTTAACTAACGCAAGTATTGCAGCATTAGGAGATGCTCTTACACGGTGTTTCGGTCGAACAGTTGAGTTACGATTAATTCGTCTTAACCACTCAGCTCTAGACAGTTCAATCTTCGCTCAATACTTAACTGCTAACGCTGGTAAATACTCATTCAACCGTATCTTAGATATGCTGAAAGGAAGCTTACCAACAGTAGTTTCTGAAGGATCAGTAGATGACAGTACTGTAACTCCTACATCTCATATCACAGGAGTAAAAATCAAACTATCAGGACGATTAACTACACAACGTTCTGGTCCACGACAAACAGTACAAGCTGGACGACTAGGTTCATCAGCTAAAGGCCAATTTGGTACAGTTGATTATAGCAAACACACTGCTAAGAACAAGTTAGGTGCATTCACAATGAAAGTTTGGATTAGCCAACAAAGTCGATAGATAATTATTAACCTCCCCTTTTATGCGAGTATAAGAGATAGACTAGTTATGTTAATAACATTGTTTAAGTTTCTATCAGCGCCTCGCTCTTCGACAGAGGCGAGTATCTTAGCTCGAGGAGTCCCTTTATAGTGAGGCCGACTGATTGTGGTTGTGGTTATATGTTGTATATGTTGTATTATATTGTTAGTTTCTTATATGTAAATAAAATCGGAGAATTGGGAATCGAACCCAAACGTTCTTCAACCCAAATGAAGCGCCCGGCCATTAGGCTTTCCTCCGTAGTATTTCTTAGATTTATAAAATAGGGGGAACAATGTGGTATCATCAAGTCTAGCGACTCATTAGTATCACTCAGCTCACGTCTTGCAACGCTTACACATGTGACCTATCAAGGACGTGGTCTACATCCTGTCGCTTGCCTATCTAAATAAGCGCTAGCTTCCAAAGAACAGCTTCGATCTTATATGCTTTCAGATCTTATCCTTAACACATGTAGCTACTCTGCGGTACCATTATAACTAATTGCTATAAATAATAGCAGATACACCAGAGATGTGCACCTGATGGTCCTTTCGTACTAACCAGATGTTCTTCTTATTCTATATGTCCCACCAGAAGATAGGGACTATACTGACTCACGTCGTATTGAACCCAACTCACGTACCACTTTAATCGACGAACAGTCGAACCCTTCCCAGCTTGTGCACCAGGAGGATGTGATGAGTCGACATCGAGGTGCCAAACAGCGCTTACGATATGAACTCTTTCGCGCTATTAGCCTGTTATCCCTAGCGTAACTTATCCGTTGAACGATAGCTGTACCATAACATACTATCGGTTCATTATGCCCTACTTACGTACCTGATTGACCTGTCGGTCTTTCAGTTTAGCACACTTTTGCCATTATGCTGTTATTGGCTATTCATAGCCACTTAGTCCCCGTCTAAGCTATGTGTACCTATTGGACCCCTCCGATGCTTTCTTGGAGGGTACCGTCCCAGTAAAACTACCCATCAGACACGTTCCCTATAGTTATAGGTTAGTGCGTCTACGATTTGTTGAGGTCTCTCACTTACGTCTATTACTCCTTCGGCTACGCCGAAGGCGATAAATAAACTACCTCATGCCTGTGACAAATGGTAGACTAACACAATATCTGACTGTAGTAAAGTTGCATAGGGTCTTCCCGTCTGACTGGTGGTAAACCGCATCTGCACGGCTAATTCAATTTCACCGGACTCAAGTTTAAGACAGTGGGGGCATCGCTGTTCCTTTCATGCAGGACCGTAATTGGCGGCCAAGGAATTTCGCTACCTTAGGATCCTTATAGTTAAGACCGTCGTTTACTTCGTCTTCAGGTTTCGAAGGCATACCATAAGTACACCCTCAATCACCATATCACGAAGCACCGGACAGGAATCACAACCTATACGACCACGATTAGTGTTAGCAGGCTGCTGTGTTTTGGGTAAACAGTCGCACCCCCCGATTTTGTGCCACCCAAGTACCCGCTGGTACAAGGGCATCTCTTCTTGTCGAACGTACGAGATCATTTTGCCGAGTTCCTTAAACTTGATTATTCCGTCACCTTAGTATACTCTACCCGAGAACCTGTGTCGGTTTAAGGTACGGTAGCTATTGATTGCATTATTTTCCTGGACTCTTTAACAGAGCCGTTCTGCAATATTATCATCAAAGTGTCGCGTTGGCTAACCTCTTAGATACCGCTTCTCCTATATCTCTCGATATAAGAATATAACCTGAGGAAGTCTAACTTGCCCTCAGAAACCTTTCTCTTTCGGTGTGAATGATTTAACATTCATTAGTGTTACTCATGCCAGCATCCTCACTCCAATTATCTCCAAACAATAAAATACTGCTCTTCATTGATATTGGACGCTCTGCTACTTATTAGTATCAAGTGTTTGATACTATACAATGGTATTAGTGTATTGATTAAGACCCGGTATATCTTCGGCGCACATAACCTAGACCACTGAGCTGTTACGCTTTCTTTAATTGATGGACGCTTCCAATCCCACAACATGGCTGTATTAGGTTACATACTTCCTTAATTTCACTTGTCAATAGCTTTGGGACTTTAACTCATTGTTTGGGCTGTTTCCCTCTTGTCATAAGACCTTATCACCCTACGACTCACTGCCAATAAATGCTTATGATCATTCCGAGGTTAACTGACCTAGATAGGACTTTCACATCCCCCTAGTCGACCTTCCCTAATTCTAATTAAGGAAAGTATGTCAATCAGTGCTGTACCTACCATAAGTTATATATTGACGCTGCACTGCAATGCATTTCGCAGAGAACCAGCTATCACGACGTTAGATTAGCATTTCACTCCTAGCCACAGGTCATCAGAGCACTATGCAACGTACATCTGTTCGGACCTATATTCCTGCCCATGGCTAGATCACGTCGTTTCGGGTCTAATAATACAGACTTAACCCATCGATGCGCTCGGCTCGATAGTCGCTTTCGCTTGGACTTCTAATCTTGCCTGCATTATTAAGTTGCTGACCCATTATGCAAAAGGTACGACATCATAACTTAATACTCTGTCTGCTTATAAGATTGCTAGTTCAGGCTCTATTTCACCAGTCATCGACTTGCTTTTAATCTTTCCTTCACAGTACTCTTCACTATCGCTAAACACATCATACTTAGCCTTGGAGGATGGTGCCCCCGTATTCGGACAGGTTTAATGCCGCCCTACTCACTAGCTACGAATATTTCATCATATGCTAGCTAGATGTAATAAGTAGTAATATCCACAGGACTATTACCTTCTATGGTGCGTAAAATACACATTATTCTTTCCAGAACATTAGATAAACATCCTTATTACTAGGCTATCCTGAGTTCGCTCGCCGCTACTAACAGGGTCTCGGTTGATTTCCTTTCCTAGACTTACTACGATGTTTCGGTTCAGTCCGTAGTATAATATTTGGTTTCCCATGAGATCGGACTAGTTTCAAATTACTAATCCTTTTAGTGTTTCCACTTCTCTTCTGATGTGCTTGCTAGACATCCCTAACAATCCCTTTAGTCACTTGATGATATATTCCACATTGTTATCGATACTTATTGTGATTACTAGTATAGTCATATGTCAGTTTCTTATAACAACCAAGATGACGTAATTATATCATATAAGAAAATAACGTTACATTGTGGCAACAAAGCTTATTAGTAACATGTAGATCACACATAAGCTCTAGTTAACATTT
The DNA here is from genome assembly GCA_920104245.2 of Rhodotorula babjevae. NCBI lineage: Eukaryota > Fungi > Basidiomycota > Microbotryomycetes > Sporidiobolales > Sporidiobolaceae > Rhodotorula > Rhodotorula babjevae. Next base: position 17,453 of record CAKKSZ020000008.1, on the reverse strand, counting down.
AAGTATGAAACTCAGAGATTAAGTGTTGATATAATCCATAATTTTGTTATTAATTTAATTAAGGGCTTAATCATGGCCCCGAACGAATGCTATCTGGTTGTTTGACACATGCAAGTCTACGGTTAGTTATCTAATCGTGGCGTACGGGCGAGTATAATTAGGAAGCTACCTCTAGGATGTCTAATAGACAATAGCGCCCGGCTAGGCCGGGCGAGAAAGAATCGTATTTCGCCTATTGATGCTCTTAATTCACAGCAGTTAGTTGGTGAGGTAATGGCTTACCAAGGCGATGACGTGAAGGTGCAGGATGAAAGTCTCAACACCCGCAGTGGAGAATGAAAAGTCCCACATTCTAATTTTAGAAGCAGCAGTGGAGGATCATCGTCAATGATCGTAAGATTGAACGTGCAAACCAGAATCTGCTTTGAATTTAGGTTCAACAGATGTAGTAGAGCAGGATAATGACCAGTTCTACTAATAGTCGCGACCAACCCCGGTGCCAGCAGTTGCGGTTACACCGGTGCGGCGAGCATTGTTCGTTGTGAATAGGCGTAAAGGGTACGTAGGTTGCACTTTACCATACTAACAAGTATCGGTAGAGAGCTAGAATCCGATAGGAGTAACCAGAATTTCGAGAGTAGTGCTGATATACTTTGATACTCGAAGGACTGCCAATGGCGGAAGCAGGTTACTAGGTAGAGATTGACACTGAGGTACGAAAGCGTAGGGAGCAAACAGAATTAGATACTCTGGTAGTCTACGCCCTAAACGATGAGTGCTAGAGCTCTCTTGATTAGAGGACTCTTAGCAAACGCAATAAGCACTCCGCCTGGGAAGTACAGTCACACGACAGAACACCAAATGATTAGACGGTCCCGAGAACCCGCAGTGAAGCATGACGCTTAATGCGATGACCCGCGCATAACCTTACCTACACTTGAATCCCGATACTAGATATTGGTGACAGGTGCTACATGACCCTCTTCAGCATGTGCTGTCAAGTGCTTGGTTAAATCCGCTAACATGCGCAATCCTTACTACTAATTATATACTTAGTAGTTTATAACTGACATAGTTATAGAGTAGGGCTAAGAGAGGTCCCCATGACCCCCATGTGTAGGGCTGCCGTTGTGCTGCGCAGACCTTAACAATATGATGCAACGCTGTGAAGTTGAGCTAATCACCAAATGAGGTCACACGAATTGTAGCCTGCAATCGGCTACATGAAATAGGAATTGCGAGTAATCGTGCAGTAGTGCGGCACGGTGAAAATACCACTCGGGATGTACTAATTACTCGTCACATCTGGAAAGAATCTTAACGGTGAAACCTGGTTGAGTACGTAAAGAAATAGCCTATATCAGTAACTGAACTCTCAGTTGTTGAATACCTAGATTCAAGACATACAAGACTTTGTGAACTATTAACTTTGATTTGGATGAAGTCGAAATATAGGAGTGGCACGGGAACGTGCTGCTGAAAAATATAATACTAAAAATCCCCTTTAACTCAATATAAGAGATTAACGATATAAATAAATAATATAAATATATATTAGAGACTAACATTATGATTTATATTCTGACTAATTTAGCATAGTTTCGGCTTTTTTCGAAAAAAAGATGAGATTATTGGTTAGTTATTACCTTTATAGTTTATCTAGTAGCCGCCGATAAGAGTATAACGTTGTATTAATGACTATATGTTGTTAATTACTTATATTTTCCCCTTGCTCCCCATTTTTGCCCTTTTTTGGGGTTCATTTTTGGGGCCTTTTTGGGGGAACCCCAAAAAGCCAAAAACACCCAAAAACGAAAAACGGCTAACAGTAAAAAGGGGATTAGTATGGTGCAATGTCGAATGCAACTAAAATACTTGGTACTAAGATAATCAGTGCAATTACAACTGGTAAGATACCAGTCCAACATGCTTGCATAAGTTGGTCATATCGTAATCGAGGCAATGTAGCCCGGAACCATACGAAGATGAAACAGAAGATACATGTTTTAAGAGCTAAAACAATACTTTGGATGTTAATGAATGTATCGTTAGGAACGATTTCTGGCATGATGTATCCACCAAGGAACAGAATTGCCGTAAAGGCAGACATTAGTACAATACTACAGTACTCAGCTAAGAAGAAGAAAACGAAGATCATACCGGAGTGCTCAGTAAAGAATCCGGCAACTAACTCTGACTCAGCCTCTGGTAGGTCAAATGGAGTACGGTTAGTCTCAGCTAATACTGAAATAAAGAAGATGATGAATAATGGGAATAATGGTACTAAGAACCAAACACTTTGTTGGCTCTCAATAATTGATGTGTAGTGGAATGTTCCTGTTAATAGGATTACAGCTAAGACTCCCGAGCTAAGAATTAACTCGTAACTAATCATTTGAGCTGTACTCCGAAGAGATCCAAGGAATGCATATTTAGAGTTAGCAGACCAACCCGCGAATAGAACTCCGTATACTCCGATTGATGAGATCGCTAATGAGTATAGGATTCCTAGGCTAAAGTCAGATAATGCTAAACCACTTCCGAATGGAATAACTGCCCAACCTAGTAGACTGAATACAAGACTGATAACAGGTGCTAGGAAGAATAAACTTCGAGTAGCGTGTTGTGGTACTACAGTCTCTTTAACTACTAGTTTTAAGGCATCGGCAAATGGTTGTAATACTCCAAAGTATCCTACTGTGTTAGGTCCTACACGTCGTTGCATACTAGCAAGAACTTTACGCTCGATGATAGTCATAAAAGCAACTGACAGTAAGATAGGTACTAATACAATAAGAATTTCTAATAGACTGTATAGTGCAGATAGCATAATTAAATTGATAGATAAAGTATAAAACGCTTAGCTTATTATCTGTATTCCTTCTGTAACGCCTATTTTCGTTTTTGGGAACCAAAAACGAAAACAAAGCGACATTTTGGCCCCCCCTGCTACGCAGGGGGGCCAAAACAGAGAAAAGCAGGGGAAATAGCTGGAGGAAAAGGAATAAATATCCAAAGAAAAGTTAAAGCATTTTATAAATAAAGAAAGTAAAGGGGATTTGTTTTTTGGGTTTCCCAAAAAAAGCCTCAAGCAAAACCTGAGGACTAGCATGTAATGCTAGTATTATACTTGGCTGTCTAACCAGCTTAAGTATTTCTCTAGAGATACTGCCTCTACCACAATTGGCATAAAGGCGTGGTATACTCCACAGATCTCACTACATTGTCCGTAGTAAACTCCCTCACGTTGGATGATTACTGAAGTTTGGTTTAATCGCTATATAGTTTTGCCATTTTTGCCCCCTTTCGACTCCTTCGGCAGCAAAACAGCTACTTGTTTGGCGGCTGTTTTTGGGGTTCCCCCAAAAACGCCCAAAAAAGCCCGCCGTCAAGGGGTAAACAGGAATATATCTTACATTATAATATAATGCTATTACGTGTATTCTCTGAACTCAAATGAGCTGCTGATCCTATAACAAATATAGATTATTACCTACAATAGGTACTATACAAAAAGATTAGTTGGGTGGGTTTCAGCATATAGTAATATTACCAGGCCGATTATTCACCTGGAACTGCGTCCATTTTAACTCCTAGTGAAGGGATAGCCCAATCGTGGATAACATCTTGTCCTGTAACAATAAATCGGATGTGTGTGTCAACTGGTACTACTACACGGTTGTCAACCTCAAGTAGACGTAATTGTCCTAACTCTAGGTCTGACTCTGGTACCATGTATGAGTCGAACTCAATTGACTCTCCGTCAGCACTTACGAAATCTGAGTACTCGTAAGACCAATACCATTGGTGTCCAGCTACTTTAACTGTCATAGTTGGTGAGATTACCTCGTCCATTAAGTAAAGTAGTTTGAAACTTGGGAACGCAATAGCAATAAGAATTAAAGCTGGAGTAATAGTCCAGATTAACTCGATAAGAGTTCCGTGGTTGTGGTATTTGTGTACAATACCTACTTTGTTACTGCTGAACTTAATCATGATTACAGATAACATCCAGAATACTAGGAAACTGATAACAACCAGGTAGAAGAAGATAGTGTCGTGTAACTCAACGATACCCTCGAATGTTGGTGTAGCACCGTCCTGGAACCCAATTTGCCATGGGTAAGGAGCGTCACAGTGTAACGGTGATACTAGTGATAATAAGCTTGTGAAAATAGCCATATTTGAATATTATTACGCTCAAAAGCTCTATTGACATACTCGCCTTAAATTTTCATTTTAAGTAAATGGGTATAAATATGACAGCTTACCTTTCTCCCTGTGTCGCCTCTTTATAACAAGAGGCGCTGTTTTTGGGGCGTTTTTGGGTGTTTTTGGCTTTTTGGGGTTCCCCCAAAAAACCAAAAATGAACCCCAGAAAGCCAAAAAAGGAGCAGCAACTGTTAGACCACGGATTATAACCCTGATCATATTTAATTAGAGCAACTCTAGTATACTCGCTCTTTTTTGTTTAATGGGTAAAAACGGGGAACCCGAGCAGACTCATACTATTGCTTTCCCTGTCGTTTCTGCTAAAGTAAGAGAACTTAGTTAGAGTCTTTTCTATTCTATTTATGGTTAATTTAATATAAGATAGAGACATGTTATTGTTTATTGTAATTTAATATAAGAAACTAACATAATAAAGATACACTCTCTCTTTCTCTAACGTCATATCTGTTTCTAGTGATATCTTTAATGTCATATTAGTCTCTTATCCTATCTTTTTGGGTTATGTTTTAGTTATAGTTCCTTTCTTTTGTTCTTTTTTGGGGCGTTTTTGGGGTTCCCCCAAAAAGCCAAAAACACAAAAACTTCAAAGAAACAGGAGCCCTGGGGAAAAATAGCAAAAAATAACAGTAGACAAAAAGGGGATTAAATTGAACCTGTTATAAAAGAGGAACAATTAATGAAAAAGTATTAGTGTAGGTCGATTGCGTCTCGTAGGTAAACACAAGTTAGAACTACGAATACGTAAGCTTGGATGAAACTTACGGCGATCTCTAATCCTACTAGAGCTAAGAAGATAGCCATAGGTAGTAGTGCTACGAAGAACATTACGATACCTGATGTTAGGATAGGCCATAGCATTCCACTTAAGATTTTAAGTAGAGTGTGACCAGCAACCATGTTAGCGAATAGCCGTACTCCTAGACTGAAAGCTCGAGCTAGGTATGAGATTAACTCAATTAGTACTAGTAATGGAACCATTCCTAATGGTGTTCCGGCTGGTACGAAGAATGAGAAGAAGTGTACACCGTGTCGGTAAAGTCCTAGAATTGTAACTCCGAAGAAGATAGTGAAACTAAGTCCGATTGAAACGATGATTGAAGTTGTTAATGTGTACCCGTATGGCACGTTACCGTTTAGGTTGGCAAGGATGATGAAGAAGAATAGTGAGTAGATGAACGGTAAGAACATCTCGTTCGCTGATCCAATTTGCTCCTTAACCATACCGTGTAATGAAGCGTATGATGACTCTAGTCCGATAGACCATCGGCTAGGTACAAGTCGTCGGTCGTTTGATCCAAGTACGTGTACTCCGATCGCTAATACTAGAACTACTAATGAGTAGAATCCTAGGTTAGTTAATGATAAGTTGATTCCTCCAAGTAATGGAGCGTTAAGAGCAACGAAAGAAGTTACCTCGAATTGCTCTAATGGTGATGTAAAGATTGTCATAATTAAAATTATTTATTGCTACTAGAATAGCTCTCTACTTAATCTATAATTGAAATTTATAGCTATCGTATAATACTCGTGTGTTTTCCCCCCCTTTCGAACAGGAAAAAGAATATAAACATGTAGAGTAGTGACCACGGTCACTTATATTGCTTTTGATGTTGTGAAATGTTTGTCTCTTATAACGGTGGGCTAGAATTAATCCCTATTTATATAGGACCAGGGGGAATCGAACCACCATACTACAATTATCGGCTGTATGCTCTACCGTTGAGCTATGATCCCACTAATATTATATTCTTATATATACATATTAGTAGACACAACAGTTATAGAACGTTAGTCTCTTATACTCCTCCTGTTCTTTAGAAAAACAGTAAATAAAAAAGGGGATTGTAATCTACTCGTATAGCAGAGTTGAAACTGAGTAGTGTAAATCAGTTAGAATGATGTTAGGGAATAGTCCGAATAGGAACATTGTGAATAGTAGTGGTAATAATACCATGAACTCTCGTCGAGTTACATCGATAGCATATCCAAGGTATGGAGACCAAGATCCGTTACATAATCGTGCGTATAGCCAGATTGAGTAGGCTGCAGAGAATACGATACCTGAACTCATGGCGATTCCTACTAATGGACTACGTTGTACGCTACCCATCAGTGCCATTAATTCACCGGCCCAGTTTACTGTTAACGGTGTTGACATGTTTCCTAAAATGAATAGGAAGAATAGGAATGAGAATACAGGCATGTATTGTGTTAGACCTCGGTAGTATCGGATAACACGTGTATGGTAACGCATCTGATTAAATCAGACGGACTATGTCATATCTTAACTGTTGTATAAAGAGTTAAGACTTATACGTATAGTCTCTGGAGCAATCTATTGCTTACTAGTTGGTGTCCGTGTTCTCATTTTGACTGTCATTAACAGTAGAAAACATAATAGCTCTTTCTAGTATATAGTATAATTCGCAGAACATTAATCTCAGCTATGCTGAGTAGCTCTGGGACCTAATCTAGTTGAAAGTAAACAACTAAATTTGTTAATCGTAAAGAATTCCACCTACACACATGAACATAGCTGGTGAAACAATACCGTGGGCAATTCCAAGTAGAATAGCTCCCTCGATACCTTGTAGTGTGTTAGAGAATAATCCAATAACTACAACTGACATGTGAGCAATTGATGAGTAAGCAACAAGAACTTTAAAATCAGTTTGTCGTAGTGTAGTTAATGAACTGTACACTAATGTTACAACAGCGATAGTTTGTACTAATGGTGAGAAGTATGATGTTGCCTCAGGTAAGAATGGAATTAATACTCGTACGAAACCATATGTAGCCAATTTCAGAATTAATCCAGCCAGAACCATAGAAGCAGCAACTGGTGCCTCTACGTGAGCCCGACTTAGCCAAATGTGAACTGGTAGTAATGGAGTTTTAATAGCTAAACTTAGGAAGATAGCTAACCATAACCATCGTTGGCTCTCGAAACTGATATCTGCTAATGATAGAACCTCAAAGTCAGTACTTCCAACGTGGTAGAAGATTACTAAGAAGGCTAATAGCATGAATAATGATCCGAATAGTGTGTATAGGAATAGTAGGAATGAAGCACGGATACGATCTGCACTTGCTCCCCAAACTCCAACGATAATGAATAGAGGAATTAATACTGACTCGAAGAATACGTAGAATAGTAATAGATCTAGTACTACGAATACTGCGATTAGAAGGCTCTCTAATACTAAGAAAGCGATCATGTAAGATTTGATGTTGTGTTTAACATTCTCCCAACTTGCTAAGATACAGATTGGCATTGTGAATGTTGTAAGTAGAACGAAGTAAAGTGAAAGACCGTCAACTCCCATGTGCATGTGCAGATAGCTAAGTTGGTTGTACTCAACAGTGAACTGGTACTGGCTTGAGCTTGAGTCGAATTCACCCCACATAATCATTGATAGAATGAAAGTTACTACAGTTGTAAGTAAAGCTACTCGCTTAACTCGTGAAATCTGTAGAGGAGTACTCTCAGACATAGGCGCTAATGTTAAAGCTCCTAGGAATGGAATAAGAATAAGTGCTGTAAGCATAATGTTTAAATAATAAATTTACCTCCTTTCCAGTTAGTTCCGGGCTTCGCCCGGAACGCAGGAAAACTACCCTTTAAATTAAATAATATTAAGCAGTAGAATTTTTATGGCTCTCTATAAAGGAGCAGTCAAAAATTAATCTTGACGTTGTCTATTAGCTTTATGTTATATATAAGAAACATACATTTAAATTTAAATGGCTGACTTTAATATAGGCTCGGGCAGTTAATCTCTTATATAACTACAAATTTGTTATAAATAAAAGGAAGGTTTGTTTTGGGATTTATCACCTAAGGTCTCGAGTAAGTAAAGCATCTTTAGCGTAATTGGTAACGCGTCTCACTTCGGATGAGCAGATTATAGGTTCGAGTCCTGTAGGGTGTAACTTGCAGATATAGATAGATAGACATAGCGCCAGCAAAGCTGGCGACTATAAGAATATGATTATTACTCAAGCATAGCGCATGTGATGTAGTGGTAACATAGCTCACTTCCAATGAGTTCTCATCGGTTCGATCCCGATCTTGCGTATAATATGTACTTATAATGTTATTCTCTTATATATATTGATGTATTGATGTCTTTCTCTTATATACTGTAAAACCCTTAAAGTAACGGGCCACCCGACACGCATGAGTCCCTTCCCTCTTCCCCGTCTCCCTTCGCTACCGCTCTTAAATTCCCCCCTCTGGGGAATTACAGCCGGGGACCAAAGGTTGTTTGATCAATCGGTCTGCAGGATACGCAATGCTAGTTATTACACTATTATCTCTGTTAATTGCGGTACCGCTTTTTTCATCTAAAACATCGCCGAGCTATTCATCTAACACATCTGGGTGGAAAATGCAGCTAACACGTGCGACTTCTGTAACATTCTTCTTGGCCGCGGCCTTATCGTTCAACGCTTACTACGTTGCAACTTTAGGGTCCGGAGTGAGTCTTTACAGTGGACTATTCCATGTTAGCACAGTTTCAATGGCAATTGAGTTCTTTATCTTTATTGTCGGAGGGCTAATTCTTCTATCATGAGCATCATCAGCATACACTGCTAACCTTAAAGGGGAGTCAGTGCGACCAACAATTGCTGAGTATCCAATGATCGTTGTATTCACTACAATTGGTGCCTCATTCTTAGTATCTAGTACTGATCTTGTATCACTGTACTTAGCTATTGAGTTACAAAGTTTCGCTGTATACATTCTTGCTGCTCTTTACCGGAACAACGAGTCTGCTACAGCTGCTGGACTGAAGTACTTCCTACTTGGTGCTTTATCTTCAGCCTTTATCCTTCTAGGATCTAGTTTAATCTACGGATACACAGGGCTAACAAACCTTGATGCTATCAGTAGTTTACTATCTGTTTCATCTCCATCAGATAGTATTACACAAGGAGTAATTCTTGGTCTTGTAATCATGACTGTTGGGTTCTTATTCAAAATTGCTTCAGCTCCATTCCACAACTGGGCTCCTGACGTATACGACGGAGTACCAACAATTGTTACAACTTGGTTAGCTGTAATGCCTAAAATCTCTATCTTCGTACTATTATTAACACTTAACTCATTAACTGATGGTCTAGGACTATCATTTGGTGATATTACAGTGAACGTATGGCAAGCTCTATTATTAGTTTGTTCATTATTATCATTAATCATTGGTACTGTTGTAGGATTAGCACAATTCCGAATCAAACGACTATTAGCTTACAGTACAATTTCACACGTTGGGTTCATGTTACTAGCACTAGCTGTTAGTGGACAAGAGTCAATCGACGCGTTCTTATTCTACTTAATTCAATACAGTCTAACTAGTTTAAACGGATTCTTAATCTTACTAGCCTTTGGTTACTTAATCTTTAGCAAGAAATCAACACAAAACAGTGACGTACAATTCATTTCACAACTAGCAGGACAGTTCCGACAAAACCCTGTTCTAGCTTTAAGTATGATCATTTGTCTATTCTCTATGGCAGGAATTCCTCCTCTAATGGGATTCTTCGCTAAGTATGCAGTTCTATACACAGCTATCCACAACGGATACTACTTCATTTCACTAGTTGCAATTCTAGCTAGTGTAGTGAGTGCTGCTTACTACCTACGAGTTGTTCGAGTACTATACTTTGACACAACAAGTGATAACACAGATGAGTCTTCTTACGACGCATCAGTAATCACAAGTACACACAGTTACCTAATTGCTGTTCTAACAGCAGCTATCGTTCTATTTGTACTACAACCATCATTAATCTTAAACAGCACTCAGTTAATGGCAATGTCAATCTATAGCTACTAATGACAATGATCGTTCTATTAATCTTTGTGCCTATCCTGGTTGCAATTCTATTAGCACTTAACGTACTATTGGCAGTTCACCGACCTGACACAGAAAAGGTAACTCCCTACGAATGTGGGTTTAACCCAATCTATGGTCAAGTACGGGCTCCATTTGCTATCCAATACTACTTAGTTGGTATTCTATTCTTAATCTTCGATCTTGAAATCGCTGTTCTGTACCCATTAGCTGTAACATTATACCAAGTATCAGTTTATGGATTCTGGGTTGCCATGATCTTCTTAGTACTTCTAACCGTAGGATTCGTATACGAGTTCGGGAAGGGAGCACTGAAATTCACTGACCACCGATCTTCAATTCACCGAGCCACAATCGAAGCACCTCAAGTTTAGTTGTTTGCTTAACAAGGCGAGTGCAAATTATAATCCCCTTTTTACCTATTTATTCTGTTTTTATGTGTCGTTATAACGTTAGTCTCTTATATAATATAATACAGAAACAGAGATACTTTAATAAATAAATAGAGTACGGTATTTATCCTCTGGGAGCTGCTCTGTTATATGTTGCTACAAAGTCTTTAATGTTTCAGTTTTCCTGTTCTTTTCCCTTCGACAGGGGCGGGAAACGAAAGGAGGGGGAAACAAGCGATACTTTAGAGTATTCAAGAGGCTATGATTAATATTAGAGTGAGCTAGCATAGTATATATGAACTCTATAGTTTTTGTTTCGGAAAATTGACAAGTACTTGTTTTTTTTGCCCTTGCTGGGGGGGCTTTTTGGGGTTCATTTTTGGGGCGTTTTTGGGGGAACCCCAAAAAGCCAAAAACACCCAAAAACACCAAAAAAAGGGAAAATAACATCATGTTTTAAGTATGTTAATATAATGTATGTCTCTTATATTTAATAATAAACAATAAGTAACTTATCTTGGCCATATAGGGTAATATTTACCCATTTATTGGAAATCGCTCCTTAACTAAGTCACGCGTTAATTTGCCTGACTGAATACCTATTACCTCCATTTAGGTTACTTATTCTCTCCTTCTGTTATAAAGCCTGTTATAGACTGCGGAGGCTATACACATAATTAATATCTTATTTTACACGTAGGGGTTTGACCTACTCTTATTTCTAATCTGCTCTTTTTTTTTTGCCCTGTTCCCCCCCCCCCCGCGCAGCGGGGGGGGGGGAAAGTAGCTGGGCAAAAACAGCTAACAAAGGGGACGGAATTAAACAGGAATAAGATTAATTTGTTTTAATCAAGATTGTCTTTGATTAAGGATAGATTAAGCAAATATACATTTATACTATGCGATTACTTAAATCACATCCAGTTTTAGGACTAGTTAACAGTTACATGGTTGACAGCCCACAACCGGCAAGTCTTAGTTACATGTGGAACTTTGGTTCATTATTAGGAGTTTGCCTAGTGATCCAAATCGTAACAGGAGTAACACTTGCCATGCACTACACACCTAACATTGATCTTGCATTCATCAGTGTAGAGCACATTATGCGTGACGTTCACTACGGATGGTTAATCCGATACCTACACGCTAACACAGCTTCATTCTTCTTCATCTTCGTTTACCTACACATTGCTCGAGGTCTTTACTACGGATCATACCGATCACCACGAGTTCTACTATGGTCTATTGGAGTAATTATCTTAATCTTAATGATTGTTACAGCATTCCTTGGATACGTACTACCGTACGGTCAAATGTCACTTTGGGGAGCTACTGTAATTACTAACCTAATGTCAGCTATCCCATGGATTGGACAAGATATTGTTGAGTTCCTATGGGGAGGTTTCAGTGTAAACAACGCTACACTTAACCGATTCTTCTCATTACACTACTTACTACCTTTCATCTTAGCTGCTCTAGTATGTGTACACCTTATTGCACTACACGAGCACGGAAGTAGTAACCCATTAGGAGTCTCAGGTAACACTGATCGATTACCATTCCACCCATACTTCACATTCAAAGATCTAGTTACAGTATTCCTATTCTTACTAGTTCTTGGAGTAATGGTATTCTACGCACCTAACTACCTAGGACACAGTGATAACTACATCCCTGCGAACCCAATGCAAACACCTGCATCTATTGTTCCTGAGTGGTACCTATTACCGTTCTACGCAATCCTACGATCTATCCCTAACAAGTTATTAGGAGTAGTGGCTATGCTTGCTTCATTACTAATTCTACTTGCAATGCCTATTGTAGATACTTCACGTGTACGTGGATCACAATTCCGACCACTAATGCGATGGGCCTTCTGGCTATTCGTAGCTGACTTCTTTGTACTAATGTACATTGGTAGCCAACACGTTGAGGAGCCATTTATTACTGTTGGAGCTCTTGCCACAGCGTTCTACTTCAGTTGGTTCCTAATTGTTGTGCCTGTAATCGGTATCGTAGAGAACACTCTACTAGACATCGCTACAGAGCCTAAATCATAATTTAATCCCCTTTTTTTGCATTATATATAAGAAACTAACAATAATAAATAATTATAGAAGCTACGCTGGGGACAGGGGGGCAAAAATGGAATGGATTGGGCTGCCGAAGGAGTGATCCTTTAGTTGCCTTTTTTATAACAGGAGCCAAAGGAGTAACTCATCGCTCTTTCTAATAAGGGGCAAAACAAAACAGAATTTACAGTGAGACTAAGATTGTTATATCTTGTTAGTTTCTTATATAACAATCTCGTTAGTTTCTTATATAACAATCTCGTTAGTTTCTTATATAACAATCTCCTAAATAAGAGCCCATCACTCTTTCTTTCCCTGCTCATAAACAAGTAGGGAACTCCTATTTCCCCGGGGACATATTTTCGCCCCTTCGGGAGCTCTTTAACCCCCCCGGTGTTCCGCCCCCTCCCTCTTAAAGTCGGTCGGGGGGGCGAAAACTGTAATTTCGAAAACTAGGGAAGTGCAAAGGACTACTCAAAATACCTTATTTTGAAAGAAAGAAGTATTTAAACGTGAACAGAACAAAAAACTTATATATTCATATATGACTCGATGACTTTTTAGTACAAACGCCAAGGATATCGGTACATTATACCTTATCTTCGCCGTGTTCAGTGGTATGTTAGGGACAGCCTTCAGTGTGTTAATCCGTATGGAGTTAGCATCACCTGGAGTACAATACTTACAAGGAAACCACCAACTTTACAACGTGATCATTACAGCTCACGCTTTACTAATGATCTTCTTCATGGTTATGCCTGCACTTGTTGGAGGATTTGGTAACTACTTAGTACCAGTACAAATCGGAGCTCCAGATATGGCGTTCCCTCGACTAAACAACATTAGTTTCTGGTTACTACCTCCTTCATTAATCCTACTATTAGCTAGTGCTTTAGTAGAGCAAGGAGCTGGTACTGGATGGACAATTTACCCTCCATTATCAGGAATCCAAAGCCACTCAGGTGGATCTGTTGATTTAGCTATCTTCAGTCTACACCTATCTGGTATTAGTTCAATGTTAGGAGCAATGAACTTCATCACTACAATCCTAAACATGCGACACCCAGGAATGTCAATGCACAAACTTCCACTATTCTGTTGGGCGATCTTCATTACAGCAATTCTACTTCTACTATCACTACCTGTTTTAGCTGGAGGTATTACAATGCTATTAACTGATCGTAACTTCAACACTTCATTCTACGACCCTGCTGGAGGAGGAGACCCAATCCTATTCCAACACCTGTTCTGGTTCTTCGGACACCCAGAGGTTTACATTCTGATCATCCCTGCGTTCGGAATCGTATCACACGTAGTTGCAACATTCTCAGGTAAACCGGTATTCGGATACTTAGGAATGGTTTACGCTATGTTCAGTATTGGAATTTTAGGATTCATCGTTTGGAGTCACCACATGTTCGCTGTAGGACTTGACGTTGATACTCGAGCTTACTTCACTGCTGCCACAATGATTATTGCTGTACCTACAGGAATTAAAATCTTCTCATGGTTAGCTACATGTTACGGTGGATCATTACGATACACTGCTCCAATGGTATTCGCATTAGGATTCATTGCACTATTCACAATTGGAGGTCTTACAGGAGTTATCCTTGCCAACGCTTCATTAGACGTTGCAATCCACGACACATACTACGTGGTTGCTCACTTCCACTACGTTCTTTCAATGGGAGCTGTATTTGGAATGTTTGCTGGATACTACTTCTGGGGACCTAAGATCATTGGTAAAACTTACAACGAGCAATTAGCACACATCCACTTCTGGACAATGTTCGTTGGTGTTAACGTATTAGCACCATAATGTATTTATAAACTGGAACTAGCGATAATTTACACCTTAAATAAGGGAATAGCTAAATATTTAATTCTAGAATCAGTTGGTATGTTACCTCAACGACTACACAATACACTAAGCGTCCGTCATGACTTAGATGATATAGTCTGAATGTTATTGCTTAATAACGAATAACATTTGTAACCTTACTTTCTTCCCTCAACACTTCCTTGGACTGGCGGGAATGCCTCGGCGTATCCCTGACTACCCTGACGCCTTCGCGGGATGGAACCTTATCTCAAGTTACGGTTCAATCATTTCAGTGGTAGCTACAGCTATCTTCCTTTACATCATTTGGGATCAATTTGTACACGGTAAAGCCGTTTCAAACAACCCATGGGCAGTACCACAATTCTTCACAAGTACTCCAGAGTTCTTAAGCGGACCACAATACGCTCACTCATTAGAGTGGACTCTAGCTAGCCCAGTACCATTCCACTCATACAACACACTACCTGTACAATCATAGTACAAATAGTAGGCTTTTTCAATAAGGCAGCCTTCGGTAAACTCGAAGGAGTGGAAATTAATCCCCTTTTTTAACAAATTATAACACCAAGTCTCAAACCGTATACTCGACTGTATACATCTGGCTATAGGCTTTCAAAGTCTAATAAACCAGACGAGGCACGCTTACTGCCTTTCTATCTCCTATATTAGGAGTCACTTCCTTTTCAAGCAGGACAGGTTTTAAGGCTAACATATCAATGTTAAAGCTAAATCAACTAATTAAATCATGCCACAACTATTACCATTCTACTTCATTAACCAACTATCATTCGCATTCCTAGTACTAATCACTCTAGTTTACGTATTCGGAACTTACATCTTACCAGCCTTCGTTGAGCTATTTGTAACACGAATGTACATTACTAAACTATAATTTATAGCTATAGTTTATGACACATTTCCTGCTGCATTTTTGGGGGAACCCCAAAAACACGATTCTAGCGAGTAGCTGGGTTAATCCCCTTTTAGTTTCCCGCCCCTTTTCGAACAGGTAAAAGCCATGATTCTATTTAATGAAGACATATAAGAGAAATACAAGTAATAGCAAATAATAAGCACTAGTGTTACTTAGCCTTTTCAAACATGTTTCGAAAATAGGAATATAATATAAAGGATTGTTAAACCCTCAATAGCGCCTCGCTTGCGAGGCGAGTAAGTTTCTTATATGTTTAATTTCTTTTCTGTTTATTTTATAAAAGGGGGTTAATAACCTCGGGCTTGTCCGAGGAGAAAAAAGGCGTGTGAACTAAGATCCCCACCAGTAGATTGAAATGTATAGGAATAACCAAACTACGTCAACGAAGTGCCAGTATAGAATAGCAGCCTCGAATCCTAAGTGGTGGTGGTCTGTTAGGTGGTATGATAGAATTCGGAAGAATGCTACCGCGATGAATAATGTACCGATAATAACGTGGATACCGTGGAATCCAGTTGCAAAGAAGAATGTTGACCCGTATGCTCCATCCGCAATAGTAAATGGTGCCTCGTGGTACTCTAGTCCTTGAAGAGCTGTGAAGATTACAGCTAGTACAACTGTAATGATGATTCCTAGGATTGTACCTCGTCGGTTACCCTCAATTAATGAGTGGTGTGCGTAAGTTACACTTGCTCCTGATGAAAGAAGTAGAACAGTGTTAAGTAATGGGATCTCGAATGGGTTAAGAGGGTCAATACCTGCTGGAGGCCATGCGTTTCCTAACTCTACAGTAGGAGCTAATGCTGAGTGGAAGTCAATGTGATAGCTAGCTTTATTGCATTTTGCTAATTTTTTTTAGACTATATTATGTAATGGAGCTTTATTCAGCTACTTGCCATTACCTAAACGTGTAGTCTTTGAGTTATTATTAACTGCTAGTAGATTCTTTGCTTTTTTTTGCCCCAGCGTAGCTGGGCAAAAACAGCTATAAGATTGTCACTGATTAAAAGTACTTATAATGATGAATGTTCCTGGCATATAGTTTAATTGATAGGCTCACTTCCTTTTGAAGCCCAGAAGATTGAGATGAAGAAGAATACCTCACTGATAATGAATAATGCTACACCAAGGTTAAGACCTTTTTGTACAGCAAATGTGTGGTTTCCTAATAGAGTTCCCTCTGCTACAACGTCTCGGAACCATAGAGCCATTGAGCTCACAGTTGTGATGAATCCGATGATAACAAGGAATCCACCGTTAGATACTCCGTTGAAGTACATTGCAGCGGCCATAGTTAGGATTAGTAATGAGAATGAAGTTAGTAACGGCCATGGTGATGGAGTTACTAAGTGGAAAGGATGTGCTTGGAATTGTGCTCGTGATAGTTGCATAATTAAAGATTTTTTATAGAATCAGACAATAATAGATAATGTCTATTATTACTAGGGTCCTTGAATTAATCAAGGCAGCTGTTAGCTTATGATACTCCTCTAGTTACGGCACAGTTGTGCCCTCCTTCCCCCAACTTATGATCGGGAAAATGTAGAGGATGCTTATGCCATAATTTTTAATTATATATTGTCTGTCTCTTATAGTTTATTAATCGGATAAAATAGGATTCGAACCTATGGTACCGGAAAGGCACACCATATTTCAAGTATGGCACATTCGACCACTCTGTCATTTATCCAAAAATAGAGTAGCGGCTGTTTTTGGGTTTTTTGGGTTCCCCAAAAAGCCGATACTATTCTTATATAGTTTATAATTACTGGTCTATCTCTTATAGTCGTTTCATTTATTTTTGCTACGTTTTTGGTGTAGCTAAAACAACATATAAGAGTAAGTTATAACTTCTGCTTTTCCTTTAATGACTGTAAATTCGCTCCTTCGGCTTCTGTTTTTGGGCGTTTTGGGTGTTTTTGGCTTTTTGGGGTTCCCCCCAAAAACGCCCCAAAAATGAACCCCAAAAGAAGGCAGCGATAAACAGCAAGTATGCTGGAACTGGTAGACAGGTGGTTCTTAAGCAACCATGACGATACGTTGTATGGGTTCAAGTCCCATTACTTGTAAATTAAAGGAGGCTAATATAAGAGACAGACATAACCTAACAGGAATGGC
>CAKKSZ020000007.1:0-422133 GCA_920104245.2 Rhodotorula babjevae | reverse complement strand
AGGAGGCTCGAACGTCGGCTCTCAGGTCATCGCCCGTAGTGTATCGGCAAGTTCCCGGAGCAGCAAGCAGCACCCGTGGGCACCCGAGCCTGTGTCGCCTCCTGAAGAGAAGGTTGGAATCTTGTCCCTCCTCCTCACCTCGTATGCAGCCCGAATCGGGAACCTTGACGGCCCTAGGCGCTTGTTCATAGCATCTAGATGACCTGTGCAAAGGGGCGTGTGGAACCCGACGCCATGACGGCGACACCAGGACGAAGGTGATCCGACGAGTCGGGAGAATCGCTCTCCTCGCTCTCTGACTGTCGCTCGCGCTTCTGTCGCTCGGCTACTGCCGTTTCAGAACATGCTCTAGACACTGCGCACGGTACCGAGCAGCACCCGACGCTGTACAGCAAGTTTGAAAATCGACCAGGAGGGTTGGGGTCCCGATCAGGAAGGTCTCGGTTCTCAAACTCAGTTTGAGGGACCGCACATAGAGAGTAGCCGTTCTTAGTGGGCTCGGGAGCTGCCCTCGCACATCGACTTAGCATGGAAGAGTAAAATGCAGAGGTACCAGGCTACAGAAAGATGACGAGGAGGTCTTCAGAGGGAGGAAGGAAGAGAGGACTCGCGAACGCACCGAGAACAGCCGCAACCGGCTCGCACCTGTCAGCGAAAGACGAGGCCCTTTGATGTGTGTGTGTCGCGTAGACGAGGTGTGCGGGTATCGATTTCGTGCGAGACGAGGTGGCAGGGTCGGGCGAGTGGAAGTCGGGGTTCAGCGCGACGAGGGTGCCCGGCGACTCGTAGGCGCGACGAGCCAGACGAAGGTCGTTCGAGACGCTTGAGGTGGAGCTCAAAGAGGAGGATGCGCTGCTCGGTCAGCAGGAGCATCGGCGGGCGAGGGCGGAGAGGTCGGAGAGGCGCCGGGAGTCACGCGAAGAGGGCCGGGGCAGAAAGAGCAAGCTAGTTGGACAGGGGCAGGGATGTCGTGTGAAGCTGTACAAGGTGCAGAGCGTCAGCTCCCACCGTCTGCACGCTCAGAGAGCCATGGCTCGCGAGCCTCGAGGTGGCGAGGAGTGGGCCGGGGAGAAGAGGGTCAAGCTACCTTGGGACGCTGCGCCATCGGCTACTGGCCCAGCGTGGACATGTGTGGCGCTGATGCGAGGCTGGCCAAATCGGCTAGTCGAGGGCGAGACGCTGGCGGAGGGCTGACGCTGGAGGAGGGCGATGAGGACGAGCGCGAGGCGGCGAGGACGTGGGGCGCGGCGAAAAGGGCGCGTGCGGATCAAGAAGGCGAAGATGATGGGCAGCAGGTGCTCGCAGGGCTCAGCAGGGCAGCGCTTAGTGGGTGAAGGCGAGAGGGATCCCTCGGACGAGGAAAGGCGACGACGACGAGCTCTGCGCAGGCTCACTGGCTCTCGACGGCTTCCTGAAGCACGCACGAGCACGACTAGCTCCCCCGGAAGCACTCGCAGCACGCAAGAGCGCGGGACGAGGGTGCCAGGATGACGCAGAGTTGCACAGGAGCGTGCGAGGTGACAAGGAGGGGATCTAGAGTGGGTATCGAGCCCGGCCAGCTGAGGGCGTCTATTCAATATGCAGTGGACGAGAGGAATACGACAGGTGAGAGACGTGTCTAGGCGTTGCGCAAGTAGTCGACTCCCTGCTTGAGGTTCTCGAGCGTGAGGCTGCGCACGAGGGCGGGAGAGGCGACGGGTGAGCGACCCGCACGGCGCAGCATGCTGAGAGAGAGAAGACGCACAAGACGATGATGGTGTTGGGCGAGAGGCGGATCCAGGCCGGCGTCCAGCCCTTGAAGAAGCCCTTGGCGCCCTCCTGCTTGAACAGGGTCGACACGACGCTGCCGATCGAGGCGTTGCCCGACGAGTTCATGATCTGTGCACGACAGGTCGAGGATGCAGTCCGGCCGAGACGAGGGACGAAGGCGGGAGGACGCGGCGCCGAGAGCGGCGGGCGGAGAAGGGGTCCGAGCGGGACGTCGTGAAGGGCGTGGCGAGCGAGCAGGGCGAGCGTCGGCGGCAAGCGGGAGCGAAGGAGAGTCGAGGGATGATGGAGGCGGCGGGAAGGCGGCGGGGGAGGCAAGGAAGAGGGATCGAGGAGAGGGAGACGAGGACGGCGGTCAGCTCCGCTCAGGATCGACAGGCGAGCAGGACAGGGCGCACCCTCGTCTTGATGACGTCAAACGGAGCACAGATGGTCGTCGCGACGGTGCCCTGCGGTCGTGTCGAGATCAGCGCGAGAGCGGAAGAGGGAGAGGGAGAGGAAGCCGCACCGCCATGAAGGACGAGGCAAAGTACAGGCCGAGGCCCTCGCTGAAGAAGCCCGTCGACATGAGCATGCCCTTGAACGTGTCGTAGCTGCGAGTCGCAGGTGCGGGTCAGGCCGGCGTCTCGCAGAAGCAAAAGGAGGAGGCGGACGCACGTCGCGAGCTGTGAAGCGTTCATGAGCATGGCGCGCGCGCAGTTGGGGCCGACACCGCGGAACAGTGCAGCAGCGCCTTCTTCCCGCACGATGCGGAAGACGCCGTCGAAGCTGCGGGCAGGCGGGAGCGGGGTCAGCTTGACGTCGACGAGGCGAGGTGGGGCAAGACGCTCTGCTCGAGGCGGGAGCTCGAGCGGCTCGGCGAGCAAGACGAGGAAGAAGACGCACCAGTGCTTGTACCCGAGGCGCTGCTCGACCGGCTTGGCCGCGTCGGCCGTCATCCTCACGAGGATCACGTCGGCCGGGTTGCCGGCCAGACCACCGAGACCGCCGGCCGCGCTCGCCGCTAGACCGAGCTCCCACGCCGGAAGGGTCGCTCCAGGGGCATGCCGAGCAGCGAGACGCTTTTTGAGCTCGTCGTACACGCCGAAACGGGTCAACGAGTAGGTCATCTGGCGCATGATGGACGCCGAGAGACCTGCATAGGCGCCTCGCCGCAGGCCTGACGGACGTGCCGAGGTCGAGGATGGGTTGCGCGAGCGGGAGGGCGGGTGCAAGAGGGTACGACGTGGTGGAAGGGGGATGTCCAGGATGAGGGGGTCGAGAAGGAGGATCGAGGGGCGGGCGGCATCAAGAGCGACGTCAGCTTCATGCCGCTGCGCCGAGGCGAAGTGTGCCGAGCTCGATACGAGTCCCGGAGCTGAAGAGAGACGCACCGTCGGCCTTGACGCTGTCGACCAGGGTACCGACAAAGCCCTTGCCCTTGCTCGTCTGCATCCGACTGCGAGCAAGCAGAGGTGCGCCAGTCAGCAGAGCAGGCGTGAAAAGCACTCTACGTCGTGTACAGCTGTTCGAGGCTCGAGACTCACACCTTGGCCAGGTCGAGCGGGTCTGCGGGGCGTGTGCCGAGACGAGGAGGAGGGGAAGGGCGTCAGCTCGCCCGCGCAGGCTTCCGAAGCGGCACCACCTCGACAGAAAGTGTCCCGAGAGACGCACGAGTGCACACGGCGGCCCAGCTTGCGGCGGCACCTGTTGCGGAGAGAGTCGGCCGAGGCGAGGGAGAGAGAGTGGAGGACGAGGTCAGCTCAGAAGGGAGACGAGGCCAGGACGGACAGGCGCACCTCCGAGCCAGAACGGGTACACCTTGGGCTTGCTCACAGCCTTCTTCTCTGCGTCCCGGAGCGAGGGCGCGCCGGCCGACGTCGTCCGAGGTGAAGCCATTGCAGCGAGCGCGGGGCGAGGTCACACGGGCGAGGGCGAGGGCCTGGTGGACGAGGCGGGCCGTGCAGAGAGCTGTCGAGCTCGGCGTGGACGCGTCTGGGCTGCGGCGGGGACAGCAAGAGCGACGGGGCGGGGAGCAGGGCGGAGCGTCCCTGCGCAACCGAGCCGAGAGCTCGGCACGCCGCTCACGGCGCTCCCTGTGTTCGGCTGGACAGCTCAAGACCTCTGTGAGCTGGTCGTACAGCTCCTGAGGCACTCGAATCAGCCGCCGAGGGTGATGCGGAGAGCCGGTCCTCTCCCGCCTCGGCTCATCGCGACGAGGTCCGCTCGCAATACTCAGAACTGCGATCGAGAGCTGCTGCGCACGCGCGAGTTCCAAGCAAGACTACACACAAGATTGCGGGCGAAGCACGACCCTTTTTGCGCCCCGCTCGGACCCTCGAAACCAGGAAGAAGCTGCGCACGAGGAGGAAAGATAGGTCAGCGCCGCCGCTGACGGCAGCACGGGCAGAGCAGGACGCACCTCGACCCGCACAGAGTCGCTCAGACGCGCGCCCTTGCCCGTCGCTCGCGCTCACGACGTCGGGCGCGAGGCCTCGCCGCCTCGATCGGGCGCGAGTCTCGCCTTCTTCGACGAGCGAGCGTGCCCTGCGCGCTCGTGCGCACCGTCGTCGCCGCACTCGACGCTCGGGTAGGCGTCTGCGACGGTGGAGGTGCGCTTGTGCAAGCCGGGCGCGGCCGAGGAGGCAAGGAAGGGGCGGGCCGAGGCGGCGAGGTCGGCCGCCGGCGGGAAGGTGCAGCTCAGTGCAGCGCCGCCTGCGTGCGGTGCCGGCGCGCACAGGTGACCGACGCCGGCCTCGCCGTCGCAGAACGGCTGGCAGAAGAGGATCGAGTCGCCAAAGGGCGAGACGTCGGCGTCGGGGAGGGTCGAGAGCGCGTGCGACGCGTGGGCGTTACGAGCCGGCTCGGCAGCGACATCTCGTCCGCCGAGGAGCTCGTACAGCATCGTGCGGTCGAGATGCTCCTGCTCGGTCAAAGCGAGCGCCGACGGCCCGGCCGAGCACGACGCAAAGTGCGAGTCGGCGCCGAACAAGGCCGGAATGCGCGAGCCGACGACGTCGACGGCGCCACCGACCGACGAGCGAGGTGCTGAGAAGCCCGAGAGGGGCGACGCCGAGTGCGAGGCCGGCGGCGGGCGGAGCGAGGCGACGAGGCCGGCGGAACTGTCGTGGCTGCGACGCCGAGGGGCGGGGCTCGACCGCATGCTCGCCGACGCAAAGTACTCGTCGAGCGACTGCTCTGGCGGCGTCGGGTTATCGAACCACGAGAAGCTGGGCCCGCTTGTGCTGTCGATCGAGGAGCGGCGCAGGCAGTCGAGCGCGCTCGCCGGCGCCGTGTGCGGACGCTGCGAGAGGCTGTGCCACGAGGTGGCGAGAGTGGGCGAAGAGGGACCTTGCTCGGGGTGAGCGCGCTCGTTCGATGGGGCGGGGAGCCGGGAGCTGGAGGAGGAGCGACCATCGGCGTAGTCGGGCGGAGGAGGACCGTCGGGCGGGTAGCCGAAGCGCGTGCGGTAGGTCGCCGCTAGACCTTGCTGCTGCCGCGGCGAGCGCAGGAAACCGCCCGACGGCGGCGGCGTCGGCGGCGTCGGCGGCAACGTCGGCTCGCACGTGTTGCCGACGATCGAGGCGGGCGGCGAGGGACGGCGTTCGGCGCCGAGCGAGCCCGGCGCGTGCGCGACGTAGACGTGTGGCTGCTCCTGAACGACGCTGTGGTGGTACTGGTCGCCGGCGGAGGAGCGGGCGCCGGCCTGGGCCGACGAGGACCCGCTCGGACCGGGCACGCCGAGGCCCTTCTCGAGGTACTGGAGCAGGCGCTCGAGCTCCTCGCCGCGGATGCGCAGCTCCTCGCGCAGGTCATGGCTGAGCCCGCTCGAGGCGTCGGGCATCCTGCAGAGGGCGGCGCGCTCGCGCGCGGCGACGACGAGCAGCCTCGTGCGCTCCTTGTTGACCGGCCGGAACAGGAACGAGCGGATGTTGTCCTCGAAGAGCGGGTACAGGCGGTCGTGCAGGTCGTACTCTTGAGCGAGCTCGGCGGCGTCTTGAAGCGGGACCCTACAGGAGCGAGCTCGAGGTCAGCGACGAGAAGGTCCGGCTCGACAACGCGGGCGCAGGACGCACCAGACGCCCTTGAGGTGCAGTGCGCCTCGGCGGAAGATCATGCGCTCGCTGTCGCTCTGCACCAAGCGTGCGCCGGTCATAGGTCAGCGAGCAGCTTCGAGAGGAGGACGAGGGCGACGATGCCGACGCACGAACCGCGTCTTGAGGACGGTGTCGCGCTTGCCGCGGGTCATGCCCGGTACCATGTTGACGATCTTGGTCGCGTTGACCCAGTCGTTGTCTGCGATGGTGCAACCGAAGCGGCGTCAGGCTCAAGGTTGAGCCGAGGAGGACGAGGAGAGGAGGGGGGCTCACCGGCTCGCCTCGCGACGACGTGGCCCTCGACGAGTACCTGCATGGCGACGGTGCGCTCGTCCTCCCACAGCGTGCACGAGACGATCGGGTCGCACCCGTCCATGTCGCGAGGGACGCGCTTGGACAGCTTGATGAGGGAAAGAGGGGGTGGCGCCGCCTCGGCCTTGCGCTTCTTGCCGCCCGACGCCTTCTTGCGGGTCTTGAGCGACGGCTTGGCGACGCCGTCCGAGAACGAGGGCTCGAACGAGGCCTTGGTGGCGAACGAGGCGTTCCTGCCCGGCGGCGAGACGGGCGACGGCTCGTCGCGCTCGACCTCGACTCGCGGCTCGACGGGCGAGTTGCTGTGCGGTGGGCGCGGTGGGGCGGAGGGCGTCGCCGTCGGCAAAGGGGGGAAGACGGGCGGGCGCAGGATGGTCGGCGCGCCGGCTGGGCGGACGAGGCCGCTCGGGCGGGCGTGCTGCTGTCGCACCATGGCGACGCTGGTGGGCCCGCCGCTGCCGGGGAAGAGGGTGTGCGACGCTCTGTACGAGCTCGAGGCTCGACCGCGCTCGGGAGCGGCGAACGGCGCCGAGGTGGTGGCCGAGCGCGGCGCGGCGAGGAGCGAGGCGAGAGGTCCGTCCGCCGAGCCCATGAGGTGCGGGCGACAGGCGACGGCGCGACTCGGAGTGTCGCTGCGCACGTAGGCGTTGATGTCGAGCTGGGTGACGAGGCTCGAGGTGGTGGGAGGGAGGTCGAGGGCTGAGGGGAAGGGGAGGCGGGTGCGGGGTTGAGGAGGGGGAACGAGCGCCGTCGCGGTCGAGTGGGCGCCGCCGTTGGGCGCAGAGGCCGAGGAAGGGACGATGCGGCCTGCTGAGCTGCTGGGCGGGAGCCGCGAGTGCTGCAGGTGCCGTGGAGGAGGTGCTTGTGCCGCCGCCGGAGTCGTGGTTGAGCGAGGAGCCGCAGGGGCGATGCCGGGCCCGTCGCGGGCGCGGGTGTGCTGCTCGTGCGCGAGGGCGACGCCGGAGAGGAGGTCGAGCAGTGACGAGCTCGGCGTGGCGGTCGCCATGTTGCACGACGAGGAAGGGGGACGAGAGGTCGACGACGACGAGGGGGAGGGAGCGGGTCCAAAGTGGGGGCGTCGCCGGAGGGAGCGCACCTTGATCGATGCGCTGCGCTGCGATCGTCTGGCTCGTCAGGTCGGCAAGGGCAGGCGGCGTGAGGGAGGCGAGGGAGAAGCGGCGCACCTCGACACCAAACGAGGTCGACCTGCCGCCGTCGGCTGCTCTCTGATCGACGCCGCGAGCACAAAGGAGAGGAGCAGGACGAAGGCAAAGAAGGGTGCTGCGGACCCCGCAAGACGGACGGACGACCTCTCCTCGGACCGAGCCTCGACGGACAGGAGTCTCCGGCCACGCTCTCACCGTCTCCTCTCGTCGACGGACCGGCATCTCCGTCGCTGCAGGTCGGTGTACCGTCGTCAGCAGCTGCGCACGAGGTGCAGGCACAAAGGAGAGAGACGCAGTGACCGCACCTCGAGCCTGCTCTTCTCTTGCGCTCCTCCTCGTCCGTCTCGCCGCTCTGTTCTACTGCCGCCGAGCGGCAGCGGCAATCTTTGCAAGCGGGCTCGCTCCGACGTGCCGGCTAGCCGTAAGCGTCGATCGCCTGCGCCCGGCCGTGACGATGCGGAGGCAGGGCGGCGCGTGCGCCGGCGAGGGGTGCGAGCGCTCGAGCCTCGTCCGGTCGACGAGCAGGCGCGCGGTCAGCTTGCAGCGCGGATGCTGTGCTCGGTCAGCGTGTCCCGTTCGAGACGAGAGAAGAGCGCTGCACAGTGCTTGGCGCGCTGCCGCCGGTCGACAGCGACACGGCCGAGAGGACGAGGTGAGGACGAAGCGAACGGCGAGATCTCACCCAAAGCGAGCCTCTCGCTCGCCCAGACAGACAGAGCGGGTACTACCTTGCTCGTTCCAGGCCGCAGCCGAACCTCACTCGCCCGAGAGCCACGCTCCGCCGCGCTTGACATCTGCAGGAGGACGAGCGCGAGGAGGGAGGTCAGCGTCGAGCTGGACAGGCAGCCTCGCCGCCGCACGACAGACGGAAGGTGACGCACACTTGTCCAGCATGATGCCCGTGTCGCGCAGCACAAAGCGACAGATGACGTGGGCGAAGAACTCGCTCGACTTGCGCAGGTGCCGCTCGAGGCGATGTCGGTCGGCCGCCGACAGCAGCGTGTAGGCCGAGTCGGCAGGGCTGTCGCCCGCAGCGGGAAAGACGAGGCCGAGGTGACGATCTGCGACCGGGCGCGAGCGCAGTGAGCGAAGCCGGGGGAGGAAGAGAGGCGGTTGACGGACCGAGCGACTGAGCTTGCCGGAAGACCTTGGCGATGGCGTCGACGTACGTCGCCTGCGAGTCGAGGCTGCGCACAGAGTACAAGAGCGAGCGTGAGGATGCAGTTCGGGTCGCTGAGGACGAGGGCGAGAGCGCACCTGACGCCGTTGGCGACGACCCGATTCAGGCTCATCGACAGCTTCGAGCTCCAGGCCGAGAAGCTAGCCTGCGCGCGAGCACGACACATGGGTCAGCATGAGAGCGTGCGCGCGGTGAGAAAGGAAGCCGACGCACCGTGCTGCCCTTGCGCCCTTGCTTCGAGTCCTTCTCTCGCACCGGCGGCGCTCCTCCCGCGATGCCGCCGCCCGTGACGCCGATGACGCCGACGCCGAGCTTCTTCGCCAACGTGCTCTGGATGCCCTCGGCGAGGCCCTCGAAGCTCTCGAGCTCCTTGACGAACCGCGCGGCCTCCTCCCGCGCTGCGGCCGCCGCGCTCGAGCTGCCGACTGGCACGAGCAGCATGCCCCGCCCTGCTCGATCGAGCGCATCGAGGCCCGACGAGAGGAGGTCGAGCATGCGGACCTTGGTCTCGATGGCGACGAGCTTGGTGCCGGCCGAGGTGGTCCAAACGTGCGCCGGGACGAAGAGGCGCTCGCTCAGGTACCCGCCGCCGCCGCTCGTACCGCCGCCTGCGCCGCCGTCGGATGCAGGGATCGTCGCGGCGACGAGGCGCATGAGGTGGAAGGGGCGGCGGACCGAGGGGAGCGCGAGTGTCGCCTCCCTCGAGCTGGGCGCGCCCGGCTGCGGCGGCGACGGCAAGCCCTTGGACAGGTACACGCCGGCGCCGACACCGAAGCCACCGCTGCCGAGGCTCGGCGACGGGTGCGTGTACCCGCTCGAGAGCGACGGCGGGAAGGTCGACGTCGCGGGCGTGTCGCTCGGCGAGCCCGGGACGCCGCTCGCCCAACCCGACAGGCGCGACGCCGTGCTCGCGACCGACGACGACGAGTTGCTCCTCCCAAGAGGCCCGCCGATGGCCGCGCCGAGCTGGCCTGGCGCCGTGAGCGACGTCGGCGTTGGGGCGGACGCTTTGCGCGCGAGCGTGCCTGCGGGCGCGGTCGACGACGACGAGAGCGAGGCGGAGGGCGCGTGCGACGCCGAGACGGCGCGCGACGACGGCGCTGGGCCGAGCCCCGTCGCGAGGAGCGGCGGCAAGGGTGGTCGAGACGGGCCACCGTCGTCGAACGAGGGCAGCTTCGGGCGCTTGCTGCCCGGCTGGCCGAGGGCGCGCAGTCGGCCGGGGAGCGACGACGTCGACGACACGCTCTTGAGAGCTGGTCGAGGTGCGGGCGGGTCGACAGGCGTAGGCGGTGGAAAGGCGAAAGAGCGGTCGGCCTCGGACGACGGCGCACGGACCGCGACCTCGGGCGGGCGCATCGTCGCCTCGTCGGTCGGCACCGGCGAGCGCGCGCTGCGGCGCTGCGAGATGGTGCCCTCGGCCGTCGACTCGTTGACGAGCGGCGGTCGGGGCACCTGCTCGTCCGGCGGCGGCGGCGCCGCGCTGCCGGCGAGGCTGACCGTGCGCACGGGCCTCGGGCGCAGCTCGATCGGCGCCGCCTCTGCCGAGCCGAGCAGGCCGAGCGAGCTTCCTCGCCGCATGGGCGTCGCCGAGCCCGTCGTCGAGCTGCTCGACGCGGCGCGCACCATGCCCGGTGCCGACGCCGACCCGGGGATGCCGATGCGGAGCGTGTCGCCGCTGAGCGCACTCGTCGACGACCCTCGGCGCATGTCGAGGCTCGCGAGCGCCGGGTGGCGCGCTGGTGCGGAACCCGACTCGAGCGTGAACGGCTGGGCGGACCAGCTCGAGGCGGGCTCGACCGCCGTGCTGAGGCCGTCGGACGACGCGCGCGAGTCAGTCGGGCTAGCCGGATCGATGCGGTGGGCGAGAGGTATGGGTGCGGGGAGGGTAGGCGTCGCGACGCTCGAAGGCGGGCGAGATCTCGCCGTGGCGGTCGTGGTCGAGTCGCTCGCCATGCTCAGGCGCCGATCTGGGTCGCCCTCGGGGGCGAGATAGCGCACTCGGTCGTCGCCATCGCGGGCGAGCGCGACCGGCAGGCTCGACAGCGAAGGGACGGCGCGCTCGGTCGGCGAGGGGAGGAGCATGGCGGCGCCGATGCCGGCTGCCGCACCGTGCGTGTCGCGCTCGACGCGCGCTGCGGGCCCGACGATCCGCAGCGAGACGTCGCTGTGGTCGCGGGCGTGCAGGCTGTGCTGCCCACCTGGCCCGCCGGGGTCGTCGAGGCGGAGGTTGGCGAGGGATGGGGTAGTCGAAGACGAGGACGAGGCTGGCTGGGCGAAGAGGCCGACGGCGGTCGGGGCGAGCCACGTGGAAGAAGCGGAGGTTGGGTGGGCGCCGTCGAGGGGATGGGGAGAGACGTAGCCGGGAGCCGTGTGGCCCATCTGGGCGAGCATGCGGATGCGGTCCTCGTACGTGTCGTGCTGCGTGGTGGCGAGGCGTCAGCTCGTGCGGGACGAGGAGGGACGAGACGAGGGAGGTAGCGCACGATGACCCTGAGGCGACGCGCCTCGTCGGCCTTTGCGCGCTCCTTGCGCTCGTACCGCGCCCTCCTGCGCTCCCACTCGCCGAGCGTCTCGCCGTCGCGCATGCCGCCCGTGCTCAGCTTGCGCTCCATGTCGCGCGAGCCCTCCTCGACGCGCGCCATGACCTCCTTGAGGAGGCGCACGCTCTGCGTGTACGCCGTGACGGCCGCGGGAAAGTTGTTGGCGCTGTCGAGCAGGACGGCCGACTGGGCGCGCTGCAGGGCGATCGTGAGGACCGACTTGGACGATGCGGAGCCGTTGGCGGCCGAGGCGGAGGCGGACGTGGACGAGGGGAAGTGCGGTGAGGCGACCGAGGCGGGCGAGCCGAACGAGAGGGAGGGGGAAGGGGCGACCGAGTCGGCGCCGTCGCTCGCGCGGGAAGAGCGTCGCCGGCGGGAAGTAGTGCCTGTCGAGACGACGAGTCAGGATGAGGACCTCGTGCGCGAGAGGCGGCAGAGAGAGCACGCGCACCGTCTTCTGCAGTCGTCGCCGCTCGCTGCGCCCGCTCGCGGTCCTTGCGGGCCCTGCGCTCGTCGCGGGTCTCCTCGCGCTCGACACCGTGCTGGTCGATGATGAGACGACGCGTGACGGTGTTGCTGCCCTGCCTGCGCATGGGCTCGGGGCGGACGGCGCCGTGGTCGAGGTGGTGCGCGAGCGGGACGGGGTGTGTCGAGGGGTCGGCGGCATGGCGCAGGTCGGGGTGGAACGAGGTCGGTGACGACTCGGCGCGGGTGCGGTGCGCGGCGAAGCTGTAGTCGTCGCGGGTGGGCTCGAAGTGGGACGAGGACGAGGCCGAAGAGGCGGCGACGAGGGAGGGCGAGGTCGAGTAGGACGGGAGGCGCCGCTCGCCAGGATGAGGGCCGACGGCTGCCTGCCCGAGCGCACCCTGCGCGACGCTGCCCGTGCTCGCCCCTGGCGCTGGTGGTCGCGGTGGAGCGGGGCCGGGAGGGGCGCGTGTGGGACCGCTCGACGGCGACGACGACGGGCCCGGGAGCGCATACAGGTGGGACGCGTGGCTCATGTCCGGCAGAGCCCTCGACTGGCGCGCCTGGTCGCTGCGCGGGGCGTAGGTGAGGGTCGTGGTCGCGGGTGGTGGTGGTGGTCGGAGGAGGCGGTGAATGGACGCGCAGCTCGAGCGGGCGGGGCTGGCGAGGGCGGGCTGGGTGCGCTGAGGGCAGCTAGTGCATGGCTCGTCGCTCAGGGTGCGCCTGCGCTCGCAGCTCGAGTCGTTGTCGCGGCAGAGGCGCCCCTTCGTCGTCCCACGAAGGTGCGCTCCCGCTTGGCTCCGGCCCTCTCCACCTCGCCGCTAAGCTGTGCGCTGCAGCCGCCCAGGCTGTGCTCTTCAGCTCTCGCACTGCTGGCGCGACCTCCTAGCCGGGTCCCGCGCCTCGCCGTGGCGTCCTCGCTCGTCTTCCCTTTGTCACTCTCCTCGAGGCCGTCGAACGGGCTCGAGCGCACCGCCGTGCGTGTTCCCTCGCGGCTCGACCTCTGCCACGCTCGCCGTCGAGCCTGTCGAGCGGCCTCGCACCTCCTCGCAGACCGCCGCCGCTCGACTGCGCTCGCTCTCGTCCTTCTTCCGAGTCTTCCTCGTGCCCTCGTCGACGTACGCAAGACATGGCCTGCTTCGCTCTCGCCAGCGGATCAAGCTGGCCCTTGCGCACGCTGCTGGGCGCAAAACAGCCCGACCATGTTGAGCGTCACGTCGGCGCAGCGTCCTTGAGGAGGGTGGGCGCGCTTCTCGCGCCTGCAGCCGCCTGGCTTGCTCGAGGACACGCACGCTGAGACTCGCCTCGAGCCCGCAATCGGCCCTTGGCTCTTGCAACGCACGCCAGGCGCGCCATCGCGGCGGTGAGGCCGCCTACACCACGAGGGAAGCGGCGAGCAGCACGAAGGAGCGAGAGAGCAAGCCCGCAAGCTTGTTCTGGGCGTGAAGCGGCAGCGCACAGCTAGATCGTATCTCCTGCGAGGATGCACGCTCCGCTACAGCGCAGCGCGAGCGAGAGCAGAGACGCAGGACGAGCGAGCGAGGGAGAGCTCCGAGTCGCGGCTCTGTCCTCTTCCCCTCTACCCTCGACCTCGCACGAGCTCGGCAGCCATGCCAGAGCAGAAGCTGCACCCCGGTGCTGGCCCTCACGCTCGCCCGACGAGCCCGCTCGAGCTGTCGAGCGACGACGACACGCCCGCCGACATGCCTCCGCCCGAGGTGAGCTGCAGCTCGCCACAGCCCTGTGGTGCTGCGCGTGCTGCTCCCAGTGTGCACACGTGAGCCTCTGCAGTGCCTCCCGGGCAGCGCTGACCCCTCTACGCTTCGTCGTCGCGCAGTTCTTCATCGCCGCCCGCTCGCTCGCCCCGACTTCATCGAGGCGCGACGCCCTCAAGGCGTGGGACGACACGCGTGGCACTGGTGCAGCACCTGCTGGAGGGGATCCACACGCGAGCACAAGGGTCCAAGGTGCGCCTCCCCGTCTCTACCTCTCCTCCCCCTCTCCGCGCCGTCGCTCAACGAGGCGGTGCACTTCCCCGCGGTGACCCTCTCGCGCCCCCTGCAGCCGCCCTCGGCGCCCTCATCGACCTTCTCGACACGCCTGCCGCTCCCTCGACTTCGACTGCTGCGAGCACGGCCACCGCCGCCAAGCGCGCCGCCTCGCCGTCCCTCCTCAGCGGCCAGTCGTCGCCCGACACGCCGCCTCAGCCCAAGCGCGCCCGCACCGTCACGCCCGCCGGCCACCTCGACCTCGACGCCGAGGACCAGGGCAAGGGCAAGGACAAGGACGTCGTCGTCCTCGACTCGGACGACGAGCAAGACGCCATGGTTGTCGACGACTCGATCGAGGTCGTCTCGTCGCCGCCCGCACGCCGTCGCGCCGACAAGGGCAAAGGGCGCCTTCACGGACATGGCGAGCCTCTCGTCCTCGACAGCGATGACCAGGACACCAACCTCGGCCCTCGTCCCGCTCGCGCCGCCTCGCCCACCCCTCCTGCACCCGCCCTCGACATGCCGCCCTCGCCGCTCTCGACCGTCCTCGCCGTCCTCCCCGACGTGCGTCCCGACTACGTCACGGAGCTTCTCGCAGCTCCCGAGCATGCAGCCGGCGGCGCCGCGAGCGTGGTCGAGGCGCTCCTCGGCATGAAGGCGTACCCGCGCGTCGGCGACGAGGGCGAGGGTTCGGGCACGGGCAAGGAGAAGGAGAAGGAGAAGGAGAAGGAGAAGGAGATTGACTGGCTCGACGTCGACGCGAGGAAGGGGAGCGGCGAGCAGCCAACGCCGCTGTACAAGAAGATCGCGTGCGTGTATCCTCCACCCGCTCTCTCCGCCGGGTCTGCCTGACGCCGCGCCGTCCGAGCAGCCTCGACCAGCTCTACACCGACTTTGACCGGCTCCCGTCGGTCGTCATCAAGCAATCGTTCGTCTCGGCGCCGCACTCGTGCTTCTTCGCCCCGACCTGGACCACGCTCCGCCGCAAGCAGACGGCCGGCGAGTTCGACGACCAGAAGCTCAAGAAGGCGCGCAAGCCGCCCAAGCCCGTCGTGAGGATCGTCCGGCGCGAGCGCGACGGGCACGAGTGGGACGAGGATGAGGTCGAGGGGCCGCCGCCGGAGCTCAAGCGCGAGATGGACTGGCTCATCAACAAGATCGGTGCGTCGTCACGCTCCTCCCTGCCCCGCTTGCGCTTCCACTCGCTCATGCGCACCTCGCCTCTCCTTGCGCAGTCACCGACCGTGCCGCTCGCCGTGCTGCCGACGAGGAGGAGCGCGCCGCCGAGCGCGAGCGCAAGCGGGCCGAGCGCCTCAACGACAAGGCGCGCGACAGCGGGACGGCCATCGAGTGCGGGTGCTGCTACGACGAGGTCGCGGTCGAGAACACGGGTGCGTCTCGACCTCTCGCAGCGCGCTTTCGCCCACCCGCCGCCGTCTACCTTGATCTGACCTACGCACGCACCTCCTGCAGCGCCGTGCGCCGAGGGTCACCTGTTCTGCAAGGGCTGCGCGCTCGCCAACGCGAGCGACCGCATTGGGCGTCGTCAAGCCGTGCGTCGCCACCCTGGCCCCCTCCTCGTCGCCCTCTCTTCCGCCGCGCCCGCCTCCTCATGCCGCCTTGCTTCCTCTCGCAGGTCCTTCCCTGCATGGCGGCCGACTGCGGTGCGCGCTTTGACCCCAAGACGTACTCGACGTTCCTCGCGCCCAAGATGGTCGACACGCTCGCGGCGCTCGCTCAGCAGATGGACCTCGACGAGGCGTTTGACGGCGTCGAAGGCTTCGAGAAGTGCCCGTGCGTGGCTCTGCTCCTGCTCTGCGACGACGAGCAGCGATGAGCGCCCTCGCTGACCTCGATCGTCGCCGTCGCTTCCGCAGGTTCTGCCCGTTTGCCTGCCTCATCGAGAACCCGGACGAGCGCCTCTTCCGCTGCGAGAGGCCCGAGTGCCGCAAGGTCTCGTGCCGCAAGTGCCGCAAGGTGCGCTCGTCCCTCTCTTTCGCTCGCCGTCGTCGTCCCCTGCGGCGCTGACGCTCGGACCCATGCTTTGCAGGAGGGTCACGTTCCGCTCTCGTGCGAGGAGGCCGACGAGGAGATCCGGCTCCCAGGCGTCCATGCAGTCGCAGGTGCGTCCTCTCCTCGCCGTTCTGCTTGCCCGTGAGGGAGCCGCTGACGCCGGGCTCTCTCTCCCCTCTCTCGCCCGCAGAGGCGATGTCGGCGGCTTTGATCAAGCCCTGCCCCAAGTGCACCGTGCCGTGCCTCAAGTCGGACGGCTGCAACAAGATGGTCTGCAGCCAGTGCGGCACCTACTGGTGCTACTGCTGTCGCGCAATCGTGCGTCAAGAGCTCGATGAGCCTCGGCCAAGCTTCGTCCTCGCGCTGATACCGTCCTCGCCTACTCCTCGCAGATCAAGGGCTACGACCACTTTGAGCAGCGAGCGGGTGTCGGCGGCGGCAAGTGCGTCCTCCACGACGACACCGAGATGGCCGAGTACAACCAGGTCCGTGCACGAGGTCCCCCGCTCACCTCTTCCCGGTCCTCGAGCCTGACCCAGGCGCTCCCTCGCAGGTCGAACAAGCTCGCCTTCACGCGCAAGACGCCCTCGACGCTCGCACGGCCGCCGACGCGGCCCGCCTCGCCGCCGCCAAGCCGGTCCGAGCGGCACCCATCTACCCCGCCGGCCACCCTCTCGCCGCACCCGCCGCCGGCGCTGCGCCTCCCGCTCCCGCCTTCGTCTTCGGCCCCGCCCCTGCGCACGCCGGCGGCGGCTTCGGCTTCGGCGCGGCAGCGCCACCCGCCGCACCTCTCTTCGGCGCGCCCGCTCCCGCCGCGGCAGCTGTGCCGTTCGCCTTCGGGGCGGGCGCTGCGCCCGCCGCACCTCCAGCCTTCATGTTCGGCGCTGCCCCGAACTTCGACATTGGCGGCGGCGGAGGTGGCGGCGGCGGCGGCCCTCGCCGTGTGTTTCGGCCGCTGCGGCGGTGACGGGGAGCGGGCGAGACGGCGTGGACCCGGTGGTCGCTGTGGGAGGGAGTACGGGAGCCGCTGGGGTGGGGGATGACAGCTTGAGGGCGCGGAGGAGGAGGAAGAGGCTGGTCGACAGGTGCGCTCGCTCTTCCTCGACCTTCCCCCCTCTCCTCCACGACCTGACTCTCTCCTCTCCCCCGACAGGCGTGCTTGAGATGTACCTTCTCTGCAGTAGTGATCTTCTTCGTGTCGTTCTCGTGTGCCTCGTGCAACAAGCGCGCTTTTCCTCGCTCGCAACGCCGACGAGCGAGACCTTCAGCGACGGCGGCGCTCGCTGTCTCGCTTCCGCAGAGAAAGACGTCCACGTGCTCTCTTCCGCTCTTCCCTAGAGCCGTACGTGCCGACGACGAATGAGCGACGCCCGAGAGGCCCGCAGATGCGCGAGATGCAACTTGAGAAGGTCGGCGCGCTCGGACCGGTCGTCATCTTGCGAGCCCTACCGACGGCCAGGAGCCCTCAAGAGAGCGTCACTCCTGCCCTGACAGCTCCTCGCTCCTCGCCGGTCGCCGAGCGGACCTCGCGAGGCTCCTGTCCGGAAAGTCCGCGGCAGGTTCGTGCGGTCCACCTTTCGCCGATGTGCCCGCTCACGCTTGCCTTTGCACCGTCGCTCACCTTCGTTTGGTCGGGCACTCGCAGCACACGCGCTTCACCCCAGCACGACGAGCACGATAAGTACTCGGAGGACGAGGAAATCCCGGCCGACCAACTCGTCTCCAAGGCAAGGCAGCTCTACGACCAAGGTGAGCTCCTTGCACAGCTTGGATCGTGCTGGGCGGGCCTGCACGACTCGGTCGGCGAGGCGGCACACGTTCGAGCGACGCCCATCGCGCCTCAGCCAGGCGCACGTGCCCTCGCCGTCGCCCGAGCACGACGAGGCTCGTGCGCTAGGCAGGGCTCGGGTTTCGAGGAAGGGCGGCTTCCGCCATGCTTTGCTGTACTTCCCAGCGCAGATACTGAATGTAGTATCCACTCTCGAGACGATGCGTCGTGAGCGAGCGCGAGAGAGAGAGCAAGCTGGACGACGGCGAGGAGAGCGCTCGGAAGACGACGATGCGGGGAGGGCCGCGAAAAGTGCAAAGATAAGAACGACGAGCCAGACTACAGACACCCTCATCTCGCCCTGCATAACCGTCTCAAGCCTGCTCTTGAGACGAGCCGTCGAGCCGGCTGCCTCGCGCACGGACCGCTCGGCCTTGAGCATGTCGGCAAACTTCTCGGCGACGGCGACGACGGCGGCTTGCTGCGGACGTCGACATCCGTCAGTATCTTGCGCGTCGAGCGAGAGAGACGAGGCACGCACAGGGTGACCGCTGACGGCGTCGGGGAAGATGCTCGCGTCGCAGATGCGCAGGTTGGTCGTGCCGTAGACGTGCAGAGCCGGGTCGACGACGCCGCCCTTGGAGCGCTCACCTGCAGTTAGAGGAGCATCAGCAGGTGTCGTCCGTCGAGCGAGACGTCGAGAGGGGGAGGAGGAAAGGGGAAGAAGGGCGGGACGCACCGATCCTCGCCGTCGCAAAGGGGTGGTAGATCGTCTCGGCCGTCTCCCTCGAGTGCTGCAGGAGCTCGTCGTCGGTCGCGTCGAGGAAGCCCTGCATGCCGCCGGCGGGAAGGTCGACGCCCGTGATGAGGTCGGCGAGCGGCTTCGTCTGCGAGAGGCGGCGCAGGAAGTGGAGGCCGGCGAGGAGGACCTGTGCAGCGTGATATGCAGCGAGTCAGCCCTGCACCTTGCGAGAGGTGCAGTACGATCAGAGCCGCAGGTCATGCGCACCTTCTGGTCGCGCTCGTCGCTCAAGTACCTCGGGTCGATGAGCGGCTCGTCCCACACGCTCGCGCTGCGGATGCCGACGGTGCCGGTGCTGAACGGCTTGAGGATTGTCGAGGCCATCGTGAAGTAGTCGGCCGAGGGCGCAGGAGCGGGCGTCATGGCGTGGCTGCGCGCGAGAGACGACGGCGAGTTAGGAAGGTCGCCCTCGAGAGGGCGAAGAAGGAGCGACAGACGGCCTCGACGCACTTGAGGTACCACACGGGCGCAGCAATGATCTCGAGGTCGGCGCTCGTCACGCCGCTCGCGTTGATCGCAAAGTCGACGACGCCCTTGGCCTCAGCGGCCGAGGACGAGATGGACCCGTCGCGCGTGATCGTGTCCGAGCGGAGGAAGGCGCCGCCTTCGGCAAGGTTCGACGTGAGCGCGCCCGTGCCAAAGACGAGCCACCTGAGGAGCGACGGGATCTGCGCGAGGAGAGGAAAGTCGAGAGGTCGTCAGCTTGACCTTCTTCAGGAGGCGGCGCAAGGTAAGACGGCGGTGAGGGGACGCACCGTGCGAAGCTGGCTCTTGAGGAACTCGAGGCTCGTGCCGCTCTTGGCGCGGAAGAAGATGCCGGCGAGGAAGTGGTCCTTGAGGCCCTCGCCGACGCCGGGCAAATCGAGCTCGCTCTCGACGCCGACGGCGCCGAGCTTGTCCTTGGCGCCGATGCCGGAGCAGAGGAGGAGCTGAGGCGTGCCGAACGCGCCGAGCGAGAGGATGACGTCGTGCTTGGCGCGCGCGACGAACGTCTGGCCGTTGCGGGCCTGCTGCAGCTCGACGCCGACGCAGCGCTGCGCGCCGCCCTGGTCGGCGGCGGCGTCAGTGGAAGACGAAAGGCCGAGGAGGATCTTGCTGCAGCGCGTCGAGGTGAGGATCGAGAGGTTGGGCCGCGTGTAGACCGGGGGAGGGAGGTAGGCCGCCGAGGTGGACGAGCGCTGGCCCTTCGAGTCGACGGTCGCCTGGAAGCGCGTGATCTGCGCAGCATGCAGTCCTACATCAGCTACGGCTCCGGAGAGAGAGGAGAGAGAGGGAGAGCAGGCAGGGAGAGCCAGACGCACGCCGTTCGGGTTCGTCTCGATGTTGAGGTCCGGGTTGTGCGGCACGCCGGCGGCAGGCTGCATGGAGCGTCGAGCACCGTCAGCATGGTCGTTCTGTCAGCATGGTCGTTCTGTGCGCGGAGAGGAAGCTCAGCGCACGCCGCTCTTGACCCAGGCATCGACGACCGGGGAGACGGGCGGGTATCCCGTCTTCCAGACGCCCTCCTTGCCGCGCAGCTGCACGAGGGACCGTCAGCAAGCGCTCGAGAGCGACGCGGAGTGCGAAGAGAGGCGCACCGACTCGTCGAACTTGTGCGCCGAGTTGGGCGTGAAGCCCTCGGCCTTGGCAAAGTACGGCTTGAGGTCTTCCCAGCCCCACCCAGTCGCGCCCGACGCCTCCCACTGCGCCACGAGGAAGCGAAGGACGGGAAGAAGCCAATGAGGGGGGAAAGAAGTCGAGGAGAGTGGAGGAGAGGGCGGAAAAGGCGACAAGTCAGCGTCGAGCCCGCTCGGACCTCGTCTGCGCCGAAAGAGAGAAGGTGGCGCACGGCGTCATAGTCCTCGCGCGAGCAGTGCTGGTAGATCTGGGCGTTCATCGCAGAAGAGCCGCCGAGCATCTTGCCTGCGCAGCGAGGCGGAAACGGCGTCAGCTCGTCGTTCTCGAGGGGTTCAAGAAGGGGCCGGTCTGGACGGACCGCGAGGCTGGAACAGCGAGCGGTTCGAGAGCTCGGCTTGCGGGACCGTCGAGAAGGCCCAGTCGGCGGGCGTCCTGCAGCGCGAGCCAGGGGAACGAGGTCAGCGAGTCGGCCCGGGGCCCGAGGAGGGCGAAGAAGACGAGGGAGACGCACTTGAAGAGGTTCGCCCACCCGGCCGGGACGCGCGAGAAGAGGACCTTCTGGTCGCTCTCGCCAGCCTCGACGAGCAGGACTGAGACGTTGGGGTCCTCGGTGAGCCTCGAGGCGAGGACGCAACCAGCCGTCCCGCCGCCGCAGATGATGTAGTCGAACTGCTTGGCGGGCGCGCCGCCGTTGGCCGTGTCGAGCGCTTCAGCCGGATCGGCGGTGCCCTTGTGCGCGTCGGGGTCGGTGGCGTGGGCGAGCGAGGCGAAGAGGGACGGCTCCGAGATGCCGGCGTAGCGCGGCGGGGCGGCCGAGAACCCGGGGAGGAACGACGAGAGGGGCATCTTGAGGTGCAGAGCGTGTGTGTATGGAGCGGCGAGTGGCGAGGGTGGAAGCAGAAGGCAAGCTGCGGCTGGCTCGCCCGCTCGACGGCGAGGAGGAGGAGGAGCCCGGCCGGCCGGCCTCGTGGGCTCCGCCGGCGCCTCGTTATCGCGGCGATGCAGCCGGTCAGGAGACAGGCCCGAGGCGCCGCACCGAGCGGCGTCCGCTCCAAGGAGATTCCGGACGACGACAGGAGGCGCGGACGGCGGAGCGAGCGGGGTGGAGGAAGAGGCGCGAGGGCTTCGCACAGGCTCGCGAGCAGCCGCGGTGGCCTCGAGAGGAGAAGCTGAAGCGCAGCAGGACAGTGCAGCAGTCTGGCGAGGTGAGAGAGGCCGACGAGGTGCGTGTGTTGTGCGGCGAGGTCGCAGGCACGCTCCTCGCGGCTGCCTCCTCCCGCTCGATGCGAGGCGCAGCCCTGCTCGTCGTTGCGTGCTCTCACTTTGACACGCTCTGCGAGGTGCAGGAGAGCGGCTTGCGGTGTGGGCGAGGAGGGAAGGGGCGAGACCACGTGACGCGGCCAAGTTGGGTGAGCGAGCGCGACGAGGTGAGAGAGAGAGGGAGGGAGGGGGTGTGGCCAGGGGAGGGGTGTGAGCGGCGAAGAGGGGAGACTGCAGTAGACACAGGGAGAGTGCAGGGACAGGGCAAGAGGGAGCGACGCAGAGAGGGCCGACCCTCTGCGACGAGGACGACGAGGGCGAGGACAAACGCCCCGACTCGCTCTCGCTCCCTCGTCCTCGTCTCTCTCGTCCAGCACACCCTTGTGCCCCTCCAAGACCCTCTTTCGACCTCCAGCAACCCGCCGAGCCACTCGCCGCGCCGCCCCTCGCCGTCCCCGTCCTCGAGTGCCTTCCCTTCGCCCCCCTCCCTCGCCCTCGATCGTCGTCGCTCAACCTCGTCGCCCACTCCCTCTCTCGCCGCCAACTCGCGCCAGTCCAGCGACAGCCACCACCGACGATGCACTTGTCGACCACCACTACGGCACTCGCCGCAGCCGCACTCGCCCTCGCCGCGGCTCAATCGGCAGCCGCTCAGGGCTCGGCCGCACCCTCCTCTTCCTCGTCCTCGGCCCCGTCTCGCACCTCGACCGGCACCACCGGTGCGCCTTGGTTCCTCACACACTCCTGAACCTGCACCCAAGCTGACCCTGCCCCTCTTTGCAGCCTCGTCGTCGTCGACCGCGGCCAACCCGCTCATCCCCTCGACCATCTCGCCCAAGTGCCAGACGTTCCTCACCTACCTCAACTCGCACCAGGACATCAGCACTTGCACCGCCCCGCTCCTCTCGGCCCTCTCGACCTTCCAGGCCTCGGCCGCGTCGAGCGACTACTCGGCCAACGACGCCGCCGTCCAGGACGCCCTCGCCGGCCTGTGCTACTCGGCCCCGTGCGATGACGCCCTCGTGCGCTCCCTCTTGACCCAGTTCAACTCGAACTGCACCCAGGAGCTCACGGCCGCCAACGACGTCGTCCTCGGGTCGTACGACGCCCTGTACGTCTTGACGCCGCTCCGCGACGCCGTGTGCAGCACCGACTCGACCGCCGACTGGTGCATCAACGACATTGCCCAGGGCTCGATGCCCGCCGGCTCGACCGGCGCCAACGCGACCCACGTCGTGTCGAGCGTCGCGAGCTCGTACGCCGCCGCCGCGACCGCCTCGATCGACGCCGGCTCGTCGGCCGCGCCGGCGTCGTCCTCGTCGTCGTCGTCCGCCGTGGCGACCAACGAGACCGAGGCGACGTTCAACACGACGACTCACCTCGTCCAGTCGGTGCCCGTCGTCAACAACGCGCGCATCCTCGCCGCGCAGGACTCGTCGTCGTTCGAGATCGACGTGCCCGCTCCCCCGAGCCTCTACGTCCAGATCTCGGGCGCCGTCAAGCGCCTCGTGCGCCGCCAGTGGAACGGCGACTTGGCGTCGTCGGCCTGGTCGTCGGCCTCGCCCTCGGCCTCGCGCTCGGGATCCTCGGCGCAGGCGAGCGCGAGCGCGTCGTCGACGGGCGCCAACTCGACGGCGTCGGCCTCGAACTCGACGACGTCGAGCTCGAGCTCATCCTCGGCCTCGCTCGGCGACGACTCGACGACGGCGGGCGTCCAGTCGTTCGACGTGCCCTCGATCCTGCCCAACGCCGCCACGTGGTCGTCGGCGTCGCTCCCCTTCCTCTTCCTGTCGCCCTCGATGTCGTCAACCGTCCTGTGCTCTCAGTGCACCAAGTCGATCCTGTCGGCCTACGTCGCGTGGGAGTCGCGCATGCCGTACGCGCTCGGCCTCGCCAACTCGCCCTTGCTCAAGGGCCAGGGCAGCCTGTGGACGGCGACGGGCGAGAAGTGCGGCGGCGGCTTCCTCGAGAGCGTCACCAAGCAGGCCGGCGAGACCAACCTCACTGGCGGCGCCGCGCAGGGCCTCGCCGTGCGCGCTTCGGGCGTTCTCGGCGCCGTCGTCCTCGCGGCGACCTTCCTCCTCGCCTAAGCGCCGTCCCTCCCGCTCACGCCCTCACGACCTCGCGCCACCGTGTGCGCAGCCTCGATACCCTTCGCGATACCCACCTTCCTTTCCAGCGCGCGCCGGCTCTCCAACTTTCGCCTTTCCTTCCCCCTCGCCCGCCCTGTTCTCGTTCTCGCACCCGCATACCCCTCTCCACCTCTCCTGTCCTCGCTCCTCCCCTCCCTCCTTGTCGGCGCAGCGCGCCCTTCCCCCTCCTGTCCTTCTTACTCTTCTTAGTGCTCGCCCCCTCGTCCCGTCGTCGTCGCCGACTCGAGGGCCTTTATCGCAGCTTGTCTCCCTCCTCCTCGCCCTCGTGGCGGGAGACGTAGCGCGAGGCGTGTGCAGTACATACCCGTGACTGTTTCTCGACGAGCTCTAGGCAGCGGGAAAGCCGAACGAGAGCGAGAACGAGCTTGAGCTTCGCAATCGCGCCTCGTCGTCGGGCTCAAGCCCTTCGAGCAGTGCCGCAGGCGCCGCTCAGGAACTGCACGCTTGACCCGCCTGAGGAGAAGAGCTTGAGCAGAAAGAGTACGCTGCCGCTCGAGAAAGGCGGCATCGAGACGGCAGCTCCGAGACGGGGTCCGTGCGAGGGGAGCTCTCCCGCGCGCTCATTCGGCTCGACCAGTCATCTTCGCCGCCCAAAGGCTCTCTCGGTCGACATGAGTGCGTGCTGGTGCCAGTGACCCGCGAGAGACCGAAAGCGGGAAAGACGGCGTGAGAGGCAGGACGAGGTCCGCGAGAGGAGGTCCTCGGCTCGTCAGCTACGAGTCGGTACCCTCGATCGGCTGCTCTGCTTTTCTTGGTTGTCTCGCGAGCAGAGGTGCAGCAAAGACGACACCGCGCGAGCGTGTAGTCGAGCGCGAGTGCGAGCAGGAGGAGCAGGAGGAGCGCAGCCGCGTCGCTCCACAACGAGGCAGCTATCCTGCGCGTCGGGGCAGCAATAACGCTCGTGTGGCCCTACTGAGGTAAACCTTCTGGTCCTACGAGGGTTGGAGAGCGAGCCCGGGCCTGCGAGAGATGAGGCGGGGGAGGGCCGGCGGACGACGCGGCGAGTGCATCTGCCGGGCTCGCTGCTGGCCAGACGGCAAGGGAAGGTGGCCAGAGGGGAGTGTGCTGCGCAGCTTGGCCTGCAGAGCGGTGGCGGAGCGAGGCCTGGTGAGGTCACGGTCGAGCCGAGGTGTCGCTCCGTCGTCTCGCCCTCCGTCGCTCAACTCGCCACAGCCGAGAGCGAGCATGGCCGCGCTCGACCTCATCCTGCTCGGCACGGCCACCTCGTCCGGCCTGCCCGCCGTCCAGTGCCTCACCGATCCCGTCGGAGGGTGCCACTGCTGTCGCTCGACCCTCGACAAGGCCGACCTCGCCGCACAGAAGAACCTCCGCCGCAACACAAGCGTCATCCTGCGCGTTCCGCCCCGGCAAGCAGGCGAGCGCGAGCGCACCATCCTCATAGACGTGCGTCCCTTCCTCCCTCCCCCTCGCGAGGAGGCGGTGCCCGCTCCATCGCTAACCCTCTCGCTTCCTCGTACAGTGCGGCAAGACCTTCTACGGCGGCGCAATAGAGCACTGGCCCAAGCATGGCCTGCGCGAGATCGATGCCGTCCTCCTCACGCACGCTCACGCCGTGCGTCCCCTCCCTCTCCCTCTCTTTCCGCCCGCTCGCGCCAAGCTGACCCTCCACGCTTCCCACAGGACGCCATTCTCGGACTCGACGACCTTCGAGGTGCGCACCGCCACTGTGAGACGACCTCGAACGCGCAGCTGATCCTCCCCTCGCCCGCTCCCCGCCCCAGGTTGGACCCTCCGTGGCGCCATCCAGCCCTCCATCCCGATCTACTTGACGCAGGAGACGTTCAACGAGGTGTCTCGAGTGCGCTGCTCTCCCTACATCATCCTCCCTGCGTCGATCGACGAGCTGACCTTCCTCGAGCTGCGCTTCGACAGGCTTTCCCCTACTTGACGAGCCTCGGCAAGGCGGTGCGCTCTCCCTGCCCTGCTTCGGGCCTTGCGTGCAGAGCCTGTGCTGATGCTGCTGTCTGCAGACTGGAGGAGGAGACGTCCCGGCCTTGACGTGGCACGTCTTTGACGAGAACGAGCCGTTCGAGCTGTTTGGCGTCCAGGTCACGCCTTTACCAGGTGCGTCGGCGCTCTCAGCTTGACTAGGAGGCGCAGAGGACGCTCTCGAGTGCTCCTCTCGCTTCTGCCGTTGACAAGGAGCCCTCGCTGACGCCTTCCTCCCTCGGCGTTGCTTGCGCAGTGCACCACGGCAAGTTCTTTACGACGCCGCCGTCGCCCTACACGTGCCTCGGCTTCCTGTTCAACAC
This sequence comes from Rhodotorula babjevae, assembly GCA_920104245.2. NCBI lineage: Eukaryota > Fungi > Basidiomycota > Microbotryomycetes > Sporidiobolales > Sporidiobolaceae > Rhodotorula > Rhodotorula babjevae. The sequence continues at coordinate 396,750 of CAKKSZ020000007.1, read as the reverse complement.
GTCGATCGCCTACCTGTCGGACGTGTCGTTCGTGCCGCCGCCCGTGTGGGCCGTCATGGAGCGCGCGCTCGCCGGCGCGAGGCTCGACGCGCTCATCGTCGACTGCCTGCGGATCGAGCCGTTCACGAGCCACTACGGGATCGGGCAGGCGGTGCAGACCGCGAGGCGGCTCGGCGCGAGGAGGAACTACCTGGTGCGTCGTCGTCGAGCTCGTCGAGAAGCGCTGCTCGAGCTGACGAGTCCTTCTCCCTTCCTCCTCCCTCCCTCGCCGCCTCGACGCCCCCTCCCCTCTTTCACCCTTCACCTTGCTCTCGACCTCTCGTCGCCATCATCGCGCCGACCTGCCGCCTCGCCGACCCCCCTGCGCACGCACCTCGCAGCTCGGGTTTGGGCACCGGACGTCGCACGCGCTGTGGCTCGCGCTGTGCGAGGCGCTGTCGACGTCGCCTGCGACGCGCACGTCGCTGGCCGTGGTCGAGGGCGCGCAGGTGCCGCCGGCGCCGGCGAGCATGTGGGAGCTGTACAACGGGTCGGCCGACCCGACGCGCGAGGACGCGGGCGTGTTCGTCGAGCGGGGCCTGCAGGCGGTCGAGAGCTGGGAGCGCGGGAGCACGGCGGACGAGCGAGGCGGCGAGGGGGACGTGTGGGTGCGGCCGGCGGTGGACGGGATGCGGATCCGGGTCGAGGGGTCCGAGGAGGAGCGGGGCGACAGTGAGTACGGGTTTGGGGGCGGGTCGTCGCGGTAGAGCTTTCCTCGATAGACGTAGAGTGCATTGTATCGCATCCAGGCTTGCCCTGCTGCACGGAGAGCGAGGTCCGGGCCTTAACGCCGCCGAGGACGACGATCGAAGTCGAGAGGCGACTGGTCGCTCGTCGTGCGCACCCACAGCCCCCGGCAGCCAGCAGAGCGTGCAGAGGAGCAGGCCACAGCCTCTGCAGCCCCCGGACTCGCCCGCCCACCCCTCTCCCTCTCTCTGGCGCTCGCCGTCGACCTCTAGGGCCGCTCCTCCCCCAGCCTCGCCTCGACCAGCTCGACCGCCTCGACCTCGCCCTCGGTCCAGCTCCGGGCACACTCGACGTCCTCCTGCAAGCTAGCTCGACGCATCGACCAGTGCAGCGCGCTGTCTCCGAGGTGCGTCGCCCACTTGTCCTCATCTCGGCCCCGGCGTTGTGACTGCGCAGCCGCCCACACCCCTCCCCGCGCCCGGTGGACCCTGCGAGGCACCTCACAAGCCCTCATCAGGGCTACTGAGCGGCCCTGCGCGTCCTCGGGGGCGGCGGGTGTCGAGTACCGCTCGCTCGGCGGGAACCTCATGGTCGGCCTCGCGCACCTCTTCCTGTCCAGCGGGCGCAGCGGTCGGGCCAGAGAGCGGTGCACAGAGCATATCAGAGCATGACGGGCCGGTCCTCGCCTCCTCCTGAGCCCAGTCGCTGACATCCTCTCGCTCCCCTCGTCGTCTCGCAGCTCTCGGCCGGTCCTGCCCTCGACTTCCGCCGCCCTTACCTCTTCTTCGCCGCCACAAAGTCGTCCCGACATCAGCAGCAGAGAACCCGCGCAGCCTCGTCCACGACGTGCAGCTCGCGCCGCTTCTCGGCCTCGTCTTCGCCTTCTTCGGCTCGAGTTCAACTTGTGCACAGCTCTCTGTCCGTTCGGTGCGCTCTCTCTCCTCGACTGACGCTCCGATCAGTCTCGAGACTGACCCTTCGCGTCCCACAGGCTCGCCCCGACCGCATCCGCCTAGCGGTCTCGGCCCATGCCGCCCCCAACCTCCTCCTCCTCCTCTACCTCGTCCTCCTCACCGCGCCCGCCCTCTGCGCCCTCCCTCGCCTCGCCCTCGTCCCCGCGCTCGCCCAACCTGTCGATCAAGTCCGACTCGCCCTCGCCCGCGCGCGCCTCGCGCCAGCTCTTCTCGGGCGCGCTCGCTCCAGGCGGCGGCGCGGCTGCGGGCTCGGCGAGCGCCAACTCGTCCGGCTCGGGCTCGGGTCGCGGGCGTCGCACCGCGAGGAGTGGCAGCGTCCAGGCGCGTCGCTCGGCTGCCAGCCTCGGCCTGGGCGTGCACTTTGCCAACATGAACGAGCTCACGCGCGGGCCCTCGGCGAGCCCGAGCCCGACGGCGAGCGCGAGCACGTCCCCAGTGCGCGCTCCGCCGCCCTCGGCCATGTGGAACGGCGAGGACCGCGAGCGCGAGCCGGGCTCGCGCCGTTCGTCGGTCCACTTTGCCGCGACGACGACCTCGCCCTCGCCGACCGCGCCCGCCGCGCCCGTCCCCTCACGGCGCCCGAGCCTGACGCACCTCGCGTCGTTCCTGAGCGGCATCACGCACCACACGCGCGTGCGCTCGCCCGGACCGAGCGGCGGCCGCGGCGTGAGCCGCAGCGCGAGTCGCAGCCACAGCCGCGCCGGGTCGCAGAGCGGGCGCGAGCGCCGGCGCCGCATCGCGAGCGGCGACAGCGGCGTGTCGAGCGTCGGCGAGGGCGCCATCGGCAGCGACGACGGGTGGGACGACGGCGACGGCGACTACGCCGAGCCCGACCCGGTGCGCGGCTTCGACTGGTTCGCGCACGACGCCGCCTCGCCGCAGCCCCTGCCGCAGCAGCTGCCCCACCCGCAGCTGCCAACGCTGAGCGCCGGGCCCTTCCGCACGCCGTCCCTGTCGCGCTCCCGCGTCCGCGCCGCGAGCCGCACGAGCTCGATCGCGAGCCGCTCGAGGCGCAGCAGCGTCGCGAGCCAGCACCCGCCCGGCACGCCCGGCGGCGCGAGCCCGCACCCGCTCCTGCACGAGCTCGTGCGCGAGAACACGACCGGCGGCGTCGCGCCCTCGCCGACCGAGCCCGGCGCGCCGTCCCCCTCGGGCGGCAGCGGCGCGGCAGGCGCGCCCTCGGCCGCGTCGTGGGAGGCGACCAACGAGGTGTACAAGCCGAGCGTGCTCACGACGCCGCGCCCGCCGCCGCCTGACGAGGAGCCGTTCCTCGACTCGGCGCAGAACAGCCCGGCCGGGCTCGCGCGCACCAAGACGTACGCGTCGAGCGCGAGCGGCATGAGCGACGCCGAGAGCGAGACCGAGGACCTGCGCGACGTCGACGTCTTTGACGAGGGCGAGCGCGTCGGCGTCGGCGTGTGGCTCGACGGCCGCGGCGGCTACGTGCGCGACTGCTTCGCCGGCCACGTCGACGTCGACGGCAAGGCGCCGGGCAACGGCCTCGACGGGCCGCGCCAGCTCGAGGTCGAGCGCCGCCTCGGCGAGGGCACGTACGCCATCGTCTACCTCGTGCGCGAGGTCCTCGAGGACCCGGACCCGACCCTCGACGACCTCGACGGCGCGCGCAACGGCGACGACGACGACATGCTGTCGCCGATCGACCCGCTCGCGTCGTTCGAGTTTGACGAGCCCGCCGAGTCGGACGGCCAGCGCCCGCGCATGCACTCGTGGGCGAGCGAGACGTGGAACCCGATGCCGCCGCTCCCGAGGCGCCCTACCTACGGCCAGTACTACGCGCTCAAGTGCCTGTGCAAGAAGAACCTCACCGAGGACCTCATCGAGGTGCAGCGCAACGAGGCGTTCCTCCACCGCGCCCTCCCCAAGCACGACAACATCGTGCAGATGTACGGCGTGCGTCCTGCTTCCTCTCTCCTCTTCTCTCCAGACTCTTCGACAAGGTCAACGTCGTCGTCATGATCCTTGCAGCGAGCCCGCGCTGACTCGAGCTCCACCCCCTCGCGCAGGCCTACGAGACGGACGACTGGCTCTTCCTCGTCCTCGAGTACGCCGGTGGCCGCGACGCCTTCTACTGGCTCCTCGAGGCGCAGGAGCACGGGACCGAGGACCTGTACTCGCGCGCCGCCTCGCCCGCCGACAACGTCAGCCGCCGCACGAGCTTCGACCTCGACGACGACGACGACGACGATGCCGACGAGTCGGCCCTGTCGCGCACCATCACGGCCGACACGCCGGCGCACCTTCTCGTCGACGAGACGCCGCCGTCGCCGTCGCTCCTGAGCGCCGCCATGGGCGACCAGCTCCTGTCGCGCAAGCGCCTGCGCCTCATCTCGCGCATGTTCGGCCAGATGTGCGCCGCCGTCCAGGCGTGCCACGAGCGCGGCATCTCGCACCGCGACATCAAGCCCGAGAACTTCATCGTCATCGACGGCAAGGGCGACCGCGCGAGCGCGCCGCAAGGTCACTTCGACAAGCGCAAAGGCGTCGTCGTCAAGATCACCGACTGGGGCCTCGGTACCATGGACGCCGAGTGCGAGGACTTCGACTGTGGGAGCAAGCCCTACATGGCCTACGGTGCGCTCGCGGGTCCTCTCTACGCTCCCTCGTCTTCCCTCGTCTCCTCGTCGACGTCATCCTCCTCGACTCGTTGCTGACTCGGGCTCTCTCTCCTTCTCCCGCTCGCTCGCAGAGTGCCGCAACAACCTCAAGCCGACGTACGACCCTCGCCAAGCCGACGTCTGGTCGCTCGGGCTCGTCCTCCTCAACCTGCTCTACCACCGCAACCCGTGGGCCGACCCGTCGCTCGACGACCCCGACTTTGCCGAGTACGTCGAGGACCCGGTCGGCTTCATGCAGAACCGGTTCGAGGGCATGAGCGACGAGGTGGCCAACTTCCTCGCCGACCGCGTCTTCTGCGACGTCCTGGAGGTCGTCGACGGGCAGCCCAAGCGCCGCGTCTCGGCGGGCGAGTTTGGCAGGTGGGCGAGCCGCCTCGTCATGATGATGGGCGAGGGCCAGCTCGGCGCGCAGCACCGCCCGCAGCTCAACCACCAGGCCGACTCGGCCTACTCGGCGTTCGAGTTCTCGCCCGTCGCGACCATGCCCCTCACAATCGGCGGCACGACGTCGCCCGTCCCGCAGACGGCGTCGCTCCTGTCGCAGTTTGCGCCCTCGACCGTCAAGCAGTCGAGCATCTTTGACGACCTCCCCTCGGACCTGCGCCACGACCTGCCGACCGTCCCCGAGGTGCCCGACTCGACGGCGTCGTCCTTCTCGCCGTCAACCTTCCCCGCCTCGACCGCGACGCAGGGCCGTCCGCCGTACATCACCTCGCCGACGGCCCTCAGCGAGGACGGCGACTCGCTCCCCTCGCCGACCTTCCCCTCGCCGGCCCTCCCCAACGCGACCATCTCGTCCCCGAGCCAGATCGCTCGCCCTCTTCCCTGGGCCTCGCCCGACCTCAGCCCTCGTGCGGCGAGCCCGGCGACGCCGCCCATCACGTCGCCGAGTGCTGCGCTCGCGCCGTCGATCCCGCCGACGCCGAGCGGCCTCACGCTCCTCGCGCCGCAGGCGGCCGTCCGGCGCCCGAGCCTGGTCGACGCCCAGAGCGAGAGCGTCGTCACGGTCGTGCCCGAGCCCAAGCAGGACGGCGTCGACACGCCCGAGCGCTCGGCCGCGCCGGCGGTCCTCGAGCCCGTCGCGAGCGAGCCGTCCGCGAGCGAGCCGCCGAGCAACGACAACGGCGACGACGCGCCCTCTCGCGGCGTCGGCGACGAGGCGTGCAAGGCGGACGAGGAGAAGGAGAACGGTGGCGGGACCGACAGCCCCGAGGACGAGGCGGCCAAGGCGGCGCCCGACAAGGCGCACAAGGCCAAGCGCCGCAAGCGTGGCGCTCGCAAGGAGAAGCGCGCCGCGCGCCACGCCGAGCGCGCGACCGACACGCACGGCGCTACCTCGCCAACGTCGCCCGCCTCGCCTCGCTCGGGCAAGCTCGCGACCGTGAGCGAGGGCCGCGACGCCGTCCTCGACGACCTCGCCGCCGCGTCGCAGGAGCTTGCTCGTGAGCTGAGCCACGCTCGCTCGGCGTCGAGCCACCGCTCGGCGCGCCCGAGGCCGGTGCCGTCGTCGCGCTCGCACGGGACGCAGTCGACCTCGGCGATCCCGACGGCGCTCCCTCAGGACATCCCGGTCAAGAAGTCGGGCGGCGTCTTTGGGCGGCTCAAGACGCTCGTCAACGAGGGCAACTCGGACCTCGAGGCGTTCAAGCGCCGCGTCGACGAGCGCAACGCGTCGATCGGCGCCAAGGCCGACACGTACTCGGCGCCGGCCCAGATGCAGGGTGCCAAAGCGCCTCGCGGCAAGTACGACTCGCCCTTCTCGTCGCGAGGCTCGGTCGGCACGACGGCGAGCGTCGAGAGCGACCGCGGCCGCTCGTCGGCGCAGCACGATCACTGGTCGTCGGCCTCGACTCGCCGGGACCGCCTCGCCGACCGCCGCGTCAAGGGTAGTCCGCTCCCGGCCAACGGCATCGGCGGTACGAGCGCGAGCGACTTCTCGCCGACGAGCTCGAGCCTGACTCGCGGCGGCGGGCCGTCGACCGTGTCCGGGTTCGACTCGACGAGCCGCACGCACACGCCGCTGTCAAGCTTCTCGAGCGTCGGCTCGCCGTCCGAGTCGGGCCCGAACGGTGCGCTCGCGAGCGGGACGACGTCGATGTCGACCGTGCGCGAGTGGCGCCGCAGCCCGAGCCCGCCGGCCAAGCGGCCGTACTCGCACTCGCGCGCGCCGCCGGGCCTCGCGCCGCCCATCGGCCTCGTCGCGAGCTCGTCGACGTCGGCGTCGCCCTCGACTGCTGCGCCTGTCGTGCCGCAGCCGGCGGCCGCGGCGCCGAGGCCAAAGCTGCGCGACGCCTCGACCGACACGAGCGACCTTGGCTCGTCGACGCGCTCGCCCGCGCCTGCGTCGCCGACTTCCTCGCGCCCGTCGCCTGCCCCGACGGTCGTCCCGCTCCCTCAGGTCGTCGTTCCTCCCCCTACCACCCGAGGCCGCAAAGATCCGCCTCGCGCCGTCGTCCCTCCCGCCCAGCCCGCCTCGGCGCCCGTCACGCCCGTCCTCTCGCCGGCTTCCGCCCCAGGCATATCGCCTGCGTCGACGCCGGGTGCGTCCTCGACGACATCGGCGACGCCGGGCAAGACGAACAAGCTCGCCAAGATGCTCAACTCGATCTCGGTCTTTAACCGGACGCAGCCCGCCGCCGGCCCCGACGGCGCGCCCTAGCACGCTCCCTCCTCCATCCACACTCTCTCTCACCCTTGTCGGTCCGTCGAAGGAGGTCGTCTACCTCCCCCAAGTCTGTCTGTCGCCCTCTCGAACCCCTTCCCTCCCTCCTCCTCCATCGCATCTTTCTCCCACTTTCGCACGGATCTCTCGACCTCGAAGCCGACTGTACCTCGTGTATCCCGCTTCCCTTGACCTTGTGCGCTCGGTCCCGAGAGTCTGGCGAGCGTGAGAGGTCGTCTCGAGAGCTCTCGCTGAGCTCGCGACGGGGCCTGAGCGCCGCGGTTTCCTCGTCCTCTCGACCGCCTCGCAGGCACGACGACCGTCGCGCTCTCGACCGGGTACATGTGCAGCCTCGTCCTCATTGCACACGGCACGTCTCGTTCCTGGTCTGGGCCTGAGACTGAGGCCTCCTCGCGCCCGTTACCCTCGCCCTCGCCCTCGCGCGCTCCATCCCGGCATGTGCACTGTGCCGCCGCTCGCCCGTCTCGACCTCATCGTCCTCGACAGGCCCCAGGTCCTCGTTGCTCCGCTCGCGGATCTCGCCGAGGGCGGACCCGCGCTTGACCGCCCTCGTGCCCGGGCCGGTTTCGCTCGCGCGCAGGCGGAGGAAGTCGACGGCTTCATCGGCGAGGGCGACGAGGTAGCGTGCGAAGGCGTGCTGCGGACGCGAGAAGCGGAGCGAGAAGAGGGGAGGGGGCGAGAGGGAGCAGGTAGGAGACAGGGTGAGAAGGGGCTCGTGCGCAGACGAGGAGAGAGGGCAAGGACGCACGCCGACGCGGGCGCGCTCGAGCTTGTTGAGGTAGGCTGCGGCGTCCTCGGGCGAGGTGTGCGGATGGAGGGCTGCGGCCCTGTCGTGCTCTGCAGGCGTCGAGGGTGAGTGGGTCCGAGTAGAAGGTGAGGACGACGGCGGGCGGCGCTGGGCGCACCTCGGTCGGCTGCGAGCGCACGCGGGTCAGTTGACGTTGCGCAGAGAGCGAGAGAGACGAGCCCGTACCCCATTCCGTGACCTGCTCCGGCTGCGGCGGAACGAGGACCCAAGTCAGCCTCAAGCGCGACGCGCAGAAGAGCTTGCAGACGCACCTCCTCGAGGCGCTCCTGGATCGCCGTGCTGAGCTCTCTGAGCTTCTTCTTGCCCATCTCGAGACTGTGCTCGCCGTAGTCATGCATCAGGACCTTGTCGGCCTGGCGGTGCGCCGCTCGGGCCTCGTCGCAGGCGAGCTGAAGCCTGGCGAGGCGAGGCGGCGTGGTGGCCGGGTCGCACTGCGCTGCGACTGTGACGAGTGCATGAGGGAGTGCACGGTGGGGAGAGGGAGAGCGGGGAGAGGAGCATACATAGCTTTGCCTTTGCGGCGTCTGCTCGAGGAGGAGGTGCGAGCGGGGGTGAGCGGGCTACATCCCGCTCGTCGTCGCGATGCAATGAGAGGCGCGTACCGTGCGCCAAGGTGGCCTTGTCGGCTTTGACGAGCGCGAGCGCGAAGCCCGCCGGCATTGTGCGCCGGACCTTGTTCCAAGCTGCGAGCGAAGTGGGTCCGAGCGTGAGCACGTGCGCGCCTCCTGACCGTCGCGTCTAGGTCGAGTGCTCACTCTTCTCGGCTGCAGGTCGAGCTGAGGTCAGCTCGAGCTCGAGAGGAGGAGGCTGGCGAGGACAAAGGGCGCACCGTTGCGCATGATGGTGTGCCATCCCTCGCGCTCCTCGTCGGTCAAGCCCTCGAACTCGGGCCTGACGAGCATGGCAGACGGATCGAGCAGCAGCAGGGTCGAGGAAAGAGCAGGAAGAAGGGCGCCTCGGGTGCGGCGAGAGCTGGCCGCGACGGAGGCCGCCGCTCCGCGGAGAGTCCGCCGAAGCTCTGTCGCCGACGGACGCCGCGATTGGGAGCTCGAGCGAGTGTAGCAGGCGAGTGCAGAGCGCGGCGACAGCGCAGGATCGTCCACTGGGTGTACTTGGGCTGCACCTTGTAGCGAGAAGCGAGAGACGAGCGAGAGCTCCGAGTGCTGCGCGCTGGCATCTCGATGGCGGCTCGTGCTCTGCGAGCGAGCCAAGGGGCGGCGTGCGACGCGGGCTTGCGTTTGGGCGGCGACCTTGGCAAGCGGCCGAGGCAAAGGGGCAGGGCGCGCTGCGGCTCGGGCAGGTGACGAGGAGGAGGCGGCCACAGGAGGAAGGGCGCGGCGGCGAGTGCGCCAGCCTCGCGGGCGAGGATCGCGCGGGCGCAAGGCGTAGCGGGGAGCTCTTGCAGCAGATCAAGCTGTAGCTGGAAGCGTCGGGAGCAGGGGCGAGGGAGCGAGAGGCGACGAGAGATGAGAATTGGCGAGGCGGGGTCGAGGAGGGACGACGGACGCCGCACAGCTCGCCGCGCCTCGTCGTTGACTGGAGCAGCTGCAGTGGATGCAGGAGAGGGTAGAACAGGCCACAACACACCCACCGAGGGGCGAGGGCGGGCTCGAAGGTGTGTGGTTGACGGACCCGGGGACGACCCCGCCTCTCGGCTCTCCTCCTCTCTCCCTCCGCCCACTCGCCCTCAGAGCTCGACTGCGGCCGTGCTGCACCTCACACCCACCTCACTCGAGCACCCGGATCAGCCTCCACCACCGCCCGCGCCCTCCCTCGCCCCACCGCGCTCCTCCCCACCGCCTCAGCTTCGAATCCCCAACGTCCCTCTCGAGCAGCCATGAGCTCCTACGGCAAGCTCCGACCCACTCCATTGCACTCCGAGTACCTCCAACTGACCCTCTACCCACGCACAACAGGCCTCAGCGTCCTCCCGTCGCTCTTCGCAAGCTCGGCCTCGCCCTCGCCCTTCTCGTCGAACACGGCGCACGACTCGCCCCTCCGCTCGCCCACCCCGCGCGCCCTGTCGCCCTCGCCCACCGTCCTCGACCAAGGCGACGACGACGACGAGTGCGACGACCGCCGCCAGGTCCACTACCACGACCGCCGCGCCTCGTCCTCGTCGTCCGACGACGACTCGTCCTCGGCCCGCAAGCACCGCACCTCGCCCGACTTTAGCTCCCTCACCCCGCACTCGGCCGCCCCCAACTCGCCGCAGCGCGCGCCGGGCCTCCCGAGCCTCGCGCCCGTGCGCGCGTCCTACCCGCACCACCACCACCACTCGTCGGCGACCTCGTCCCTCGCGTCGTCGCACACCGCGCCCTCGCCGGCCACAAGCGCCACCCCGCGCAACGACGATGACGACGAGTGCGAGGACGGCGGCGACCTCCCGACGCTCCCCATGCGCGTCCCGCGCCCAAAGACCAAGCAGGACCGCGACCGCGAGCGCGCCCTCGGCCTCGTGCCCAACCCGGGCGCCAAGCGCGAGGGCCTCGGCGTCAAGCTCGCCCGCAAGCGCGCCAACAGCCTCAAGTGGGCCAAGTACGCCAACCAGGGCGCGTTCGAGGTCGAGCTCGGCCTGAGCAACGACGACCTCAAGCGCGAGTAGGCGCTCGCGCCCCTCGTCGCCGTCGTCGTCGCCGAGCGCCTCTGCGCGTCGAGGCCGGTCCTCTTCGCCCTCTCCTCCTTCCTCGTTCCCGCACCTCGGGCGCACGTCGTCCGCCTCGCAACCCCGCCTCTTCTTCGTCGTCGTCGGGCTTCTTCACCTTGTACTCCTGCCCCTCTTCTCCACTTTGTTGTCCATACACTTCCTGCCCTTTCCCTCTTTCTTCGTTCCCTCCTCTCGCACGCCCCTCGTAACGCACCCCTCTCCTCGTCGTCTGCCGTTCGTCTTTCTTAGCCGTCCCTCCTCCCCCTTGTTGGTCGTCTTCCCTCTTGCACTTACGCCCTCCCTCGTCGTTCTCTCTTCTTAGCACTGCCTCGACCTCTTGCACTGCACGAGTTTGACCTTATCGTGCGCCTCCTGTCCGTGCCGATGAAGCTGGCTCCTCGCTCGATACGCTCGGAGTGACGGCCGTCCCTCGCGCGCTCTCTCCTGGCGCTTGGTCCCTCGCGCGCGCACCGAACGCGACATGCGCTCGTCGCCTCCGTAGGGAGAGACAGGAGCTCGAGGGGCTCAGGACGAGCGAGGCCGAGAGCCGGACTCGCCGCGGCCGGACGTTCGGACCTCCTCTCTCCTCTCTTCGCTGTTTTCACCGCTCGAGCTGGCGCGCACCTCTCTCTTGCTCCTTGCTCTCACTCAGGTACTCGTGCAGCTTGCGATCATGGCGCCAAGCCCGCTCGGACAACGTGCGCTACCCTCTCGTCGTCGTCGTCCTCCTAGACCTCTTTGCTCCCAACCCACCCCTCGCTTGCACGCAACAGTCCGCATCTGTGCGCGGCATTCTCTCAATCCAGCACGAGTAGAAGCGCCTACTGATCCTGTCGCCCTCGCTCTTGATGCAGCTTGGCACTCGCTCTCGCGCGCACCGTTACTCGACCTCGCGAGCCAAATCGCTCACTTCGACGCCCGCATCAGGCAGCTCGGTGCGCCAGACCGCTTCCTCTCCATCGTCAACTCATAGCTGAGGTGCCTGAGCCTGCCCGCAGAGTACGAGGGCGCGCCTCGGGCCGAGGTCGACGCTGCAGAGCGCGAGCGCACGGACCTCCTCGAGCAGCCGCACGGCTCACAGGTCGAGCACCTCCTCGCCGAGTCGGCTCGGCTCGTGCGTCGCTCTCCTTCCTCGCTCTCGAGCTACTCGTGGCTGACGCAGCATGAGCGCAGGTCGCAGAGATGGACCGCGAGCGTGCGTGCACCTTGAGCATCGCCCGATTTGCGCCATGAGCTGACGTACGAATTCACGCAGGCCGTCAGGGTGCGTCCTACTGCATACACACATCGAGCGAGACGCTGACCAGTGGACCGCGCAGCAAACAAGCACAAGCTCACCCTGCCCAAGCGCACCGACGCCGAGATCGTTGAGCGGGACCAAGCGTTCGCCGAGGCCAACTCGCTCGTGCGTCCTCCTCCTCTCTCTCTCGCTCTTTCGCACAAGTAGCGAGGGGGTCTCCCGCTCACGGCCGATCCGCGAGCGCGACAGGCAAACGCGTACGAGGCCGCCCACGACCTCGTCGCCGAGGGCGAGCGCGCCCTGCAGCAGCACTTCTCGACGCGTGCAACCGAGTCTCCTGCGCACGAGGAGCAGGCGCTCGGGCGGGCGTCCAGCGAGCACGAGGTGAGGGCGCTCGGTCGAGCGACGAGGCAGCACCTGAGCGTTTTGAGCTTGAGGCAGCGGGCGCTGTATTTTGGCGCGAGGACCGTGTAGCTTGCTAGGCAGGACAGGTTAGTCGTGCTGCAACGATGCAGCGTCTCTCGATTCGCCTCCTGCGGTTCGTCGAGCGAGAGCTCGCTCGCACAGACCCGCTCGGACCCCCTCGCGACCTTCGCAAGCTCCTCTTCGAGCCCGTGCTCGGCCAGGCGTAGCAGAGCTCGCTCGAGAAGCTACTTGCACGTCGAGCTGTTCGTGAGGCACTCTTAATATGAGTGTCGACGGCCGAGGCGAGCGCCCTGTCGACAGCTCCTCGTCGTCATCGGCTTGAGGTTGAGCCGTCGCTGATTCAGGACGAGCGCGCATGCAGAGGCGAGCGGCAAGAAAGCGAACGAGAGACGGAAGAGCGCGAAAGAGGAATAGTATGGCAACGAGACAACGAGGAACAGGAGGAAGGACAACGAGTCGGCGAGCGAGACGATGAGGGGCAGGTCAGCGCAGCGCGCTCAGTAGTTGGCGGCGCTCCAGCTGCAGCGTAGAGGCGTCAGCAGTGCTACGTTGGCTGTGCGAAAGAGAGAGACGCACCTCGGGTCCTGGAGGAACGCGCACAAGACCTTACTGCCCGTCTGCGAAAGCGAAAGCGGAGGAGGGGTCAGCGCTCGCTCAAAGAGCCGAAAGGGACCCCGGCAAATACAGCAGGAGAGCTTGTGGTGTCGAGACCTGCAGAGAAGAGACGCACCTGGAGGAGAGGGTGCCCGGCGACGATCTGGAGGAAGCGCTCGAGGCCCTCGCGACGCTGCTCGATGACCTCGTCCGAGAAACGGCTGTGCGCAAGTCGTCGCCGAAGCATCAGCACCTGCACTCAAGGTCCCGAAAGGTAGGGACGGGCGGGCGCACCTGCCGCTGAAAACCTTGCCCGGCAAAGGCGGAATGTTGACGCGCTGCGACTCGCGCTCGAGGATGTCGCGGAACGCCTCAAAGTCCGAGTATCGCCGGCGGACGGACGAGTAGCGGACGCGGAAGGCGGGAATGTTGGTCTGCGACAGGTGCGAGAGGGTGCGAGACGAAGAATGAGGGAGAGGGCGAGGACGAGGAGAGGAAGGTCAGCAGGGCGAGGAGGAGCGCGAGGCGAACGGGAGCACGGGCGCACTCGGCAGACGATCTCGTAGTCGGTGTACATCTTGCGGCCGAACTCTGCGTGCGCACCGGCGGCAGGATCAGCATGCGCTGCGCGAACGAGAGCGAGGGAGAGGAGCGCACCCTGAGTCCTCGGGTCGCGCACCTCGATCTCGAGCGTGTTCTCCGGTGCCGAGTACATCTCCTCGAGCGTCTGGCCCCTCGGCTCGCCCTGCGTCGGTCCACCCTGCGCCTTCTGGCCCGCGCCGCCCGCCCCAGCTGCTGCCGCGGCCGATGGTCCCGCCGCCGCCGCCGCCGCGCCGTCTCGCAGCCTCGCGCTCGGCGGGAGGTAGTCTGCTCCGCCAAAGCTCGAGTTGAGGGCCGAGCGGGGCTGGTCCGTGACGTAGGGCGACGCCGAGGTGCTCTGGGCGAAGAGGGACGTCGTGGGGAAGTTGGTGGGGAGCGCGACGCGCACAAAGGGCGAGTGGCCGGTCGAGGGGGCGATGAGGCCTGATGCGCTAGGGTGCTCTGCGTCGCTCGACATTCTGGGGCTCTGCGCGAGACGGGAGGGGTGGACGAGGCGAGGGGGAGCGACGAGGCGATGAGGACGACGCGACCGAGACCAGCCAACTCGACCTCGGCTTGGACGTGCAGCTGACAGGCTCAGAAAGTGTGTAAAGGTCTACTATGCACGGGCAGGCTGGCGGACCGCGCAGTCGGGGGAGCTACAAAATCTCGACAGAGGCGAGGCGGAAAGCACGAGGACGGGAAAGGGCTACAGAGGAGAGCTGTGCTCGGGAATGAGTAGAGAGAGACGAGCTGTGTAAGGAATGTAGAACGCGCAAGCGCGAGAGGGCGAGGAGGGAGGAAGGAGGAGGAGAGGGGTCCGACCGCCTCGAGCTGCCGCGACCTCGACCGGACGACGACGACGACAACCCACAGCGCGCTCACTGGAGCTGCTTGGGCGCGACGACGAGCACCTCGCTCGGCGGGGCGTACGTCTTGATGCGCTCGGTGCGCTCGGTGCCGCTGCGGCCGGTGCAGCACGCGAACGCGAGCGGGACGACGCTCAGGAGCGACAGGATCGTCGCCGCCCACGTGATCCACAGCGCGTTGCCGTATTCGAGCGTGATGCCGACGTCGGTGCCCTGCGCCGTCGCGTCGTTGATGGCCGAGCGCGCGCGCGCGACGATGACGGTCCAGATCATGGACCCGGCAAAGAGGCCGACGAACGCGGCGATGTTGAGGAGCGTCGCGAGGACGAAAGCGCCGCGGCGCGCGAAGAAGCCGACGATGGCGGTGAGGGCGGCGCACAGCGCGCCGGCCATGAGGAGGTACGAAGCCGCCTTGGTCCACTCGCCGAGGTCTGCAACGAGCGAGGGAGGGAAGCAGGGTCAGCGACGCTCCGCTCGTCTGTGCGAAGGGGAACGGTTTGGACGCACAGGCATCGGCGGTAAAGACGTTGTCGGGGAGGACCTGGCGCAGGAGGTCGGCGTACTTGGTGTCGACGTCCTGGAGGAGGACCTGCGCCGGCTGGAACGTCGGGCGGATCGAGCGCGTGTAGCAGTACGAGCGCTTGGCGCCGAGGTCGCCCTGGGACGTGCAGTAGCCTAAGGAAGAGCGAGAGAGGCGTCAGTGCGAGCCTCGAGAGGGACGTTCGAGAGCGAGGAGGAGGACGCACTCCACAGGCCCCACTCGTAGCCCTTGTACAGGCCCGTGTGCGGGCTCGCGCCCGTCGCCTTGACAAAGTAGTCCTCGCCGACGCCCGTCGTCGCGTAGATGTCCGACACGTTGCTGATCTGGATGCCGCCCGTCGCCGCACGGGCCGCCGAGGCGACGGCGACGCCGAGGCCCGACGTGTCGATGCTGACGATGCGCAAGTGGCGAGGGATGAGGTCCGAGTTGATTTGCGAGACCTGCACGCCGAGAGGAAGGCGAGCGTCAGCTCGACTGTGCCTCGAGAGCATCTCGACGATGAGGAGCAGAGGCGGCGCACCTGGCCAAAGACGAGGAGGACGACGGCGGCTGTCGAGCAGGGTGCAGGGTCAGCTTCTGCTGACCTGGGAGAGCCAGCACGCTGAGCTGTAGTCGTGGAGTAGGGGAAGACGCACCGATGCTGAAAGTCAGGCCGAGGCTGGCGCAGAATCCGGGCATGGTCGCGGTTGGTCGGGTAGGTGCGGGTGCGTGGAGCGAGGGTCGAAGCGAGAGTCGAGAAGGAGCGAAAGAGAGAGGTCGAGCGAGAGCTGCGTCGACGAGGAGGGAGAGGGTCAGTCGAGGAGGACGAGGAGGAGAGGGAAGGGGGACGCACCACCAGGCTGCTGCTGCGTCTAGAGCACCGAGAGAGGGAGAGCTACAGAAGAGAGTGAGGATGAAGGAGAGAGAGAGCGTAGAGAAGCAGAGAGCTCGAGCAAGGAGGAGACCGTCCGGACGTCCCGCCTCCGCCCAGACTCGCCGCCCCACCTGCCAACTCCGGCTCCGCCGTCGCCGCGAGTGGAAAATGAATCGGGGCAGACACTGACTTGCCCGCGCGATGCGCTACGTATGTACACGGCGAGCTGTCGAGCTCGCGATCGCTCCTCCTCAAGCGCTCCTCCTCAAGCGGGCCGGATCTCGGCGACGGTCCTCCTCGACGACGGACGAGCGGCTCAGTTGCCCTCGAGGAACCACGAGTAGGTGTCGGTCCACGCTGCGAGTCGTCGACGAGGTCAGCTGGAGGAACTCGAGAGGAAGGCCGAGCGCGGAGAGGGGGGAGGAGAGGAGGCCCGAGCGGGCGAGGACGCACCCTTCTTGCCGCCCGTCTCGATCACGTCGCCGTGGCACGGGATGATGCGGTCTGCGGGTCGAACGGCGTCAGGCTGACGTCCTTGGGTGGCGCGAGAGGCGCCGCGAGAGGGCGGCAACGAGAGGAGGGGCAGCGACGCACCAAAGTCCCATCCCGCAACCTTGCGCGCGCCGTCGGTCATCTCCTTCTTGTCCTTGGCGGCGAGGTAGTGCACAAAGCGCTTCTGGCCGGCCGAACCGGGCTTCATCATGCCGCTGAGGAACGGGATGGTCGAGCGAGCCGACGAGCGCGAGTACTGCTCGGTCGGCGGGAGGTTCATGAGGAGGTCGGCCTCGATGAGCGTCTTGGTCGGGGCGTGAAGGAAGGCGATGTCCTGCACAAGTCGAGGCGGGATCAGGTACGAGCGCGCTCGCGAGGACGGGGGAAAAAGGAGGACGGACCTGGTTGATGTGGCCCTTGACGAAGCTCGCCGACTTGATCTCGCCTCCGGTCGTCGCCTCAAACGGGTCCGTCTCGTGGACGCCGTGCTCGAACGTGACGAGGCCCTCGGGGAGCGGGTGCTTCTTCTTCCACTTGTCGACGCCGCCGACGGGAAGGTAGAGCTTGGCCGAGGGGAACGCTGTGCGGGGGCGGCGGCCGCCGTCAGCCTGAATGTCGAGCACTGGAGCTGAACCTAGAGGGAGAAGAGGAGGGCGCACCGTCGTGGTACTGCTTGGTGTACATGCCGTGCTCGGCGTCGAACTGGACGATATGCTTGACGGGGCCCAGCTCGTTGATGGCGTCGAGCGTGGCCGGGTCGAGCGGGTGCGACGCGCCGAGCCAGACCGAGCCGTTCTGGAGCTTGATGGCGGTCTGCATGCGCGCGCGAGAGGGTCAGCGAGGGAGGTTCGAGGCGCATGCGGAGATGGGGGAGGCGGTGCAGGAGGGCCGAGGGGACGCACGCTGCGACCACCGAAGGGGACGACGCCGCCGCGAGCGAAGGGGAGAGAGAAGATGGTCGTGTGGCTGTCGAGCTTGCGGATCTGCGCCCAGGGGGGTGTGGGACGAGAGCGAGGTCAATGACGAACCGGGTCGAGCGATGAGAATCGGGAGGGAGGAAGAGGGGCGCGGACGCACGACGAGCTCGTTGCTGGGGGGCGCAGGGGCGTTTATGGTGGTCTGGGTGCTCATGGTGCAGGCTGCAGCTCGATGCGAGCAAGTGTGGGTGAGGGCGAGCGAGCAAGAGGGTGCCGAGGCGAGGCCCGCTCCTCTCTGCTCCGCTCTCGTCGCTCGCACACGCACTGCTGCCCTCCTGCACCTCGCACTGCAGCCAGCTACAGCCGCACAGCTGCGCCCGGGCTCCTGCGCATATCGCGCTCTCCTCCCGCCTCGGCCTCGGCGTGCCTCGTCCGCGGACCTTCCGCTCGCCCGTCCGCCTCCTGTCCGCCGCTCCTGCGCGCCGCGACTGTCCCTGCTCAGCCTCTGCTTCCTCTCCACTGCTCTCGCTGGCATTCACGACCATGCCACGCCCTGCGCCTGCACCGACTCGTCCGCCCACCGTCCACCGCGACCCGCACAAGCGCCTCTCGCTCATGCTCTTTGGCACGGGCGGGTCCGCAGCCGTGCCCGACATCGCCTGCACCACCGACCCGGCCAACGGCTGCAGGTGCTGCCTCGACACGGTCGACAAGGGCCAAGGAAGCCGCAACGTCCGCGGCAACACGGGCGCCCTCATCCGCGTCCCGCTCGACGGCGGCGACGAGAAGTGCGTCGTCCTCTTGCCTGCCTTCCTCCCGTACCTCACTCGAGACGGCGACACTGACGCCGACTGCCCCTACAGGACCATCCTCGTTGACTGCGGCAAGACGTTCCGCGAGATGGCCCTCAAGTTCTTCCCCGCGCACGGCCTGCGCAAGATCGACGCCTGCATCCTCACCCGTGCGCTCCCCTCTCGCTCTCTGTCGAGCCTCACTCTGCACCTGTGACGCTGACGATGTCGCCGTCCTCGCAGACCACCACGCCGATGCCGTCGACGGCCTCGACGACCTGCGCGCTTGGACCTACAAGTCGGCTATCGAGAAGACGATCCCGATCTACTTAACCAAGGTCACCTACCTCCAGATTGCGTCGAACTTCCCGTACATGGTGTCCAAGTCGGCAGGGTCCGGCGGCGGCGCCGTGCCCTCGTTCGAGTGGCACCTCATGCCCGACGACGCCGACTGGAACATCTGCGGCGTCACCATCACGCCCGTCCCGCTGCACCATGGCGTCTGGTTCACGACGCCGCCGAGCCCACTCCTGTGCCTCGGCCTCCTCGTCGACTCGAGCGTGCTCTACATCTCGGACACGAGGTGCGTGCGCAGCTTCGCTCTCTCCTCCTGCGCTCTCTGCTCGAGGGTCCAGATCTGATGCGAAGCTCCTGCACTGGCACAGCTTTATCCCCGAGGCGCAGTGGGCCCGCCTCGCCAAGTACCTCTCGCTCCCCTCGACGTCGGGCACGTTCCCCTCCCCCTCCTCGACCTCGTCCTCGACCTCTTGCTCTCGCCCCTCGTCTCTCCCTCGTCTTCAAGCCCTCGTCATCGACGCCGGCGGTGCACTACGCCTCTCGCCGTCGCACTTTGGCCTGCCGCAAGCCGTCGCGACCGCGCGCCGCCTCGGCGCGGCGAGGACCTACCTCACCGACCTCGGGCACGGCATCTCGCACGGCGCGTGGCTCGCCGCCTGCCGCGCCCTCTCGATGGGCAAGCACTCGAGCGAGGCGCGCGCCAAGGGGTGGCTCGAGCGCGGCGCCAAGCGCGCGCCGGCGTGGAAGGTGCGCGACGAGGGAGAGCAGCAGGCGCCCGCCACGCACGTGTACGAGGGGCTCGACCCGGACGGACACGTCGAGGACGTCGAGCTCCTCGTCGACCGTGCGCTCGAGGCCGTCGAGGAGTGGGCCGGCGCAGCGCTGCCCGACAAGGAGGGCCTGTGGGTCCGGCCGGGCTTTGACGGGCTCACGCTCGAGTGGGAGAGCCCCGGAGCAAGGAGCACGTCGAGCACGAGGGTGTGGGACAGCGAGTACGAGTACGAGTGAGCGGGCGCGGGCAGGAGGCGGTCGAGGAGAGGCTCGAGTTGGCCGGTTGGAACGAGGACCCCCCGGCATCGGCTCGCACACCTGTAGAAGCCTTGCCACGCTCTCTGAGTCAATTCAATTCTACTACCTCTGGCGAGCTCGCACTGCCTGTAAAGTGAGAGACGAGCCGGCGTCTCGAGCCGGCCGCGTCGGCGGCGCTATTGCTCCTCCGACCGGCCAGCCACTGCACACAGCTCGTGCGGCCCTGCGACTGCTCGCCAGGTGTCGACAGCTCCTCGTCGCCGTGCCGCTCTCCGTCGACGCCCTCGTCCCGGTCCATATCCCTCCCCTCTCCCCACCTCCTACTCTCATCTCCCTCGCCCGACTCCACCCCGACACTCGCCCTGGGCCGCTCGGCAGAGCCTCCAGGACCTGCAAAGCACCTATATCCACCCCGTCATGGCCGCTACCACCGCCGCCGCGCCCGTCAACCTCGGCCACCTGCAATGGCGCTCGCCCGAGTACCTCCTCACGACCGGCGGCGCCCTCCAGACGGCCGAGCAGGCACTCGATTACTTCAGCTACAGCCCCTTCTTCGACAAGCGCAGCAACAACGCGACCCTGCGCATGCAGATGATGTTTGCCAACGGCGGCATGCACGGCGTCGACGAGGAGCGGGAGCTCAGGTGCGTTCTTCCCTAGAGCTCAAGCCCGAGCACTCGATTTGAACAAGCTGACCTTTTGATGACCTTCTTCCCGTTGCAGACGCCTGACCGGCCTCGAGTTCGCCGTCTCGCCCCTCTCGCGCCCGCAAGACGACCTCTTCATCATCGTCAAGCGCCAGCGCTCGTCGCCGGACGTTGCGACCGACCTCGGCGCCTTCTACATCCTCAACGGCAACGTGTACCAGGCGCCAAGCTTGTTCGAGGTCCTCAACGAGCGCATGGTGCGTCGGACGTCGCTCACTGGCCCGCTCTCGCTCCCCCGAACGAGCTGCTGACCTTCGCACCGCGCTCCTGGTCCCACAGCTCACCTCGATCCACGCCCTCTCGACCTCGTTCTCGGCCCTCGCCGCGCTCAAGCCCGCCTGGACGCCGCAGCGCGGCGGCGCGTGGGACATCAAGCCGCCTCCTCCCGCCGTCACCTCGCTCGCCGACGCTTCTGCTGCCGCCACCGACGAGCCTGTCCCACCAGCTGATGGCGATGACGCACAAGGGCTCGCCGAGGACTCGCTCGCCGCCGCTGATAGCGAGGACAAGGGCGTCATCGTCGCCAAGGAGGTCGCCGTCGACGCCGAGCGGCCCACCGACGCGTTCAACCCGCTCCTCTTCCGGGCACTGCAGGCGACGGCGGCGAGGACGGCGATGGAGGCGATGCAGGAGGGGCAGGGTGCGCAGGGGGCGTGAGGAGGGTCGTCACGTCGGGTCGAGGAAGAGGTGCGTCGCTCGTCCCCTCTTTCTCGAGCACGCCCGCCGCAGCGACGAGTTCTTCGGCTCGAGGGACGCACGACTGACTCCTTGCTCGTCCTGCAGACAGTAGAAGTTTGTGCCTGTTGTACCTCTACGCAATCATCACCGCACTCTCCCTCCTTCATCCTCTCCGCCTGCACCGCTCAGCTCCCGATCGCGCCTCGCCGACGTCGTCATGACGAGCTCGAGCCTCTCGGACTCCGAGACTGGCGTCCTCACGGACAGGGGCGGCGACGCTCGCGCCTCTTTCTCGGCAAGTCCGCGGGCTCGCCGAGCCGAACGGGCTCCGCTCGTCGTCCGCGTCGGGCTCTCTCGCCAGCTGCTTTGCTTCTGCTCATCTTCGTCGTCAAGTACCGCCGCCTGGCTCGAGGCGCCGTCAAGCCGGATCATGTCGTCGCTCAACGTGCCTCCTCCTGCCCTCGCCGGGCTCGCCGCCTACTCGCCCGAGCTGGACAGCTTCCTACGGCGCGAGATGGAGAGCGGTGCGTGCTACCTCTGAGCGCCGACTCTGCATGCCGCGAAGCGTGCTGACGGCTTGCTCCTGCAGCTCGACGAGGTCCGTGCGTCCCCTCTCGCACCAGGTCGACTCGGCCGTCGCTGATCCGCCTCGTCCCGCTCCCATTCTGCTCGTGCGCACAGCCTGCGACTCTCTCAGTCAAGAACGCGTGAGCCCCGTCGTCGACATCATCAGCAGGGAGTTTGCCGAGCACAAGCAGAGCCCGGGTGCGCCGTCTTCCCTCGCTTCGTCCTGGCCGCACGAGAGCGTCGCTGAGGAGCTTGCGGTCGCCCAAGACTACCTCACTAACCTACATCATCGTCCGACAGGGCAACCCGAGACGAACTACGTGAATGCGGCGTCCAACAAGGTCGCGCAGACCTTCCGGCACTTCCTCATCGCCGTGCGCTTCCTCGCTCCCTGGCTCTTTTCCGCCCGAGCCGCACTTCTGACTGCTCTATTCGTCATGCTACAGTGCGACAATGTCCAGGTTGCCGTCGGTGCGCCCCTCTTCCCCCAAGCGCGATCCTCGCCGACGATCCTGACCCTCTCCTCGCCCGCCGCCTGTCGGTTCCACGCTCGCGCCCTTCGCAGCCGACAAAGGTGCGCAAGCTCGTCGTCTACTGCTCCCTCCGTTCTGTCCCTCACGTGTCTTCCTGTGTCGCGCAGCCGCCCGTCGCTCGGACCACGTTGCCGTTGATGCCTGCGTGCGTCGTCGGCTCGTCTCCCCTTCTCCCGCTTTGTACCTCGACCTGACCTCCTCCTGTCGTTCGTCTCGTTCGCAGAACCAGGTCAAGCTGTACATGGACAAGCTCTACATGGCCTTGCTCAACCACCTCGCGCGCACGACTGCGCAGCATCCGGCGCTGCGCGGCCCCGCGCCGGCTCGCCATTCGGCATCAAACAGCCTCGGGTACATGCCTGGGCTCGAGGAAGGGCGGGACGAGCGGGCGCTGAGCAAGAGCGCGGGGAGGGAGGGCAGGTACAGGCGCGAGCTCATCTACGCCGGGCGTCGGTACTGAGGAGCGCGCACGCGCAATGACCCCTTCCTCGCCGGTCTTACGGTCGGGAGAGAGGGCGAGAGCAGGAGCATGTCTTCGAGAGCGAGCGCGAGAGCCTCGTGAGGCGGCGAGAGCGACTCGACCTGCACGGCGGGAGCTGCGGTCGAGCCCCTCCTCCTCCTCCGGGTCGGGCACGCCTCGCCAGCCGGCTGGATCTGACTTCTGAGCGCACTCGCTGAGCTGCACGACAAGCCTGCGCGAGAATAAGGCTCTACTCGCCGCGTTTGTCGCCCACCTTCGCCTCCCTCCTCCCCCGACTCGGCTCTCGCTCCACCGGCTCATCGCCTCTGCTGCGGGCGCGCGGACGCACGAGCTTGTCTCCTGTCTGCAGGCCGGCGCTATTACGGAAGCGGCCTCCGCTCGGAGCTTCGAAGCTCCCAGGCGGACGCGGGGTCCCTCAGCTCGCGGGGCCGCGTCACTCGCTCGCGCCGTCGCGAACGACGAGGTTCGCGCTCCGCCTCTCTCGCCCTCTCTGCACCCTCGCACCTGCTGCTCCAGCCCCTCGCTGCTGCCCTTCTGCGCCATGTCGTCCGGCACCTCCACCCCGCTCGAGCAAGTCGGCGATCTGTCGGACGGTTTGCGCGGCGTCCTCGAGACCAAGATGGCCACCGGTGCGTGCTCCCCTTCACAGCCCTCCTGGTGCGCCGAGCGAGCTGACCCTCTGCCGCTTGCAGCACGGAAAGGCGAGCCCGACCCACGACCAGCGCACCTCGCGCGAGCCTGGCGCGACCGAGCTGACCCTCGCCCTCGGCCGTCTGTCGTCCAACAGCATGCACCACGCTCGCCCAGCACAAGGACCCGCCAGGCCTCGCCGAGGCCATCATCGAGTACGAGGTTGCCGCGTCGCTCAAGGACCGTGAGCTCAAGCCCTCGCCCTCTGCCGTCCCGCTCACCTCGTCGCCACGAGCTGACCCTGCTTCGGCATCCCCGGTCGACAGCTGCCGAGGCTCGGCGGCTCAACTACGAGTACCAGGACAAGTTCAAGGCCTATCTCGAGCAGCCAGAAGGGTCCGAGGCCGAGGAGATGGTCGCCAACTCGATGCAGACGCTCCTCAACGTCGTACGTCTCTCTCCCTCTCTAGGGCTCGCCTCTCACGAGCTGACTCCTGCCGCTCGACGCAGATGGACTGCATCCGACGACTGGGTGCGTCTCTCCCGCTCTCTTGAGCTGTGCGACGAGCACGAGCTGACTCAGACCTCGTCGACCGCGCGCAGAGAACTCGAGTGCGTCCTCACGCCGCTGCCCAGCTCCCTCTTGACGAAAAAGCATGGCACTGACTTCCTCGTCGTGCAGTTCGTCTGCGAGCCTCGGCCAACCACGAGATCGAGGAGCAAGCCTGTGTGCGTCGCCGCCTCCTCTCTCTCCCCTCTCGCACTGCTCGACTGACGCGCCATTGTCCTCTCGCACGCAGGCCGCCGTCACCGACTCGCTCGTCGAGCTGTACCACACGACGCGCGACGAGCTCGACGGCGGCTCGCCGCAGCCGTCGGCCGCCGGCGGGGCGACCGTCGTGCGGCGCAAGAGCCGCTCGAGCCGGTGGCAGCCTCGGGCGGGCGCGCTCCCGGGCCTGTCCGAGGCGGTCGAGGCGGGCGAGGCTGGTGGTGCGATCGCCGAGGAGCCTTGACGGCGGCTGGGAGCGGTGCGTGCACGAGCGAGGGTCTCTTTTCTTTTTCGGCTGGACGGCGCTGCGGGTCGGCAATGTTAGACGGGTTCTCCTCTCCCTTGAGCTGGGTCTACGAGGCTGAGCAAGATGTCGTGGAAGGGAGGACAGCGAGAGGGGAAGACCGAGGCGCGTTTCGTCGGCGAGAAGAGGTGCGAGAGCCGCAGGGGCCCCTCGAGCCACGGCGCATGCGCTCGCCCAGGGACCACGAGCATCGACGAGGATGCTCTGCAGGATGAGCTGAGCAGCGTCGAGCACGACGGCGCTTGCGAGGCTGTGCTGGAGCACGGGCGAGGCCGACGAGCTCGACCCGGCGAAAGACGGTCTGTGCGTGAGCGGCACTAGGTCGAGACGATCCGTACCGTGCCCGGGCCTGCAGCTACACCTCATTGAGAGCCTGAGAGAGCCGTAGCGCTTCTCCAGCAGTAAGAGGGCGAAGGAAGAAGAGCGCGAGCGCGACCTCGAGGAAGCGGGCCCGTCGTGCCGAAAGCCCGCCGCCGTAGGCTCCAGCTCGACGATCACCTCCAGCACGGCCGTCATCGGCCTGGGGCTAGCGCAGAAGCAGGCGAGAGCGACGCTGCATGAGGCTCTCGAGCCTCCTCGCCGTCCTCGACCCCGCGCTCGCACCCATTCCGTCCTACTGCTCGCGCCGCTCTCGAGGAACCTCGTCAAGGCACTGCGAACAAAGCTGTGATTGCGGTACTACGCCGAAGCGACACCATGCTGCGCCTGGCTGGACGACGAGGCGAGGGGGAAATCATGTACAAGGGGGGGAGGGGGGGGGAGGGCGCGGCAGCTCTACTTGCGGCCCTTCATGTCGCCGCCGACCTTGACCGGCTCGTCATGCGGGTCCTCGCGGATGCCCTGCGGAGACAGAAGAGAGCTCGGGTGAGCACGAGGAGCGATCGAGGGCAAGGCGAGCGAGAGAAGAGAAAGGAGACGCACGGCCGCCGCCTTTGCCTCGGGCGTCTTGGGGTGCATCGCCTCCTGCATGTTCTTGACGGCAGGCGTAGGGGGCGTCTTCTGCGGGCGGGAAGAGGCGAGAAGGACGGCGATGCGCGCGAGGAGGACGGGGTCAGCTGGAAGATCGGCTTGGGTGCGGGGCGAGGAAGGACGCACGAAGACGCCGGTGAAGTAGCCGCCGACGAGGACGACGAGGGCGCCGGCGATGTAGAAGGGCGTCTTGGAGTTGCCGCGCTCCTGGTTGATGGGCTCGCGGCCGGCGGCACCCTGCTGGACGTTGCGCTGTGAGGGCGAGGGCGAGTCAGGATCGGTGCCGAGTAGACGGTGCGCAGACTGCACTTGGTAGGCGAGCTGTGGACCACCCGGGCGAGGCGCGGTGTGATGGCCGGAGGCGGGCGAGGTCGCGAGGAGGTGGGAGGAGGGAGGAGGAGGGAAGAGCTCACGGTGAGGCGGGGTGCGGCCGAGGCGCGGGCCGTGGTGGCGGTACGGAGGGCAGAGCGGGCGAGCATGGCTATGCGGTCGGAGTAGCTGTAGCTGTAGCTGTGGTGGTGGTGAGGAGGAGGAGGAGCGAAGGAGGAAAGCTGCTCTCGGTGCGAAAGTGCGGGGGAGCGCCGTCTTGCCCGCGTCATTTTCGTCAACCGCGCACGCCTCGCCCGAAAACGCGCGACTTTCCCCTCTGGAACCTCGCTCGCGTAGATCCTCCCACTCGCCTTGTGCACCGTGCCAGTCCTTGACATGAGCTGCGACTCGCTGAGGCTCTCCAGCTGCTGCACGGTCCTCTGCACAGCTCGCCCCTGTCCGTCTGATCGAGCTCGTCACAGACGGACGCGCGGGCGGAGTGTCCGCCTCGGTGCCCGGCTCCGGCGAGGACGACTCGAACCCCCGCCGTCTCCTCCCTCGCTCCTTCCCTCCACCACTTGCTGCTGCGATGAGCTCTGCTGCTGCTTCAGGACCAGCTCTGTCCGCCCAGGGTGCGCCCACCGGCCCGTCCAAGGTGTGCGTCCGCCCTCCCCTCTTCCCCACCTCCCTCCACTCGCGCGACTCGCACGCTGACCGGCTGGATCGACCAAACAGCGCGACTACGATGGGCATGCTCTCGACAGCTCTGCAGGCCACCTTCCGTCACCTCACCGCCGGGCGTGCGTCCCCTCTCGCTCCTCGCCGCCTCAGACCGCCTCGCGCTGACCTCCTCGCCGCCCTCGGTGCAGCCCCGGCACCGACCTGGCCCGTCTTGCTCTCGGTCCTCATGGCCGTCATGCGCTGGCGCTCCGTCTCGCTCGTGCGCGCCCGCCGCACCAACCCGCCCAAGACGCAGGACGAGATCGTGCGCATCGGCAAGGAGCAGCGCGACGCGACCGAGAAGCTCATCGCGACCCCGGCCGACAAGGTCCAGGACGGCATCGTCAAGGAGATCGAGTTCGCCGTCAAGAAGCGCGGCCTCGAGGGCGTCCTCACCGAGCTCGACGCCGAAGAGACCGGGCAGCGCAAGCTCACGGTGCGTCTCGCGCGCAGCTCTCCCTCGGTCCTACGCCGGTCGTCGTCCTCGTACTGACGTAGGCTCTCGTCCGAATCGCAGGCCGAGTGGCTCTCGCACGTGAGCCTCGTTCGCGCGCCTCAACTCGCCCGCACCGACAAGGTCATCCTCTCTATGCACGGCGGCGCGCACGTCAGAATGAGCCCGAGCACGCACCGCGCCGTGCACGTCGCCCTCTCGAACGCGACGAGGTGCCGCGTCTTCTGTGCGTCGAGCTTCCTCTCTCGCCGCCTTCCCGCGCTCGGACCTCCAACCTGATCTCGCTCCCTCCTGCCGCAGCGCTCGACTACCGCCTGTCGCCCGAGGTGCGCTACCCTGCGTCACTCCTCGACGCCGTCAACGCCTACCTGTACCTGACCGAGGGTGCGCGCTGGTTCCCCGACGCTCTTTTCAGGAATCTCGTCCTGACTCTCCTTGACGCTCGTCCGCTCGCAGACCTCGAGATCCCCGCCGACAACATCCTCGTCGAGGGCGACTCGGCCGGCGGCAACCTGTGCATCGCGCTCATGATGTACCTGCGCGACGCCAAGATGGCGCAGGTCGGCGGCGCCATCCTCCTCAGCCCGTGGGTCGACCTTTCGACGAGCTTCAAGAGCTGGGACGAGAACAAGGTGCGTCGGGCTCACCTGTGCTGCGCCCAGTCTTGCGTCTCTGCGACGAGACGCTGACGCCGCCTCGTCGTCGAGCAGGGCTACGACTACATCGTCATCGACAACCACGCCGACCCGCTCCACCCGCCGCGCCTGTACCTCTCGTCGAGCATCCCCTCGCTCGAGCAGTCGCACCACGTCGGCCAACTCGCGGCGCCCTACGTCTCGCCCGCGCTCGGCCCGCTCGACTCGCTCTCGTCCCTCCCGCCGCTCCTCGTCCAGTCGGGCGGCCTCGAGTGCCTGCGCGACGAGATCACCGTCTTTGTGCGCCGCGCGCGCAAGGCCGGCACGGACGTGACGCACCAGTCGTGGACCGACGGCATCCATGTCTTCCACGCGCTGCAGGCGACCCTCTCGGGCGCGAGCGCCATGCGCGAGGTTGCCTCGTGGGTCGAGCGCCGCTTCCCGCCGACGTCGGCCTCGACCTCGGCTTCAGCGCCCGCCCCGGCCTGGGCGCAACGCGTCGACGCCCTTCTGCGCGACGAGCGCGACGCGCGCCTCGCTCGTGCGGGCCCGGTCCAGCCCGCCAAGGCGCCGAGCACGGCGTGGACGTACGAGCGCTCGGTCGAGCGCATGCCGCGCGTCGAGGTCAAGCGCGACGGGATCGAGGCGGCCAGGAGCGCGGCGCGCGAGGCCGAGGAGGTCGAGGGCGAGGCGGGCCTGACCGAGGTTTTCCGCCCGAAGAGGGTCGGCGGCGGGTGGTTCTCGTAGACGGGCAACGGGACGATGGTGGTGCTATCCAGTGCGTATCCGAGCCGTTCCTCGTCGCTGCGTCTCGATCCTGCGCCTCTTGCTCGCCTACGAGCCGACCTCGTCGCGCTCGAGCCTCTCTTTGGCGACGTCGCTCGCTTCGGGCTGCGACTCGCCGACTCGACGTTCTTCGGCTCCAACGGCTGTGTGCACCTCCTGGCCCTCTTCGGCGACGGTGCGCTCCCAAACGTCCGCTTCCGAGGCCTGTCCGCGGAACTCTAGCCGTTGATCAACTCGCCCGACGCCGGCTGCGCCTTCTCTCCGCTTCGCTTCTTTCACCTTTCCCCTCCGACATGGCCTCCTCTCCTCACGCCGCCGGAGCTGAGCCATGGTCCGACTCGGACGAGGAGATGTGGAGCGGGGAGGACGAGGACGAGGTGGATGCGCTCGACGTCAACGCCGCCGAGAAGCGCTTGCTCATGCGTGCGTCCTCTTCCTCCTGCTCTCTCTGCTGTAGACGTCCACCGAGCTGACTGTGTCCCTGCACAGTGAAAGACTGTGCGCTCGACCTCTCGACGTCGTTCGTGCTCGCGCCCTCCTCCTCTGACAACCTTCCTCCCTCAGTCTGGCACGCGCTCAACGTCCTGCCGATGATCCAGCACGCTGCCTTCATCCACGCCTGTACGATGCAGTTTGACCGGTTGCGAGCTCTGCATGGTCCGTCCTCGTCGGCCTCTTTCGAGCGACCTTCTCAAGCCGCTTACGCTCTTCCTCTCGATCTCGCAGTGTGGCACGACGGGTCCCCGAGCGAGGCTCAGCTCAAGCGGCGGCAGGAGATCTTCGACGCCGAGAACAAGGTGGTGGCCAAGCAGCGGGACTACATCGAGCATGGCGGTGCAGCCGCCGAGGAGGCGGACGAGCAACTTGCGCTCATCGTCGACTTGGTGCGTTCCTCCTCTTGCTTTCAGCTGTAGGCTGAGCTGACCTTGTCTATGTGAATGCAGCGCCATGACCTCGTGAAGCAAGGTGCGTAGCTGGTCGTCTAAGCTCTTTCGCCGATTCGGTCGCACTGACCTCCTGCTCGTCTTTGTTCTCTTCGTTACGCAGCGAGGGCCGCCGGTACGTCTTTCCGGTCGTTTCGGTGCAAAGAGCTGAGACTGACGATGCTGTGCAGCCGAGGAGGAGGAGGAGCTCAGCAGCGAGCCTAACTCGTCCGAGCACAAGGCGGCGCAGCGCGCTCGGACGCTCCTTGTGCGCCCTCTCCTCCCTCGACGTGGCGATCTCGGCTCACGCTCCTGTTCTTCCAGGACGCCACCCTTCGACACGCCAACACCGTCACCGCCCGAGGCGAGCGCTGCCTCAAGGCGTACGCCATCGAGCACCTGCAGAACGCGCTCTACGACCTCAACCGGCAGCATCCACTCCTCGGCCGGCCCCTCGACCGCGGTGCTCGGCCCGTCGCCTACCCGCTCGAGCATCGCTCTGGCGGAGATGCGCGCGCGCTGCTGCGCGAAACCTTCAGGCGGCTGCACGAGCGCGCGCCGTCGCAGGCTCGCCCGCGCCGCAAGCGATACCTCACTCGCCGGCGGCGGTCGACCTTGCAGCGCAGCTCACCGGCGCTCGAGTCGTCCATGGCCAAGACGGGCAGAGCGGGCGAGGGCGACTTGCGTCGAGGGCTGCTGTATTTTGGGCGGGAGTATTGACTGGTCGAGCGGCTCGTGCACAGCCTCTGTTCAGCCCCTTCCTTCTTCAGTTCATGAAGAACTCGTGAGTACAGGCTGGGAGAGATCTGAAGGAAGCGCGAAGCATTTACAGCGCACGAGAGCGACATTCTCCTCGCGAGTCTCGGCGGCTTGTCGACCTTCTCAAGTCGAGCCGGCGAGCCCACGTCGAGCTCTCCGTGTCGCCGGGGGACCGGCGCCGGCCAGGCACCGACACACCGTCGCTCGATCGAAGCTCTGGAACCTCCTGTCCGTGCCGGAGAAGCCTACGCCGGTCCGCGAACCGCACGCTCTCTGTTCGAGCCGCTCCGCCCGTCCGTCTCTCTCCCTCTTCCTCGTCGCTTGCGTGAGCCGCTCTCCACTGCCGCTTCTCTCACGCACTCGTTCCCGTCATGTTCGGTCCAGCAGAAGCTGAGGGCAGCAGAGCACGAGGTGCGCCCGCTCGCGCACGGTCCTCGTGCAGCTCGCTCGCTGACCTCCTTCCTCCCCATAGTGCAGCGCAGTGCGTCGCCGCTTATCGCTCCCCTCGGTCTCAGCAGACAGTGCTGATGGTGCTGCCGCAGTCTGGTGGGAGCTCAAAGGCCCGCTCCTCGTCTCGTCGGCCGCCAAGTTGCGCGTTCTCGAGCTTCGGCAGAAGCGCAATCACAACGCGTGGCGTGCGTCGCGCTCTTCTACTTCTGCAGCTTGTACTCAGACCGTCTCTTCCGCAGTACAAGCATCCCGCTCGCGCAACAGCGCAGCCGTCGCCGCCCTTGAGGCCGAGGCGGACGACCTCGACGACGCTTTTGACCGTCTCGAGGAGTTTGACGGTGTCTCGACCGCACAGGCCTTGCTCTTCGAGTCCGGGAACCTCGTACGTCTCCATCATCTGACTGGCGAGGTGCCCAGGAGCTGACGCTCAACTGAACGCACACAGCTCGCAGAACTGAAGGAGCATGGTTGGTCGTCCCCCGCTTCCCGTCAGCTTTCTAGCTTCACTGACGTCCTCACTCCCAGCCGACGACGCAGGTACAAAGAGAAGCTCGAGCCTCGCCGCTCGTCGCCGCACTGACTGTCCTCGTCGATTCCTGACGCAGAAGCTGGACCCTCGGCGGACGCTCAAGCCGGCTTGGTGCGCAACTTCCCTCTCACACCCTCGCTGTCCCTGATCCTGACTCACGGCATCCGATCCAGCTCGAGCAGTACCGGCAAGCTTCGGCGATCGAGCGAGCAGGGCAGGAGTATCTGCTCAAGTGGGCCCGGCGGGAAGCGGAGGAGGAGCGGAACGGAGAGCGCAGGCGCAGGCGCCCTGCTGGTCTGGCGGCCTCAGTCGGCTCGATCAGGACGTCGTCACCGCTGCCCCGTGTCCCGGCGAGCGACGATGATGCCGCCGCTCGTCAATCCTCGCCGACGACGCCCGCAGCGAGGACGACTCGCCCGCTTCCGCGCCGGGTCCAGCTCCTGCGCCGTCGAGAGCACATCTCGCCTCAACGAGCCACGTCTCGAGGGAGTGCGCCGAGCGGCGGCGCGGCGTCTAGTCGAGGAGGAGCTGCCGAGAATGGCGAGAGCGGGCGAGCGGTACGTGCGCTCGGGAGAGAGGGCGAGCATGAGGGGCAGCTCGGGTACCGCCAGGGCACAATTTACTTTGGGCGAGTGTACTAGACGAGTGCTGCGATGCAAGGTTGTCCATTCTCGAGGCGGCGACCGAGCGAGGAGACGACGAAAGCTCCGAGCCAGGTCGAGGCGACGTCTCTCTGCCTCTGGCTGTGCCGGTGTGCGGATTTTTCTGGGTCATCATGAAGTGCTGAGAAAGAGAGGGCGAGCGTCTGCAAGCTCTCCAGGGAGGATTGAGTGGTGCTCAGCTCGCGAGCGAGGAGCGAGCGAAGTCGAGCCGGGTCCTCGTCGTCCACGCCACCGCTCAGCCTCGCCAGAGCCTCAGTCCAGAGCGCAGGCTATCGACAGCCACCAGTAGTCGGCTCTGCAGCGCCAGTCACCCTTGCTCGCCCCGCCCTCGTCTCGCTCGCGGTTCATCAGTGCGACGCGCCGCGTCCCGCCTCCTCTCCCTCGTCACCCCTCGAGCCGGCCACCTTCAGCACTCGCCATGTCCTACGTCCTGGGGACTGGGCTGCCACCCGGCGTCCGCCCTCCACCCGCCGCCGCGAGGCTCGCGCCTCCTGCCCCGCCACGTCGCGCCCACCTCGGCGACGACTTTGGCGACGACGCCGCCCAAGCTGTGCCAGCTAGCGTCGCCAAGCCCAAGTGGCACGACATTCGGTACTTCAGAACCTCGAGCAAGACCTACCTCCTCAACGCGCCGGCTGCAGCGTGCGTTCCTCGCTCCCTTCCTCCCTCCTTGTCCCTCCCTCTCACAGAGCTGACTGTGCTCCTCCTGCAGCCTCGACCGTATCTTCTCGCATCCTGCGTTCACCCTACGCGATCACCTCGCCCTCGCCGCCACCTGCCGCGCCTTGCGCGCCTGCTACTGGACGGCCCCAGGCACGTCGACGCCCGACGACCCGCCCTCATCGCCGCTCTGGGCCGGGCTCATCGCCCTTCGGCGCGGGCCCGCAGGTGGCGAGGACGGAGAGCCAAAGATCTGCAGCTCGCGGGAGCGCAGGGCCGTCATGGGCATCTACTCGCGCGGCGTGCGGGTCGACGCCGAGTCGTTCGAGGTCATCGGCGCGGCGCAGGACCGGGCGGTCGGCGGGAGCAACTGGAGGAAGAGGTCAGCTGTGGGCGCGTGGGAGGGAAGCGTGATCCGCTCCGCCGAGTGGTCGCGCGCAATCCTTCTCGTCCAGTCGACGGTGCGCCGAGACGGTCCCCTCTTTGTCTCTCCTCCATACCGCGGCAAGCTGACGAGGTACAGACCGTCCGTCGTGCGCAGAAGATCACGCGCACAAACGCGAAGGCGCACTACAAGCTCACCGACGTCGAGTGCGTCCCGCGCTTGGACCCTCTCTGCTTCGGCAGCGCCTCTCAGCTGACGAGCTCTTTCTATCCCGTCTCAGCCTCTCCTGCCTCAAGCACATCGTCGAGCCCAACACTCACGCTCGCCGTACCGCTGCGCCCGTCAACTTTTTCGTCGAGGCCGCCGTCGAGAGTCTGGCCATCAGGAAGCACGGCGGTGTGCGGGCCCACGAAGCGCTGTGCGTCCTCTCTCCCGTTCGTACACTGTCTCGAGACCCCTCGTGCTTCTCGTAGACCTCCTTTGTGAGCGTCTCGAGCGCGCTGACTCGCCGCTCGGGCCCCTCGCAGCCTCGTCAAACGCGCCGCCTCGGCCGCCAAAGCCGCCGCGACGCGCCTCGCCAACAAGGCCAAGACGGGCGGCAGCAGCGTCGAAAAAGGCAAGGGCAAGGCCACCGCCGAGGAGCAGCAGCAGGAGCAGAAGCACGCCGGGCTGAGCGAGCACGAGATGATCATGCTCGTCGCGGCGCAGGAGCGCGCGCTCGAGGCGCTGCGAGCGGGCGGCGGCGGGGCGAGCGGGTCGGGCGCGCAGGTGCCTCGCATCGAGTTCGACGACGACGGGTGGGAGATGTGGTCGTCGGGGCTGTAGCTCGCTGGCGGCGGAGGAGATTCGTCTAGGAGGGCCGTGCACTTTGCGTAGCTTGACCACTTGCTATCACTCGCTTATCTCCCTCTCTCGCTCTCTCGATCATGAGCGACAGAAGAGAACTGCGTAGTAGTACAAGCCGCTCGCGTCGGCGTCGCCCTTTTCGCCCTCGCGGTCGAGAGGTAGACCTAGAGCAGCACGATCTCGACGGGCCCGTCGCTCTCAACGTGCGTGCGGTTCCTGCCGTCGCCGGCCCCGGCGCCTGCGCCCGAGCCGACGAAGCCAGCCACCTCGGAGCGCTTCTGCGTGTCGTAGTGGATCGGCGACGAGTTGGCGAGGGACGAGAGCGAGGCCGTGTGGGTGAGGGTGGTCGACGCCTGCGTGAGGGACAGCAGCGTCAGCTACGTCTTCAAACAGAGCCTAGCATCCTGTTTCGCTCGAGAGAGGGAAGAGGGAGCAGAGCACGTGAGAGAGAGAGCGCCGACGCACCGAGAACCTGCCCTCCCAGCCCCTCGCGTGCGTGACGGCGACCCTGCTGCCGCCGCTGCTCCTCGCCGTCGCGCGGAGCGCACAGTCGCTCGGCACCATGTCGGGGAAGACGAGCTCGACGCCGGCGTCGGTCGTCTCGGCCGCGACCGTGATGACGCCGAGCGCCGCGCCCGAAGCGGTCGACGAGGCGAGGGCGTCCTCGAACGTCGGCGGGAGGTCGGCAGCGGTCGAAGAGGTCGCGTTCGAGAGGGTGCGCGTGACGGGGGCGGCGCCGGCGGGAGAGGTGGTCGACGAGGTGGGCGAGAGGAGGCGGATCGTCGCGTCGATGCGGAAGACCGAGGTGAGGAGCTGCGCGAGGCGGGGCTCGAGTCAGCTCGCGTTCGTTCCGCCCGCGAAGTGAGAGGGAGAGAGGACGTACCCGCAGGTGGGAGCCGACCTCGAACTCGCCCTTGACGCCGACGTACTGGCCCTTGACCTCGCACCCGGCCGGCGCCCTGAACACGCCCTCGACCTTGCCGTGCTGCGTCACGACGACAATGTCGCGCCGTGCGTCGAACCGGCCCGACACCTCGGCGTTCTGGGTCGAGATGCGCACGGTCGCGCCCTTGAACTCGCCCTTGACGCTAAAGTTGGTCGTCGCGACGACGAGCGCGCCCGGGGTCGAGTACGAGCCGCTGACGGGCCCATTCTCGCACTGGACGTCGATGCGGCCCTGGGCCGAGAGCGAGCCCTGGACGAGGTCGTCAAAGTTCTTGAGCGCGTGCTTGTTCGGGTCGAGGAGGTTCTGGTTCTTGAGCGACGCGGTGCCGCAGCGGGTCGACGAGAGGACGATGGCGGCGTCGCTCGTCGAGACGGCGAGCGAGGTGATGTCGACGGCCGAGAGCGAGGGCGCGAGGATGATGCGGAAGCCGGTCGTCTCGACCGAGAGGGTGTCGAGCGAGGTGAAGGTCGAGGGGAGGGTGACGGTGATGTGGTACGACAAGCTCGCGCCGATGCGGCTGACGGAGGTAGATGAAGGAGTCTGTCGAGCAGTGAGAGGGCGTTCGTCAGCAAAGCGAGGGCGTAGTTCGAGGAGGAGGAGAGGGGGGGACGCACCGTGAGGGACAAGCCCGCCCGCTCGTGGCCCTCGATCGTCTCGAGCTTACAGTCGCCGCGCAGGCCGTCGCTGTTGCTGCGCACCTCGACGGCGACCTCGACCATGCCCTCCTTGCGCGGCTTGTCGTCGGCGTGCGCGTCGTACCCGGGCGGCCCGCCCGCTCCTCCCGGTGCCGCCTCGCCGACCGCCGCGCGCTCGATGACGAGGGTGCCGCGGCTGTAGCTGCCCGTGGAGCGGAAGGCGAACGAGCCGAGGGTGCTGAGCGGGACCGAGAGGCGAGACTGGTGCGCCGAGAAGCCCGAGGGGAGCGGGTCGTCGGGGGACCACCCACTGGGCGAGGCCGTGTTCTTGAAGTTGGCAGAGGCGCGCTGGATGATGCCGAGCATGGCGGGCGGGCAGCTGGGCACCGGCGAGGCCGAGGCGGTGAGGACAAGGAGCGAGGAAGAAGCTGAGTCGGCCGCCGACCACGAGGTGGGGGAGCTTCCTCTCGATGCCCTCCAAGGTGCGCGCAGACTGCGCAGATCTCCTTTCTATGCACTCAAAAGCCTCTTCCAGCTGTGTCCAGAGTTATCCTGAGCGTGGGAAGAGACGTCGAGGCGACGAGCGCCGACGAGCGCGGAAAGTCGCCAGCTCGCCAACGCCGACGAGCCACGGGCCCGAGAGCACTCGCCAGTCCTCTCGAGGAGCTGTGGAGAGCTCTGCAGGCCCCGCAGCCAAGCCAGTCCGAGACGAGGGCGATAAAGAAGCTCGTTGCACGCGCCTTCCTTTGTTCCTCCGCCCGCCCTCGAGCGCGACGGCGACGCCGTCTGCTGCCCCTCTCTCCTCCCCCACGCCCAGTACGCCGCACGCCCGACGCGCTCATGTCGTCGCTCCTCGCCACCTCGTCCTGGTCGAGCCTCGTGTCGAGCCTGCTCCTGCCCGGCCCCGCCGCCCTTCCCTCGCTCGGCCCTCCCCTGTCGCCGCTCCTGCCGAGCTCGCCCGCGCTCGAGATGCCCGAAGGCGTCGAGCTGCACTTTGCGCTGGCCGGTCCGTGGCGCGATGGTGCCGTAAGCGCGAGGGAGGGAGCGGCGCGGATCGAGGCGGCGCCGAGCGCGTCGCGGCGAGGCGATAGCGGGCGCGGCGAGCTTGCGCAGGCGGGGCACGGAAATAGTCGGCGGGTCGCAGCGCCGTCATCGCCAGGTGCGTCGGTCCTGCGCGCAGTCGATGGGCGGGAGCTGAAGAAGCTGACGCCTCGCGGTGGTCCTTGCCGTGCAGCCTTCGTCGGGCGGCCTCGACTGGTCGATACACGCTCGGCATCGCGAGCGCACGTGTCGGGGTGGCTGATGACGGGCGGCAAGGGTGAGGCGCGTCGAGGTTGAGGCGAGGGTGGAAGGGGGCCAGGTCGACGAGGGCGAGCGGCGGGGTAGGGCGTGCTTCTTTGGTGTTGTACGGGCGTGTAGGGTGTACTGCTGATCCTTGTTGTGTGCTTGAGCTGTGCTGGGCTCAACTGGGTGCCGAGGGGAGCGCGAGCACGTCGAGACTAAACGACGAGCGAGGTCGACGAGGAGAAGGAGGCGGCACCCGGCACCGGGGCGAGTCTGCGCGCTTCTGTCGGAGCAGGAGTGCTCCAGAACGAAGCCTGCAGGCAGCAGCATGGCCCTAGCAGTGTGGGAGCCGGTGGTCGAGGGGCGACGTGAGGGCGAGTCGGACGCGTCGCTGTGGTCGCCTCTCTCCTCCTCGACCCTCTCGGCCAGGCAGGCCTAGCTCTACTCTCAGGTGAGCGTCTGCTCTGCGGCACCACGCACATGTCCTTACCGCGCCCGCCCATCGTGTCGACGTCGAGCTGCGCCATCTCGCCGATGACCCCCTCGCCGCCTCGCCGCACCCGCACCACCCCGAGCAGCCTAGAGCGCAGCTCCAGCAGCCTTGCACAGCTCGCTGCAGCAGGCCCGAGGCGCGACCCACGCCCGCCCGGTGCTCCCAGCCTCCATCGCCCTCGCCCTCCTCCACCTCGAGCAGCCAGCTCGCCCGCACCATCACACCCGCCACCACGAGCCTCACTGGTTCACACACGACCCTCGCTGACCCTCCTCGATCTCGTGCAGACCCCGATACCCGACGCCTGGCACCTCTGCGTGATCCTCGCTCACCAGTGCGCTTCCTCCCCTCCCTCCACCCCTCCTCTCCTCGCCCTTGCTGACTCGCCTCATCTCGCACACAGTGTCGGACGTCACCATCTCGGCGTCGACCTTTCACCGCCGCGCCGCAAAGCTCTTCGACCAGTGGGAGGTGCGCCCTCCCTCCCTCCCCCACCTGCCCGTGCTCTCCTGCTCATCCTCCCGCGCCACGCCCCTGCAGGCCAAGGAGGACGATGCCGCACCCCTCACCGACGTCAACCACCTCCTCGTCGTCGCCGGCAACTCGGACGAGGAGAACCCGTACCGCAAGGGCAGCGCCCTCCAGACCCACCTCCTCGGCTACGAGTTCCCGAGCACCCTCATGCTCCTCACCGACCGCACCGTCTACTTTGTCGTCTCGTCGTCCAAGGGTGCGTCTGGCTCTCTCTCTCTCTCTGTGCGCCTACTCCGCCGCGAGCGCACGAGCTGACGCCTGCCGCCGCCCGTTACCTCGCCCGCCTCGCCCGCAGCCAAGCTCCTCCAGCCGCTCCTCAAGGCGCCGACCGGCGTCGACAAGCTCGTCAAGGTCGAGATCCTGACGCGCTCCAAGGACGAGGCCGAGAACAAGAAGCTGTTCGAGCAGGTCATCGACACGATCGGCGAGGGCGTGCGTCTCTTGCTTTCTCTCTCGCCGCCTCTCGCTCCTGTGTGGACGCAGAGCTGACGTTCTTGGAGCTGCCCGAATGCGCAGAAGAAGGTCGGCACGCTGCCCAAGGACAAGATGGTCGGCAAGTTCGTCAACGAGTGGAACGCCGTCCTCGCGGGCTCGGGCAAGGACATCAAGGAGGTCGACGTCGCCCTCGGCGTCTCGACCCTCCTCGCCGTCAAGGACACGGACGAGCTCGTGCGTCCGCTCTCGCCTCCCCGTCGCCGGCTCGCGCCCCTCTCGAGGCCGCGCACTGACCCCGTCTCGCTCCCACAGCAAAACGAGCGCAACGCGGCCGTCATGACCAACAAGCTCATGAGCCACTTCAGCGACGCCATGAGCGGCTACATTGACGAGGGCAAGAAGGTGACGCACGAGCAGCTCGGCGAGCAGATCGAGGCCAAGCTCGAGGACAGCAAGTTTTGGAAGGGCCTCAAGCTCGGCGACGGGGTGCGTCGCGCCTTCTCTCTCCAGGCGTCTGCTGCTCGTCCCCGACGACGAGGCTGACTCGATGGCGTCGCGCTGCGCAGTTCGAGACGGGCTACGGCGACTGGTGCTACTCGCCGATCATCCAGTCGGGCGGCAACTACGACCTCAAGTCGTCGGCGCAGACGGACGACCAGCGCCTCAAGGCGGGCGTCATCCTGTGCTCGCTCGGCATCCGCTACAAGTCGTACTGCTCCAACGTCGGCCGCACCTTCATGATCGACCCGTCGGCCGACCACGAGAAGAACTACCTGTTCCTCGTCGAGCTGCAGAAGTTTGCCCTCGGCGAGCTCAAGGACGGCGCCGTGTGCAAGGACGTGTACCAGAAGGTCGTCGACAAGATCGAGGCCGACCGCGCCGACCTGCTCCCCTACTTTGCCAAGACGGCCGGCTTCGGCGTGCGTCTCTCTCGCTCCCTCCCTCTCTCTCTCTCGCGCTCCCTCTCCTGCTGACACTCCTCCTCCTCCTCGTGCGCGCTCGCAGATGGGCCTCGAGTTCCGCGACTCGGCGTACCCGCTCACGGCCAAGGGCTCGCGCGTCGTCAAGGCCGACATGATCTTCAGCCTCACGCTCGGCTTCAACGGCATCCCCGACCCGAAGAAGAGCGGCGCGACGTACGCCGTCTCGCTCGTCGACACGGTCCAGGTCGGCAAGAACGGCGCAAAGTGCCTCAGCGAGGGCATGAAGGGCAAGGACGACGTCATGTTCTACATGGAGGTGCGTCGCTCGCTCGAGCTGTCCCTCGTCGTCTTCGCCCTCGTCACGACGAGCACAGGCTGACTCCTGCGCTCGTGACCGGCACGCAGGACGACGAGAAGAAGCCGTCCAAGGCGGCGGCCAAGGAGGCGCCCTCGCGGCGCAACACGGCGCCGACGGCCATCGTCAAGTCCAAGCTGCGCAACGAGAACCGCGAGATCGACGCCGACGCCATCAACCGCCGCAAGCACCACCAGCGCGAGCTCGCGATGCGCCGCCAGGAGGAGGGCATGGAGCGGTACAGCGGCGAGGGCGGGCAGGGCGGCGCCAACCGCGAGAAGCAGTGGAGGAGGTTCGAGTCGTACGTCAAGGACTCGCAGCTGCCCGAGGCGGTCACGTCGCAGAAGGTGCGCAGCTTCTCCCTCGTCCACTCGCTCGTCATCGTCATCGTCGCCCGCAGACCGAGCTGACCTCTGCTCGCTCGCCTTCCTCGCTCGCCATCCTCTCCCGCCTTCCTCCCCCGCCCTCCTCGCTCGACCTCCTCCGTCGTCATCCTCGCTCGCCCTTGCCGCTCGTCTCGGTCGCTCGTCCCCACCGTCCGCCTGCCTCACTCGCACGCGCCGCTCGGACCCCTTCCTCCTCGGCCGCCTTGCCCGCCTCGCGTCGCCCTCCTGCAGATCGTCGTCGACTCTCGCCGCCTGACCATCATCCTGCCGGTCAACGGCTACGCCGTGCCGTTCCACGTCAACACGCTCAAGAGCGTCATCAAGCAGGAGGAGGGCGACTACACCGTCCTGCGCTTCATGTTCGTCACGCCGGGCGCCATCACGGGCAAGAAGGAGGACACGCCGTTCGAGGACCCGAGCGCCACCTTCATCCGCGGCGTCACGTACCGCTCGACCGACTCGTTCCGCTACGCCGAGCTGCACAAGGAGATCACCGACCTCAAGAAGGCGGCCGTCAAGCGCGACAACGAGCGCAAGGAGCTCGCCGACGTCGTCGAGCAGGACAAGCTCGTCGAGGTCAGGGGTGCGTCGCTGCTCTCTCTCGTCGAGCTCGTCGTTGACGCTCGCTCGCGGTGACTGACCGGCCCGTGCCCTCTCTCTCTCTCTTCTCCTCCTCGTTCCTCGCAGGCAAGCGCCCGATCCGCCTCACCGAGGTGCAGCTGCGCCCGTCGTTCGACGGCAAGCGTCAGTCGGGCGACGTCGAGATCCACTCGAACGGCATCCGCTATCAGTCGTCGGTCAAGCAGGAGCAGAAGATCGGTGCGCCTTCCCCCTCGAGCTCGACCCCTCTGCGACGAGCTCGAGCTGACCCCACTCCTCGCTCGTGCATCGACTCGCTCGCAGACATCCTCTTCAGCAACATCAAGCACCTCCTGTTCCAGCCGTGCGACAACGAGCTCATCGTCGTCCTGCACATCCACCTCAAGTCGCCCATCATGATCGGCAAGAAGAAGGCCAAGGACGTGCAGTTCTTCCGCGAGGTGTCGGACGCGTCGTTCGACGAGACGGGCAACAAGAAGCGCAAGCGCAACTACCACGACGAGGACGAGCTCGAGGCCGAGCAGGAGGAGCGCAAGCGTCGCATGGACCTCAACAAGTACTTCAAGGCGTTCTCGGACAAGATCGCCGAGGCGGTGCGTCCCTGCTCCTGCGTCGCCTGAGCGTCGAGGACCGCTCGAGCTGACGAGCCTGTCTCCTCCACTCCCTCTTCACCTCCCTCCCTCCCTCTCCTCCTCCCTCTCTCGCTCCTCCGCACTCGCCTTCTCGCAGTCGAACGGCCGGATCGAGGTCGACGTCCCCTTCCGCGAGCTCGGCTTCCAGGGCGTCCCCTTCAGGTCCAACGTCCTCCTCCAGCCGACGACCGACACGCTCGTCTTCCTCACTGAGCCGCCGTTCCTCGTCCTCACGCTCGCCGAGATCGAGATCGCCCACCTCGAGCGCGTCCAGTACGGCCTCAAGAACTTCGACCTCGTCTTCGTCTTCCAGGACTTTGCGCGCGCGCCGGTCCACATCAACACGATCCCGTCGAACCAGCTCGACAACGTCAAGGAGTGGCTCGAGTGCGTCCCTCTCTGCGCCCCCTCGTCGTC
Source organism: Rhodotorula babjevae (assembly GCA_920104245.2). Lineage (NCBI taxonomy): Eukaryota > Fungi > Basidiomycota > Microbotryomycetes > Sporidiobolales > Sporidiobolaceae > Rhodotorula > Rhodotorula babjevae. The sequence goes on along the minus strand of CAKKSZ020000007.1, from coordinate 356,252 downwards.
GTCGAGCTCTCGAGCTGACGAGGCCCCGCTCTCTCCCTCTCTCGCGCAGCTCGGTCGACATCCCCTTCTCCGAGGGCCCCGTCAACCTCAACTGGCAGGCCATCATGAAGACCGTCAACGACGACCCGTACGAGTTCTTCAAGGAGGGCGGCTGGGGCTTCCTGATGGAGCAGGAGGACGTGCGTCCCTCTTTCCTCTCGCCTCGTCCCGCTCACCTCGCGCAGTACAAGCTGACGCTCCCTCGCTCCCCCTCGATGCGCTCTCTCGCTCGCAGGAGGCAGGCTCGTCGGACGGCTCCGAGTCGGGCTCCGAGTTCGCGGCGTCGTCCGACGCGTCCGAGGAGTCGGCGTACGGCTCGGACGAGTCCGAGTTCAGCGGCGGCTCGGACGACGACTCGGGCTCGGCAGCGCTCAGCGACTCGGGCGAGGAGTGGAGCGAGGCCGAGGAGCGGCTCGAGAAGAAGGAGCGGAGCAAGGCGAGTGGAGGGCGCGACGCCGACAGCTCGGACGACGATCGGCGCGGCAAGAAGGGCAAGGCGTCCGGTGGTGGTGGTGGGGCCAAGGCCAAGGTCAAGGGCAAGCGGTGAGGAGGGGGCCTCTCGAGGAGCCGTCGCTTTTTCGCATCTCGTCGTGGTCGTCGTTCTCTCCCGCTCTCCTCCCTCCTCGCTCAGCTTTCCTTCCACTCTGTCTCTCGATGTTCTCTCGCCACCGCAACTCTGTAACTCGCTTCTTCGTCCTCTACTGGTTGGCGAGGCAAGTTTGAGAGACGAGCAGAGCAGGAGAGCCGAGCAAAGGCGAGCCCGGGGTTGACGACCGCCGACTTGAGAAGGTCGACGGCATCCCGACTACGTTGTCTCAGGTGACCAGCTCGTCGCGAGGGCGCCAGGACGCCTGGTTTTGCCAGCGACAGCGTGAAAGCCGAGTCCGAGGCCCGAGAGCGACTGCCTCGTCACTCGAGAGGGGGTGCAGAAGACGCGGGCCCGACTCGTCGCCGTGGGCCGCGATCGACTCCCTGCGCCCTTGGTCCGCTCGTCAAGGTTTGGTGGACAAGGTCTCGCTCGCCACACGTCTGTGCAGTCCACGCAGAGGGAGAGGGAAGAGCGTGACGCTTGGCAAGGACGGTCGAGGCTGCCGCGAGCCGAGGAAGCGAGCGAAGGTGGCGGCCCGAGCGGCATCTCGAGCGATCTCGAACCGAGGTCATGCTTCGCTCGCCGCGAAACGAGGAGGACAAGCTTTTGACCTTGGGCTCGAAGAGCACGATACTGCGGCCGCAGCTGCAACCTGAATGCGAGGGGTCCGAGCCACGTTCGAGACGATGCCGAAGCTGCTCGCCGCCCGTCCGCCGCAGATGGACAGCCAGGTGCGCGTCGGGAGAGAGCTGTCCATGGCTTGCGCAGCTCGTCGACGAAGCCGAGTTTGACGAGACGGTGCCTGCGCCGCTCTGTGACGGCGCCGTCACACGGACCCTCTCTCCGCCTTCCTCCTCGTCGAGGCGACATCGTCTAGGCGGGACGGCGTACGTCGCCGGCCCGATGCATCAACCGACGCATCATGAGCGGGGGACAATGGCATCAGAGCGCGTGCAGCGAGCAGCAATGCGGGCGAGACACCGGCGAGGGCGCACTCGAGGACGAAGCCGTGTGACAAGCATGCGTCGAGGAGGTGAGGCACGCCGACTCGTGAGCGACTCTCGGCAAGGCTGCAATCGCATCGGCCGTCGAGCGGGCTCGTCGCGTGGAAGAGAGCGAAAGGCTCGGGGCGACTTTATCTGACGAGCAAGGAAAGACGTCGACCCGGATCGACTGCGTCGCGGACCCGGCTGACCCTTGCCAGAACTCAAGGCTTTGCGATGCACGGTCGCCAAGCAGCAGTGTGTCCGAGCAGAGGCTCGTCCACGACCATTCTCGAGCGAGGAGAAAACACTCAGACACAGATCTGCAGCCGAACGAACAGTGTCTGACGCGCGATGCGCAGCCTTCAGCGAGACAAAAAGGGGCAGAGACGCGCTGCCGCGGCGCGAGGCGCGCGTGGTTGACATGTCGTCGCTCGGCGCGAGTGCAAGAGCCGGCGAGCGCTTTGCCACTGAGGAGGAAGGGCTGAGGGGCTGGACGAGCCTGGACGGCGAGCGGAGAGCGGATGAGCTCAGGAGAGTCCGGGCGGAAGGGAAGCCGGGACAAGGGGCTCGCGCGACGGACAGGAGGCGGTCCGTCCGTGGTCGAGGTGGCCGAGGCGGACTCTGAGAAGGTTCGCTCCCAACGGCTGCGTGGCATGCTCGAGAGTTTGCGGCTGCGTTCAGCTCGGCCAGGGCAATCAAGGAAGAGCGGCCGCATCCAGGCAAGCAGGGCGAGAACTTGACGAGAGAGAGGGACGACGGGGGCCGTGACCGGGGTCCGCTCGGCTCGCTCGCCCCCTTGTGCCCACGCGCACGCCGACCCTTGCGGACAGGCGGCCGGTCTCATCATCTCGTCGCTCCCTCACGCTCTCGCTTTCCTCCCCATCTTCACCTTTCGCTACCTGCTGCTTCCCTCTGTGCTCCCGCACGAACCTCTCACGACCTCGACTCTTCCTCACGACACCCGCCTCACGCCCATCATGAAGCTCTCCGCCCTCGCCCTCGCCGCTGTCGCCATCGCCTCGGTCGCCGCTGCCCCGGTCGCTCTCGAGGAGCGCGGTGGTTGGGGACGTACCGGTGTCGCTAGCGTCGGCACGGACTCGAACCAGACGGCCAAGCGCAGCGTGCGTGGACCCTCTTCGCTTGCCCGATCCTGTCCAAGGCCGCCGACTGACCGCCTCCTCCTCTCGTGCAGCTCGAGGAGCGCGGCGGCTGGGGCCGCACCGGCGTCGCGAGTACCGACGAGAACACGTCGGCCAAGCGCAGCGTGCGTCTCCTCTCCCTCGCCAAGTCGGGCGCGACTCGTTCACGGTCGCCGAGCGCTCAAGCTGACCTTCTCCTCTCGTGCAGCTCGAGGAGCGCGGCGGCTGGGGCCGCACCGGCGTCGCGAGTACCGACGAGAACACGTCGGCCAAGCGCAGCGTGCGTCTCCTCTCCCTCGCCAAGTCGGGCGCGACTCGTTCACGGTCGCCGAGCGCTCAAGCTGACCTTCTCCTCTCGTGCAGCTCGAGGAGCGCGGCGGCTGGGGCCGCACCGGCGTCGCGAGTACCGACGAGAACACGTCGGCCAAGCGCAGCGTGCGTCTCCTCTCCCTCGCCAAGTCGGGCGCGACTCGTTCACGGTCGCCGAGCGCTCAAGCTGACCTTCTCCTCTCGTGCAGCTCGAGGAGCGTGGCGGCTGGGGCCGTACGGGCGTGGCGAGCACCGACGCCAACACGTCGGCGTAGGGCCTGAGCGCTCGCTTCCTCCTTCGCTCCATCTCGACCGCCTTTCCCCTCTACTTTTACGCCTCGTACCCCTCTTCCTCACGACCTTTTTTCTGTTCACGATTGCCCCTTCACGAGCATCTCACTTTGTTACGCTCCTGCACTTCTGCTAATGAACCTGTTTACGCGAAACTCGGCCACGTTTGACCGTCGGCGCCTCGACTCGCCGCCGCTCTTCCGGGTCGACGACGTCGAAGAATCGACGTCGAAGCCGTGGAAGCGAAGGAAGCAGAGGACACGGCCGAGCGCTCAGCTCGCCGTTCCTGGAGAAGGCTTGCCCAAAGCGAAGCGACGCGCCTCGTCGTCCCGCTTCTGCTTGACAAGGCCAAGCCATGGGCATGATCGAAGCGAGCAGAGATCTGTGCCATGCACGTCTGCAAGCGAGTAAAAAGGAAGGTGGCCGCGCGCGACGGAGGTTGGGTGGGTCCGGGCCCGGGAAAGGCAGGCGACGACGACGAGGAGGAGGAGGAGAACACGAGCGCTCGTTCCATCTCACCAGCTGCCTCGTTGCGCACGCTGCTTCGACTGCTACACTTGAACATCCCGCACACCCGCGCAGCGTCCGGCCAGACGCACCCAAGCGCCGCCGTCGTCGCCTCAAGCATCCTCCCCGACCTCATCTCGCCACGCCCCGATCGCGACCACCCGACAGCCTGGACCAGAGCACGCTAGGTGAGCCTGCCCTCACACTGCAGCTTATGATGCTGGAGCAGCCGCCTTGAGGCTCGACAGCCTGCTCGGGTGCGAGCGAACAATGCCGCCCCGGCGCAAGGTCTTGGCCGGGGCGTCTGGCGCTCGCAGAGCCCCCGAGAGCGCTCGCGCTGACTTTCTATCCGACTGCAGATGTCGATGAACGACCACCGACCGCGCACGGCGACTCGACCCCGCACGAGTCGACCCATGACCTCGGCGGTCGGGTCGGAGCGCTGGCCCGAGGGCGACCACGACGACGAGTACGACGACGACGATGACGACGTCGGCATGTTCGCCTTTGCCCGACCCAGCACCGGCGAGGCAGCACAGCCTGCCGGCGACACGACCACGACGACCCCCTACTCGCCCTACTCCACCTCCCCGGCTCAGCACCCCTACTCGCCCTTCCAGTTCGCCTTCTCGCCCTACCCTTCAGCACCACCGACCGGCGTTCCTCCCGCACCCGCTTCGCCGTCCGAGCTCGCCCCGGGCACGACCCTGTCTCGCCCTCCCGCGCTCGACCCGGTCGACGAGGCCCTCCCGATGTCGCCGGCTGCGGCGTACGCCCAGCAGGTGCAGGCGGGCGGTCGCACGACGCCGCCGCCGCTCGAGGTCTCGAGTGCAGAGCCGCAGCCGGGCCCGCGCAAGCGCGGCAGCTGGCAGTCGTCGGGTAGCCCGACCCACGTCATCGGCAACCCGTACGAGGAGGACCTGCGGCGAGAGGCGTCGCGGCGCACCGCCGAGAGCGCGCTCGACAAGGGCGACGCAGCGTCGTCGGGCTGGGCCGACCAGGCGGTCCGGTACGTCGTCGACGAGAACGGGCAGGCCATCATGCTCAACGAGATGGGTGAGCCGCTGCGGTTGGCGACGATGGCCGAGCAGAAGGCGATCGCCGCCGTCGAGCTCGGCCATGACGTGCCGTACACGGACGTCGACGAGGAGGGCTCGTTCGAGGAGGACGACTCGCCGTACGCCGAGGTCCGCGCGAGCGTGTCCAACTACGACGACCCCGACATGCCCGTCCTCACCTTTCGCGTCTGGGTCATCGGCCTCACCTTCTGCATCGTCATCTCGGCCGTCAACTGCTTCTTCAACCTGCGGTACCCTGCACCCCTCGTCACGCCCATCATCACCCAGGTCCTCTCGTACCCGCTCGGCCGGGCCTTTGCCCAGTTCCTGCCGTTCCAGACTGCGTCGACGCCTCAATGGCTGCGTCGTCTGGGCCTACCCGACCGCATCGGCGTCAACCCGGGCCCGTTCAACATCAAGGAGCACACGGCGCTCGTCATCATGGCCAACATCTCGACCTCGGCCGCCTGCGGCCTCAACTACAGCCTCGCCGCCGAGAAGGGCTACGGCCAGCATCAGCCTCCCGGCTTCGACATCCTCCTCGTGCTCTCGACCCAGGTCCTCGGCTTCGGCGCCGCAGGTCTGTGCCGTCGTTTCGCCGTTTGGCCAGCGGGCATGATCTGGCCGACCAACCTCGTTTTCTGCACGCTCCTCAATGCGCTGCACGCCGAGGCGGACACCGACGAGAAGGGTCCTTCGCGGTTCAGGTTCTTCCTCTACGTCCTGGCGGGCTCGTTCGTCTGGTACTGGTTCCCGGGTCCGTCCCTCTTCCTCCTCGCCGCCGCTCGTGCCGTAGCTGACGGCGCCTCCTTACAGGCTTCATCTTTGTCGGTCTCTCGGCGTTCTCCTGGGTCTGCTGGATCGTGCCGAGTGCGTCAGCTCGACTCGGATCGTCTCGGCTGGCCGCAGAGCTGACCTCGCTCCCTCATCCGCCCGCAGGCAACGTCGTCGTCAACCAGCTCTTCGGCGTCTCGTCCGGCCTCGGCATGGGCATCTTCACGTTCGACTGGAGCCAGATCTCGTACATGATGTCGCCGCTCGTGTCGCCGTGGTGGGCCGAGGTCAACGTCTTCGTCGCGTTCGTCGTCATGTTCTGGATCGTCGCGCCCGCCATGTACTACTCGAACGTGCGTCTGCTCTCGCCCTCTATCACGATGGCGTCGCTGACATTGTCCTTCGCGTTGCGCAGGTCTGGAACACGGCGTACCTCCCGATGTCGACCTCGGCCGTCTTCGACCGGTTCGGCGCCTCCTACGACACGAGCAAGGTCGTCGACAGCGCCAGCATGAGCTTAAACGTCACGGCCTACAACGACTACTCGCCGCTGTACCTGCCGATCACGTACGCGATGGCCTACGGCGTGTCCCTCGCGCTCTCGACCGCCGTCATCTCGCACACGGCGCTCTACTTTGGCAAGGACATCCTGCAGCGCCTCAGAAACGTGCGCCACCGCGAGAAGGAGGAGGACGTGCACATGCGCCTTATGAAGGTCTATCCCGAGGTTCCCGACTGGTGGTACCTCCTCTTCCTCGGCATCGCCGTCGGCCTGTCGATCGTGACCGTCGCCGTGCGCCTCTCCTTCCTCTCTCGCTCCTCTCGCAGGCTCGAGCTGACGCACTTACTGCTTTCCAGTGCTGGGACACGTCCATGCCTGTCTGGGCCGTCCTCGTGGCGCTCCTCATCCCGCTCATCTACATCCTGCCGGCCGCCTTCATCTATGCGTTGACGGGTCAGCAGGTGCGTCTCCTCCTTTCTGCGCTCGGCGCACGACCGTCGGTGCCGTCGGTGCCGTCGCTGACCTTGTGCGCCCGAGCAGATGTCGATCAACATCATCGTCGAGCTGGTCGGCGGCTACATCATCCCCGGCCTCCCTCTCGCCAACATGGTTCGTCCTACACCTCTCGTAGCTCTCTCCTCACGAGTAGTTGCTGACCGCCTCGCTCGCAGCTCTTCAAGCTCTACGGCGTGCAGACGCTCGCGATCGGGCTGTACTTCCTCCAGGACCTCAAGCTCGGCCACTACATGAAGATCCCGCCGCGAGCTACCTTCACGGGTACGGCCCTGCCCTTCTCCTCTCGAGACGTTTAGGAGCTGACGTAGGCGCCTCGGCAGTCCAAATCGTCGCCGCCGTCATCACCTCGTTCGTCCAAGTCGGCGTCAAACGGTGGCTCATGGCCGTCGTGCCCGACTTGTGCGCGCCGGACCAGTCGGCGCACCTCACTTGCCCCTATGCCGGCACGTTCTACTCGGCGTCGGTCATCTGGTGCGCCGCGCTCGCTCGTCCATCTCGGCTCGAGCGCTCAAACTGATTCCTCCCTCCCTTCATCTCGCAGGGGTCTCATCGGACCAGCTCGCCAGTTCAACGAGGGCAAGTACTACAACGGCATCCTCTTCTACATGCTCGCCGGTGGCGTCCTCCCCGTCATCTCGTGGCTCCTCGCGAGGAGGTACCCGTCTTCCTGGGCCCAGTACATCAACGTCCCGGTTGCCCTCACCGGCCTCATCGTCATCCCGCCGGCGACGGGCATCAACTTGTCGTCCTGGTTCATCGTCGGCTTCATCTTCCGTGCGTCCTCGCGACTGTATCCTCTAAACGTCGTGGAGCTGACGAGCGTCGTCCTGCCTCGCAGAGTACCTTATGCGGCGTCGCCATTTCCGATGGTGGAGCAAGTACAACTTCATCTTGTCGGCCGGCCTCGACTCGGGCACGATCCTCTCGGCGCTCGTCATCTTCTTCACGCTACAGTTGCCCAAGGGCGGCTCGATCTGTGCGTTCCTCCCACCCTCGCGATCCCTCGCGGTCTCGCCTGACCTTTCTCATCTTTCTGCGGCGCAGCGTTCAACTGGTGGGGCAACACCGTGTTCACCGAGACGGCTGACTGGGCGGGCACGCCTTTCAAGATAGCGCCGCCAGAGGGTTTCGGGCCGACGACGTGGTAGAGCGCTCACCCTCCTTCTCCTGCTCCTCTGTGCCACTAGCAGGTCTGTAGATCCTTATGTGTCTCCCCTAGCTCTTGTTCTGCATTGTTGCGCTCGTGCCCGGTCCTCGTACGCCGACGAGATCGTCCTCGAGCGAGAGCGAGCCAGCGTGCGGAAGCGCTCGGTCCTCTTCCTTGTGCAGCAGCTAAGTCCTCCTTCCCGCAGTTCAGGCTCCGCGAGTCGCACGAGAGCAACTCGCAGCGCGTCGTGAGCCGGGCTCAGGCGTAGGCGCAGGCACGCCGTTGAGTCGGCTTCAAGTTGACCTTCTCCAAGTCGGTGCCGGCGGGCCCAGCTGCGACGTGCGCGACGCGCTCTCTCTCTGCTCACACATGCTGTGCTTGTATCGAGAGCTGATCGGCGGCGGGGCAGGGCCGGTGAGGAGACCGAGAGCCCGCTCTCGTCCTCGCCACTTCTCGCTCTTCTCGATCTCGTCCTCGTTCTCTTTCCCGCGCGACACTCTCCCTTCTCGCTCATAGCCTCTCGCAGCACAGCGACAGCACGGCTCGCTGCCTAGGTCGACTCGCGCTGGCACCGCCCGCATGAGAGCCACCGCTCGAGCGCGCTCGTTCTCGTGCGCACGAGCCCCTCTTTCGCTCGCCCTCTTGTGCTCGCGCTCGTCGACGGACCGCACGATCTCGGGAAAAGAGAAAAGTCACAGTGCACATGTTGATCAAGGAGGCGAGATCGCAGTCGAGAAGGTCCAGAGAATCGCAGACGGTGCAAAAGTACAGGCAGAGAGGGAGAAGGGGGAAAAGGCGCTCGAGGCGAGGGAGGACTAGGTAGGTGGGGCTAGAAAAGGAGGGAGGAAAGGCAGAGCAAGGGAAGCGCGAAAGGGAGGGGTACTCGAGATGAGGAGGGCGCGACCGAGGGCGCGAGGGCGAGCGGTGAGGGCGACGCTCGCGAGAGGAGGACGCCGGGAGGATGCGGACGACGACGCGGGTCGCGACGTCTACAGCTCTTCAAACTCCGAGCCGAACGTATTCTCGCCCGAGTAGCTGCGTGCGTGCAAGGAGAAGAGAAGGCAGGGTCAAGTTACGAACGCTGAGCGAGCGAGTGAGAGCGAGAGAGCGACGACGCACGTCACGTAGAGGAAGCCGTCCTCGTCCCTGCGCACAAGTCGACGTCGTCAACCTCGCGCACACAGCTATGCCGAAAGGTTGAGGAAGACGAGAGGTACGGCGACGCACTTGTGCTCCTCGTAGATCATGCTCATGAGGGCGGCGGTCGGCGGGAGGACCTCGTCGACAAAGATGAAGATGGCCTTCTCGGGCGCGAGCTTTATCCTCTTGCGGATGACGTAGACGAACTGCGGGTGGGGCGACGAGGGTGAGCTCGAGCGATCGAGGCAGAGGAGAGGGAGAAGAGGGCGCACCTGGCCGACGGTGAGGTCGGCGGGGACGAGGTACTTCTTCTTGTCGATGACGGGGATGTCGGTCTTGTCCGCCTTCTCGCAAATGACCTGCGCGTGTGGATGAAGGTCAGGACGGCGACCTGGGAGAGCGAGCGTGGAGGAGAGGGGACGGACGGGAATGCGGTCCGAGTACTTGGCGCGGATGCGCTCTGCCTCAGCCTTGCGCTTCTCTGCGAGCGTTGGGGCCGATTCTAGATCAGTGAGCTGCCTGGCGACAGATTAATGGGCAGGAGAGGACAGCCGACGCACCAAAGACGTGCTCGTCCTTGAACTTGGAGCGGACCATGGTGGACGCGGGTGCTGCTGAGGGCGTGGAGGTCTGCGCGCCGACAACGGGCCGAAACGTGTCAGGGGGTCACTCTCGAGGAGCGGGACGAGCCTCGGAGGGCGAGGGGACGAGTGCGCACCTGGGTCGAGGGTCGGCTGATGAGCGGGCGGGGACGAGAGGTGCGCGGCGGTGGCTGTTGCCAAAGTCGCACCCGAGGTCAGCGTGTGCACTCTCAGCTCCTCGAGTACCCCTGCAGAGTCCCCTGCGCCCACTCCCACGCCCCCACGACGAGCGAGGCGCGAGAGCCGTGTCATCGCCCCCGGAGGAACACACGCAAGCGCGCCCTCTACGCCGCCCGGAGGCGCACGCCGTCCAGTTGAGCCGCCCTTGCAGGTCCGTCAGACCGCAGTGGGGCGCGCCGCACGCGCTCGAGAGACCTGTGGGCCGTGTCGAGCGAGGGCGGGAGGGCGGGAGGTGGGGGCGGAGTGCGGCGACGAGGGGCGAGGGCGCGGCCGTGTGTGGTGGACGGCGCTTGTGCTGAGTGCGAGAGCTAGCGGGCGAGTGCGTGCAGGACTCACGAGGTGCGCTGGTGGGTGCGAGCGAGGTGAGGAGGGGAGGAGGGGCGCGCCTCTGGCCGCATTACAAAGTGCTCAAACCGCGCCCTTACAAAATCGCTAACCTCCGCGAGCTAAGGCAAGTCGACCCGCTCGCCTTGCTGCCACAGCTCGCATGAGAGACTCGCGCTCAGGCTCTCGCTCTCGATGCTCACAGAGCACGGCTCGAGAGCCTCGACGAGGCCTCGCTCGGACCCCTCCGCGTCGTCGGGGGGGGCAAACAAGTGGGTACAGATGGCGGTGCGCAACGAGTCGGGGAAGAAAAAGAGGGGGCGACAACGAGAGCTAGGTAGCGAGAGGGGTATGAAGGGACGCACACGGTCGAGGACGACGACGAGCGAGGGGCAAGAAAGAGAGAGAGTCCGTCGAGAGGGGAGGGGGAGAGGGGGCGTCGGACGAGCGGGCTCAGCAGCAGCCGCCCTGCTGCTGCTGGTTGACGGCAGCGCCACCCGAGAGCTTGACGGGCGCCTTGCCCGGTCCACCGGCCGCGGGCGCGCTTGCTGCCGTGCTGCGGGCGAGCGAGAGAGGCGAGAGGGCGTCAGTGCGAGGCTCGACGGGCGCGCAGAGGACGTCAAGAGAGACGCACCGGTCCTTGATCTGCTTTGCCATGGTGAGGAAGGCCTGCTCGACGTTGGTGGCGTTCTTTGCCGACGTCTCGAGGAGCGAGACGCCAATCTGGTCGGCAAACTCCTTGGCGACCGAGTACTCGACGACCTTCTTGGTGGTGAGGTCCGACTTGTTGCCGACGAGGAGCTTGTTGACGCCCTCGCACGCGTAGCGGTCAATCTCCTGGAGCCACTGCTTGACGTTGGCGAACGTGTCCTGGTCCGTCACGTCGTACACGACGATGATGCCGTGCGCGCCGCGGTAGTACGACGACGTGATGGTGCGGAAGCGCTCCTGGCCGGCCGTGTCCCACTGCGGGCGGGGTGCTCGAGGGTCAGTGACGAGGACGAGGAGAGGCGGCGAGAGGGAGAGGAGGGAGGGAAGGCGCACGATCTGGAGCTTGACCGTCTTGCCCTCGAGCTCGATGGTGCGGATCTTGAAGTCGACGCCGATGGTCGAGATGTACGACTCGGTGTAGGTGTCGTCTGCGAAGCGGAGGAGGAGGCACGACTTGCCGACGCCAGAGTCGCCGATGAGGAGGAGCTTGAAGAGGAGGTCGTACTCGGACTGCATGGTGGGGTGGGTGCTGCTCAAGTGGACGGGTGCAGAGTGCAGGTACAGGAGCACGGCGAGTCGGGTGGGCGCGAGAGGGGCGAGGTGGGTGCGGATGAGCGGGGGGAGAGCGAGGCGAGGCACGAGGCGACCACGGCACGGGGGAGGGTGGGAGGAAGACGGGTGGACAGGCGAGGATCAGCACGGCACTCTGGGCAGCACGGTCAACAGGTACGGACCTTGCGAGGTGAGGGGGCGGACCCAAGCCACTCGGTCGCCGCTCGTCGTCGTCGTCGTCGCTCCGCCCGGCCCGGACCTCCTTGCTCCCCTCGACGGCAACCAGGGCTACCGGGACTGAGCTGAGCTGCACTGGCTGCACCGCCTAGAGCACCCACGGGCCATGGACCACCTCGCGCCGTCGCCCCTCGCCTCGGCCCTGTCGACCAACTCGCAACTCCGCGCCCAGCTCACCCACGCTCACACCCGCCTCGAGCAGCGCAAACGCCTGCGCCAACTCGACGACGAGCGCACCCCCGACACCTCGCCCCACGCGACCCGCTCGAGGGAGCGCGACCTCGAGCACCGCCTCGCCTCGCTTCAAGGTCAGCTCGCTCGACAACGCGCACAAGCCGCCCTCGAGCACGGCATACACCAAGCGTGCGCCGCCTTCTGCTCCACTACCTTGCGCAACTGAACCGCGCTGACGAGCGGACCCTCCCGCAGCCTCGACCACTCGCACCTCGTCTCGACCCACCTCTGTGCCCTTCCGCCCTCGACTCCCGCCTCGCCCGACCAGCTGTGCGTCCCTCTCTGCCTCACGCGATCCGCACATCAAGCTGAAGCAAGCTCCCTGCCGACTCGCAGCGCCTTGACCGCCCTTTTGCGCCGTCGCGACACCCTCTCGCTCTCACTCCTCGCCCTTAGCGACAAGCTCTCGGCCCTCAAGACTCAGCGCGCCCTCCTCCGCCGCGATCTCCTCCGTGCGTGTCGATCTCTCCGTCACGACGTCGCGCCGTGACCCTGACGGCTTGTCCCCGACTCGCGCAGGCCTTAACCGCCGCAACGCCCAGCTCGTTGCCGACCTGCGCGCCAAGCACACGCTTGCGGACCCGGCACTGCATCGCGCCGCCCGCCGAGCGCTTCCCGCACCGACAGCCGAGTACCTCAGCCGGTACGCGCCTGCCCTCTCGCTGCCGTCGTTCCCGCTCTCGACCGACCTGACCTCCTTCCCTCGCCGCGCGACAGCCTCGAGACCGAGCTCCCCATCCTCCACGCCCGCCTCGCAACCCTTCAAACCCTCCTCTCGCGCCTCCTCCCCAAGTGCGGCCTCCCCGCTCCCCCATCCTCGTCCTCCAGCACCGTCGCCTCACGCGCGCTCAGCATCCCCGAGCGCGTCGCCCGCATCGAGGACGAGCTGCTCGCCAGCCCAGCAGCCGCCGTGGCACCTCGAGACGACGAGCGTCGGCCCTGGAGCGCGCGCAAGACGTGGGACGTGCTCCTCCTCGCGGGCGACGGCGCAGGGCTCGACCCCTCGGGCTCGAGCGCGCCCGAGCCAGGCTTTGAGCGCGACCAGGTCCTCCCCGCGCGCATCGTCGAGCGCGCCGAGGCGTGGCAGCGTGCGCGCGCGGCGGCCAAGGCGGCGGGGTGGTCGACGCCGGCGAGGAGCGCGAGCGCGGGAGGGAAAGGGGGAGGGGGGACAGCGCGCAGGAGCGGCGAGGCGGGCAGAGGCGGCGCGGGAACGAGCGGTGGTGGTGTGGGAGCGAGAAGCTCGGCGAGCAAGGGCCGCAGCAGGACGCTCGGGTAGCGGAGCGCGAGGCTGAGAGCGCACGGACCCCTCTTTCTCCTCTTCCAGCGCGACGTCGAGCGAGGCTCGGAAAGGTGTGGGGACTGCTTGCGCTGCATTGCGTGTGCTATGTACTGTTCATGCTGCTGCTCCTCCTTGCTCGACGGTGCGCTCACTGGTCCTCGAGCTGGGGCTTGCCGTCCTTGGGCGCGTCGATCGTGCCCGCCGTCTCCTTCGACCTGCCGCTCTGGTTGACTGCGCGCACGCTCGACCTCGTCAGCTTGTCGATCGCGGGCGACAGCAACGGAAGGGCGACGCACTCTGGCCCGGCTGCGTCTTGGCGAGCCACGAGTCCTTGTCCTCGCCGGCGGGGACGCCGTCAAAGTGCGACACGTGCGAGCCCTCGGTGCGCGCGTTGCCGCCCTGCTCGGGAGGGATGTTCTGCGAGACGTGCGATGTGCGTCAGCACGAGAGTCCTGCACAGGCTCGAGAGAGGTCGGCCTGAGACGACGACCCCTCGAGCCAGGCTCGAGACGAGCGCTCGACGCACCATGTTGTCCCCACCACCGCTCGCGCCCGTCCGTCCCACCTCGACGCCCGCGCCGAACTTCTGGAACTCGCCGAGGCCGCCGTCGGTGACGCCGCTCTCGTCGTCGAGCGAGGTCGTGCCCTGCTGGCGGAAGTCGTTGGCCGTCTTGTCCGAGAGCGAGGCGAACTGGGCCTCGGCGAGGGCGGTGTTGGGGTTGGTCGACATGATGCTGTGCTGCTCGACGAGGGCGGGAGCGCGCGTGAGGAAGGAGAGGGCGGGGAGGAGGGAGCGCACGAGGAAGGCGGGGAAGGGGTCAGTGCGTCGCTCGCTCGCAGAGTTGGGTGGCGAGGGCTCACTTGGTGCGGGCGCGAAGCTTTTGCTGGTGTGCTGAACGAGAGAAAGGAGCAAGCTGGACCTCGATTCCCCACGACGACCCCTTCGGCCGCCGCTCTCCCTCAAGCTCCAACGTCAGCCTCGCGCCGGCTCGTTCCCCTCGTCGGCCTCTCGAGGTCGGCCAGGCCAAGCGGCGCTCCACCTCCGATTCGCAGTGCTCGTCCTGCAAGTCGATGCGAGCGTGCTGGCGGCGCAAACGGCTCGTTGCGTGGAGCTTGACGAGGAGGGAGAGCGAGCCGTTTTGAACTGGACCGGGCGGCGCCGACTACGTCGAGCGAGAAGGGTGGGTCTCCTCCCTCGCACCGCTGCGGCAGGAAGGAGGGTCTGCAAGTGTACAGGAGTGCAAACACAGCTGGCTCTCTCGGCAGCCACTCCGGCCGGCAAGAGAGCGCCGTTCGCCTCGGTCAAGCACCCGTCCGCCTGCGCTCGCACCTCGTTTGTCCGCCTTGCTCGCCGACGGACGGGCCTCTCCTGTTCGGAATCTCCGCGCTGCCGCTTTCTCGTCCCTCGATGAGCTCTTTCGAACGCTCTGCTCCCGCCTGCCTTTCCTCGCACCAGGCCGACCTCGTCTGCGCCGACTCGCGCACGCGAGAATGGGGTGCTGCTGCTCGACCCAGTCGCGCTCGGCTTTCGGCGCCGCCGTCTTCTCGCTCTTCGTCTGCGTCCCGGCACTCTTCTACTCCTCGACTCTGTACTCGTACCGTGCGTTCCTCGATACCCGCCTGGACGAGGTGCCGGCTGACGTCTCTCGCTCGAGCAGGATACGACCAGCTCGACTCGCCGGCTTGCATGGCTTTCGCCATCGCGACTTTCGCCGCAGGCTCGCTCTCGGGCGTCCTGGGCATCCTCGAGATGCTCGTGACTCGGTGGGACCATCATGAGGTGACGCTCAAGATGGCGCTCGCGGTCGCCGGGGTGCGCTTTGACCTCTTCTCTTCCTGCACGCCGCGCCGCTGACGCCGGGCTCGTCTGCAGCTCGCGACCCTCTGCAGCCTCGTCTACACAGTCTGGGCTCCCGTCGTGCTCGCTGCGACTTTCAGCGTTGCCGAGTCTCGCGCGATTGCCCTGGGAACCGTGCGTCCTCTTTCTCCTTCTTTCCCCTCGGTCGCACTGACCCCTCCCTCTGCTGTCGCCAGTTCATCCTCGTCGCCATCTTCCTCCTCGTCGCTCCCCTCGCATGGGCCACCTGGGCCTACTTTGCCCTCCTGCGCGAGCTGCGGCGGGCCGGCGGGCCCTCGAGCAGCGCACCTCTCGCCGCGTCCGCCGCGCCGATGGGCAGCGACGGCAAGCTCTTGGGCCGCAGCGGCGGTGAGGACATCGAGATGAGCTTGCCGCACGGCCGCTCTCGGCGCAACAGCGTCGCCGCGTCGTCGTCGCGCGACAAGGGGAGCTACGCTCGAGTCGGCGGCGGTGCCGGCGGGGAGGGAAGCGCGTGGGAGAGCGCGAGTGAGATGAGTGTGCTCAGCAGTGAGGAGGACGAGGAGTATGAGCGCAGGCGGCTGGAGAGGAAGCGCAGGAGCCGGCCGTGAGGGGAGCCGAGGAGGTCCGAGCGGCAAGGGCGAGAGGCGGTCAACGTCGACGAGCGAGATAGACGACGGCGGCGCAATGCAGAACGTTCATGCATGTCAACAACAGAGAGCACAAATTAGCTACGCTTCCTCTCCCACTCGACGTCCCTGCGCCACTCGTCGTAGTCCTGCCGCTCGCCCGCCTCGACCCTCTCGACCTCGCGATCGACGGCCCGGACGATCTCCCTCAGCTGCGCCTCCGTCACCAGCTTGTGCATGAGGAGGTGTCGTACAAGGTGTTGGACGAGGGTCGGGCGCAGGGCGAAGCGCAGGATGAGCGGGGCGTAGTGGACCCAGCACGCGCGCTCGCGGTGGTACACGGTCGGCGGGAACCTGCAGATCGTTGGGGCGTCAGTCGCCGTCGAGGGAGAGCGTGAGAGCTTCAGGAAGGAGCGCACGGGTTGACGAGGCACCAACGGACCTCCATGCGCGTGAGCAGCTTCTCGTCGTGCGTCATCGACGAGCGCGAGATCTCCTGCTCGAGCAGCCGACGAGAGTCAGCACAGGCGAGAGTGCGCTCGAGAGACAGCTGAGAGTGACGCACCTCGTCCTTGCTCGACATGGCCGCCCGAGTCGTCTCGATCGAGTCGTAGGCGAAGAGGCGGACGAGCTCGCCCGGGACGTGCGGCACCTTGGTCTGCAAGTCGAGCAGGCGGCGACGTCAGCGCGAGTCCTCGTAAGGGGAGGACTGCCGAAGGTCGGAGAGGGACGCACGAGGAAGTCGAACGTAGGCCGCTCTGCGCCGCCGTCCAGCCTCGGCATACGCTTCTCGTGCGGCGGCACCGACGTCGGCGGGCGCACAGCGACTGCGTCCGGCACCCATACACCGCTCGGCGCCTCGCGATGGAGCGCGAGCCGCTCGAGCCGCGCCGAAAGGATCGAGTTGATGTCGGTCGACGAGGGCGGAGCACGGCGAGGGACGGGTTGGGCGGCGAGGAGGAACGACAGGCCGAGGTCGCGAGGTGCAGAGGTGCGCGAGGATGGGTCGCGGCGGACGAGAGCGCTCTGGCCGGCGTGGAGCCCAGGCTGGAAGGGCAGGAGGGCGGCGCAGGGCGGGAAGGGGTTCTTGGCGGCGACGACGTGCTGCACGACGAGCGGCTCCTTGCCGATGTTGACGGCGACCGAGAGCGAGAGAGAACTTGTACGATCGCCGAAAGAGGCTGGGTCGACGAGGAGCGGAAAGGGGCGACAGTGCTCGAGGCGGAACGTGCGCGAGGCTGGATCGGCCGACTCGCCTCGCTCGACAACGAGGCCGACGCGCACCTCGCGCTCACACAGGAGCAGCCACGTAGCCTCGCGCTCGAGTGTGCGGTGCAGCGAGATGTGCAGGTCGACCAGGCAGCGGCCCGTCTCGAGCGCCGAGCGCGGGAGGGCGCCCGTCGGGAGGACGAGCTCGCGGATCGTGAGCTCGATAGACTGCTGGCCGGGCCTGTAGGAGAGCTCCATCAGCACCTGTGCAGTATGAGGTCGGGGCAAGGAGGAAGTCAGACGCACTCGGCATGCTCGAGCGTGCGGCGACCCGCCTGCTCCGGCGCCACCCAGTCGACCGGCGCGCCCTCGACCACTGCCCGCTCCTCGTCCAGGTCCCTCGTCCACCACGTGTCCTCGGGCTCGAGCGTCATCCACGCCTTGCCCTTGGCCCGCCTCTTGCCCATGCCCTTCCCCGTGCCCTTGCCCTTGGCCGAGGCAGCGATCTGCTTGCCCCTGCGAGGAGGGCCTCTCCCGCCGGCTGTCGCGGGCTTCTCGCGCTCGACGCTCATGCCCATGACGAGCTCGGGCGAACCCTCGGGCTCGAAGCCGAGCTCGAGCGCCGGTAGGGCGGCGGCGCTCTTGGCGGTGGTCGAGCGCTCCTCGGCGCCCGCGACCGGCTCGCTGGTCGAACGTCTGCGGCAGCGATCGGTGCGCTCGCTAGACGTCGTTGATGGCGGGTGTGTCGGCGAGGGGGCTGGGGCAAGGAGGGGCTGCCGGGGTTGGAGCGGCGAGTTGTCGATGCCAATGAAGAGCTCGGGCGAGGCGGGGCGCGCCGGCGCTGCGAGAGGCGGAGGCGGTGCGACGGTAGTGGGAGGTGGCTCATGTGCCGAGGAGGCGGGGCGCGGGAGGAGCGGCGACAAGGGCGGCGAGAAGAGCGCCCGGAGCTCACGCTCGTGCTCGAGCGTGAGCCTCGGCGGTGCTGCCGGCTCCCGAGGCAGCTCGGGCGCTCGCTGCGGCTCCTCAGCCTGGCTGTGCGCTGCCGCGGCTGCGAGTGGAGGCGCCTTGGCCGCGACAGTGCCGCCGCACGCCTGCGCCGCCGCGGTCCACACGCTCCGCCGCCTGCGCTCCTCCGCCTCGACCGCCTCGCGCTCCCGACGCGCCCGCTCGCTCGCCACGACCTCCGCTTTGCGCGGGAAGATGAACGGTGGCGGGAGGTGTCGGCGTGCTGGCGCCACCGCGACTGCTGGTTCGAGTGCTGATGCTGGTGGACGAGGAGGCGGTCGATACGGCGACCGAGTCGAGCCTGGCGGGACGTCTTGCCCGCCGAACAGGAGCTCGAACGGCGCCGGACCGCGTTTGGGCTCGGGTAGCGGCGGTCGCGGGCGCCGTCTCGGTGGCGCTGAGGAGGGCGGCGCAGCGTAGCGGTCGCGGATGTAGGAAGGCGTGAACGAGCTTGTCGCCGCCTGCGATGACGCCCAGCTCGCCGACTGCGAGTCGGGCAGCTGTGCAAGGACGTCTGTTGCGCTCGACCGCGAGCTCGATGCTGCTGAGGGGTGCGAGATCGAGGTCGAGGAAGTGCTCGCGACCGGAGGAATTGGGCGAGGACGATGGGGATCTGGAGGGTGGGTCGAAGACGACGGCCTCGGCCGGGCTGGCGGACCTTGCTGCTGGTTGGGCGAGTCGCGGTCGAGGACGCGGGAGGGTTGAGGGTGCAAGGGCCGAGTCGCAGACGGCGGCGGCGTGCGCCGGGTACGAGAGGGCGCAGGGCGGTCGGCATGGCGCTCGCCGGGCTCAGTTGTCGGAGCGGCAGGGGCTGGTGCGCCGGCGAGCGAGAACGGCGCCGTTGCGGCACCGGCCCGAGAGCGGTGCGAGGGCTCTCGGCGAGGCGGGACCTCGACACCTGGACGGGCGGCACCTGCCGCAAGCTGACCGACGTGGTCGGACCTGCGCCTCGACGACGAGTCGGTGCGCGCTGACGGCTCGTCGCTATCAAGGCTGGAGCTCGCCCTCGGCCGCTTGTGCGGACGAGCGCGCTCGCCGTCGAGTCGCCGCACCTGGGACGCCCTTGCGCCGCCGCTCTGGGCCTCAGCATCGCTCGACGACGTCACGTCGACTCGCCGACGGGCGTGCGAGCTGGACGGGATGGTTGATCGAGCCCAGGCGCCGGGAAGACGGCGAGAGGTGGAGGACGACCTCGATGGCGGCGCCGGCAGCGCGGAAGTAGACGCGACAGGCTGGGACATCTCTGCGGACGGATGTTATGGTCAGCTGCTGCCGTGCTGTAGAGCTCCTCGTGCCGCAAGTGGCCTCGAACCGGAGGCGTGAGGCGGCGCGGGGTGAAAGGCAGGGCTCACCGATGGCGGACCAGATCAGCGCGTCCACCGACAGTACCCTACTCTCCCACAAGCTCCTCCCACACGCCCAGGGCCGCCGCTTGTTGTTGTGGTGGTGCGGCGAGCAGGTCGAGTGACGCGAGCGTGGAGGCGCGCGGCCGAACGCGACTGTAGCTGGCACTGGACGTGGCGCAGCGCTGGAGCAGCTCGATGCACTGCTCTGGAGCGCTGCCGAGGCGCGCACGGCGGCTCAGAGCGAGAGGCCGAGGTGGGAAGAGGAGCGTCTCCGCCTCATCAGCTCGCCCGAGTTGTTTCTCTCGACCCTCCCTTCCCACTCGCAGGAGGCTCGCGTGCGGCTGCACAACGTACAGGAAGGCGTTCCAAAGAGACTGCTCCTGCGCGCGCAAGCCAACCTGAGCGACCTCGTCCTCCTCGCGCTCGGTTCTCGCCTCGACGACGGACAGCGCGCCTCGGCAACAGCGGATCGAGTTCCTGGTCAAGTCGTTCTGCAATAGCAGGTATCTACACGAGCTGCGAAAGAAGATATAGAGACAAGGATGGCCACAGAAGAGAGAGGGGAGCCCGCTCAGAAGGTGTGGCGACCCCGAGTGTCGAACGGCAGGCAGAGGATGGCGAGCATCGAGACTGCGAAGAAGATGGTCAGCGACGAGCTCGATGCGAGAGGATGCAGAGGAGAGAGAGCAAGGGCTCACCGAGAGCTGCACCGCCGGCCATGTACAGGACAGAGCTGCGAACGAGGAGAACCGGTCAGTTCCGCAGGTCCTACGTCGGCGGGCGAGCGATAAGGACAAGTCGCACTTGCTGCGCGGGTTGAAGATGGTGCCGGACGCGACGGGAGCGACCGTCGAGGCAAGGCGGCCGAGGGTCGAGGCGATGCCCGATCCAGAGCCTCGGTACGGCCTGTCGAGGGAAGAGAGTCAGCCTGCGGCTCGCAGTTGGAGGAGAGGAGGGCGTGATGACGCACGCAGGGAAGTACTCGGGCGTGGCGGCATAAAGAAGAGCGGCGTAGACTGCGAGGGAGCGAACGAGGCGGTCGAGAGAGCGAGGGAGACATGGAAGAACGAGGGGAGGGGGCGACGCTGGTCAGCTCGCAGCTAGTCGAGCACGCAGTGGAAGAAAGACGCACGAGACTGCGCCCAGTACTCGAACAAGTTGAGGCCCGTGTACGCCGTGAACGACGAGACGGTGGCGAAGAGGAAGAGCGAGGTGCCCATGAGCGCGGCGGCGAACGCCATGGCGTACTTGCGGCCGAGCCACTTGATCTCCATGAGGAACGCGCCGAGGATCGTGGCGGTGACCTGCAGGAGGAAGGAGGTGGGTCAGCAGCGAGGCGAGGACGTGGTCGGGCAGCTTGAGAAGGTCGAGCGGTGTGGACGTGGGCGGAATAAGAGCGGCGACGAACACCTGGCAGGTACACGATGACGTAACTGTTGCAGGAAGAGCTGGTCAGCATGCTGCGCGATATCGAGCGGGAGAGAGTGAGCGTAGAAAGGGGGCCACTCACTTGCGGTACGTCTCGTCGAGGCCGGCGCTCGTGTCGATGCCCTTGGCGCGCAGGATGAGCGGCAGGTAGCCACCCGCAATCGAGAACGAGAAGAAGAGCGCCATCTGCGGGAAGGAAGGGGGCGTGGCGTCAGCTCGGGGCGGGAGGCGAGCGCGAGAGGACGAGCGAGGAGGACCGCAAGAGGACGAGACGACGTACGTAGGCGACCCAAAGGGTGAGGGAGAGCCAGATCATGCGCTTGGTCGCGAGCAGGCCCTTGAGGTGCTTGAACTGGCCGACGGCCTGAGCGAGGCGCTTGCGCATGAGCTGGCCGGTCGTGAGCGGGCGGGTGCCCTCGAGGATGGGCTCGTCCGACGTGATCGACTCGCGCTCGGCAACCTCCTTGTCGAGGAGGCGGAAGTCGTCGATCGTGAGCTGCGGCTGGGGCTGCTTGTTGAACTTGGCGATCTTGTACAGGACGTCGACCGCCTCCTCGTCGCGGCCCTTGGCGAGCAAGAACTTAGGCCTGCGAGTGCGAGGCGTCAGCGCATGCTCGTGATGAGCTCGAGTACGGCGTCGTTGATAATGACGAGAGAATGCGACGCACGACTCGTAGAAGGTGAAGACGACGAAGCGCAGGATGAAGATGCCGAGGGTCATACAGCCGCAGACGATGACGGCGTAGCGCCAGCCCATGCTGCAGGGGTGCGCGTAGTCAGCGAGGAGCGCGAGGAAAGGCGCGAGGAACAGGGTCGAGCTGAAGGAGAAGGAGGACGTACTTGTCGCTCTTCCTGCAGCACGGCTCGACGCCTGCTCCGCAGGCCGGGAGCGCCGTGTCGCAGGCGTAGCGAGGCACGAGGCCCCACGAGATGAGCGAGGCGATCGTGACGCCGAGGGGCTGGAAGGTCGAGAGGGCGCAGAGGAGGAAGCGGCGGTTCTGCGAGACGAGGGAGGAGAGGGTCAGTGCGCAGGCTCCGAGACGAGTCGGGCGACGGCTCGAGCCGTCGATGCGCCGGACGACAGGCAGGAACGCACGGTAGGAAGGAACTCGAGGGTGATCAAGGCGTCGATGGGCTGCACGGACCTCGAGGTCAGCTCGCCGTCTCCTGCGGGTCTGGGAAGAGAAGGCCGAGGGCTGCTCACGATGTTGCCGCCGACACCGAGACCGATGCAGAAGTTGATGAAGCAGAGCGCGCCGTAGTTGCTCGGCGCCGCGAAGATGAGGCCAAAGACGGACGCGATGAGGCACTGTGCGAGCGAGGGACGAGAGGGAGCGAGGAGTGCCGGTCTCGTCAGCAGACGCCTCGGCGGCGGGGCGAGAAGGACGAGAGACGCACCGTCAAGTTGAACGCCCACCTGCGACCGATGATGTCGACGGCGAGACCCCAGAAGAAGGCGCCGACGGTCAGACCCGCCGAGAAGCACGTCGAGAGGTCGCCGATGCGGTTGTCGGCGATGCCGAGCTCCTGCTGGATCTGGCCGCCGATCAAGCCGCCAATTTGCGCCCAGACGAGGTCGAGGAAGTAGCCGAAGCCGCAGAGCTGCGAGCGCGAGGGGGAAAGACAGTCCGGGTCAGCTCGTACTGCGCCGGGCTCGCTCCCGCCGTCTGCCGTCGCTCGACGCTCGGCGCTCCCCTCTCGCTCGCAGCGTGCGGACGTTTCCGATGCGCAGAGACGAGGGACGGCGACGCACGAAGAAGATGCACCACTGCGAGAGGAGCAAGAAGGTCAGCATTGGGTTCAGCCCTCGCAGCGCGGCAGGATCGTGCTCGACGCACCTGGTAGCGACCCATGCCCCAGAACGACGCCTTGTTCTGCAGATGAAGAAGCGAGAGGTCAGCTTGCCCGTGCTAGCGCGCGCTCGAGGGCCGCTCGACGACCCAGAAGGAGGAGCGCACCATGAGGTCGAGCTCGCGGTTGATCTGCAGGTCAGAGCGTCAGCTTCGGCACTCAGCCAGACCGAGAAGAGAGAATGAGGCGTACGAGAACCCTGCAGAGGATGAGAGAGAGGTCAGCGAGGTGCTCGAGGGTAGGTGAGCGAGGAGGAGGACGAGACGCACGACTTCTTCTCGTACAGCGACAGCTGCTCGTACTTGAGCTTGCCGACGAGCTCGTCGTCCGAGACGCGCAGATGCTCGAGACGAGAGCCGGCATCGCTGTGCTTCATGTCGGCGTCCATCGCCGGTGCGACCGGCTCGTCGTTGAGGGCGGTGTCGCGCTGCTCCTTGCTGAGGGTGGGCTCGACCATCTCGATCTAGAGAGTCGTGTAGGGCTAAGAAGAACGTGCGAGAGGCTGGAGAGCGCAAGGAAAGAAGCGCGAGGCGAGCGACGGCCGTGGCGGTGTGGGGACGGGCGAGAGAGGCTGAGCTTTCCCACAGGGTCGATCGGCACGAGCCCAGGGAGGTGCTCTGCGCGAGACGTGGTGCCCGTTTCTCCGCGTGCCGGCCGCGAGCGCGATCACCCAGCTGAGCACGATGCGAGGTCGAAAGCGCGTTGCTGCCGCTCGCTCCTGCAGACGATGCGGGCGAAACGAGCCGCAGGCGCACTTGGACCGAGTCGCCCAGCCGACCAGCCTTAATTGCGACCGAAGCTGCGCGAGGTCACGATCTCCGGAAGTCGAATCGCAGAGCTCCGGGTCGTCGAAGGGGACGAGAGGGCAACCTCGCCGAGCGACGCCGCCCCGCCCCGCCTGGCCGTGCCGCGGTTGTCGTCGCCGTGCGCTGTCGATCCTCGGGCTCCGAGCGCAGCAGCGGTGCAGCGGTGCAGCGTGTGCAGGCGATGAGGGGAGGAAGGAGGTGGGAGGAGGAGGAGGAGCGGAGCCCCCGCTTTTCGGCATCCCTCTCCTCCTCGCCGCGCGACCCTCGAGCTGCGAATTCTGCTCGCCTCTCTTCATCGGTTGGACGGGCTTGCTCCGCACTTTGTCAGCAGGCGGCGAGAGCGCAAACGGCGAGCGAGCCCGAGGGAGCCGCGTGAAGGAGAGCCAGTCAGACAGAGCTCGCTCGAGCCTCTCGTCGACGTCGAGCTCTCTCTCTCTCTCTCTCTCTCTGTGGCTCCTTCGTCTTTCTTGCACGGTCCTCACGGTGAGGTCAGAGTACTCTTGGCTTTGCACAGGTTTCTCAGAACGCGGAACAGCGTTTCGAGGTCGACATCTCGAGGACGTCGCTCAGAGCTTGCCGCCGTTCTCGGTGTTGACGAGGACGTAGCGGTAGCGGGCCTTGCTCGCCTTCATGTCCTTGACGGTCTGGTTGGCGTCCCTGCGGGCGGGAAAGAAGGAGGAGAGGCGTCAGCTCGAGGATGTCGTGGGGGACGGTCTGTGCGCGCACGGCGTCGTCGACGGCGTCGTCGTCGACAGCAGGGCTCGACCCGCGCGACGGCGGCAAGTACGAAGAGAGGACGCACTTGATGTCGCGCTTCTCGATCCACGACTTGACGTTCTGCTTGGCGGCGAGCTCGAGCATTTCCTGGATGAGCTTGGGCGAGCCGATCGCCGAGCCGGCGATGTGGACGTTGCTGAGGATGAGCGGGAACGCCGGGATGGCCGGGAGCGGCTTCTCGGGCGCGCCGACGAGGATGAGGTGCCCGCCGGGGCGGAGGAGCGAGAGGTAGCCCGTGAGCGGCATCGACTCGTCGTTGGTCGTCGCGACGATGAGGTCGAGCGAGCGCGCGTAGGGCTTGAAGTCGTCCTCCTTGCCGCTGTGCGTCGCGATGAAGCGGGTCGCGCCCATCTGCGGGTCGAGGAGAGGGTCGTCAGTGCGCGCGCTCAGGCCTCCTCGGGTCGGGAAGGTGGCGCACCTTCTCAGCGTCGGCCTTCTTGCTCTCGCTGTGCGAGATGGCGGTCACGTTGGCGCCGAGAGCCTTGGCGAAGAGGAGGCCTGCGAGGGAGGAGCAGGTCGGTCAGGCCAGGGCTCGTCAGAAGGAGAAGGAGGGAAATGTCGGAAGACAACGGCGGCGACTATCGAGAGGAGAGCGCAGCTCACCAAAGTGCCCGAGCCCGCCGATGCCGACGATGCCGACGTCCTTGGCCTCCTTGCCGGCGCCGTACTGGACGAGCGGCGAGTAGACGGTGACGCCGCCGCACAACATGGGCGCCGCGAGCGCGTGGTCGAGGCCGTCAGGAATCTTCACATGGAAGTGTGCGGGTCCACGGTGGTAGTTGGCGTAGCCGCCGTACGACTTGTCGCCCTTGCCGGGGCCCTCGCGGTAGTAGGTTCCGGCGCTGCGAGGAGGAGGGAGGAGGGAGCGAGGTCAGCTTGATGTCGCTCGGCTCAAGCACGCGAAGAAGAACAGAAGACGAACTACGTGCCAACTTGCTGCTGGTTGCAGTACGGCTCGCGGTGCTTGAGGCACTGGTCGCACTCGAGGCACGAATCGCTCTGGGCGCTGCGGGTGGGCGGCCCGAGGAGGGACGAGCGGTCGTGCGAGCGAGCGAATGGGACGAAGGTGACGAGAAGAAGAAGCAGAGGTGGCCGAAGAAGGAAGAGGTCGAGGAGAGGAGAGGAATAAGGTCGAGAAGGAGGAGGAGGAGGGCGGAGAGGGGAAGGAGGGGCGTTTCGACGAGTCAGCTCGGGTCCTCCTTCCTCATGACCATCCCAGCTACTGCGTCTTGACCATCGTCTGCTCCACCGAGAGTAAAGAGAGCGAGGAGACGCACCCGACGCCAGCAATGTCGCCCACCTTGAAGTCGGTCACCTTGCTGCCGACGCGGACGACCTCGCCGAGGATCTCGTGGCCGGTCACGACCGGGTAGGGGACGTCGCCCCAGCCGCCCGAGATCGTGTGCAGGTCGGACGCGCAGACACCCTGCAGGGAGAGGAGGAGGAGGGGAGGAGGGTCAGTCGGGAGCTCGAGAGCCGGCTCGCACCTCCTGCCGTCCCGAGAGAGTTGTACCGCACGCAGTACAGGATCTTCATGTCAACGTCGTCGTCGGCGAACGCCTTGGGCTCGTACTCCTGCCACGACATCTTGCCCTCGACCGAGTCCTTGCCGAGCGCGGCCCAGCCCTCGAACTTGTAGTCTTGCTGCTGCGACATGATGGTGCGTGTGCTCGTGCGGGTTGGGTGCGGACGAGAAGAGCGCGCGAACGTGAGGAGGGAGAGGGAGAGGGAGAGGCGAGGGCAGACGGGAGCGTCCACCTCGAGGTGGAGCAGCTCTGACGGCCCCCACCAGACGATCCGCCCGAGGTGGAGGCGTCAATCGACGATTCGAGCTGGCCCGGGCAATTCGAGTAGACGCGCGCCCCGATTGGACCGAAAGAAGGGCCGCGTCATCGTCGGCGGTAGGCCCGACTTGGGAAGGTCGACCGCGAGGGGCCCGTGCGGCCTGTCGAGCGGATCGCTACCTCTGCGCACGCCCGGAGCGCGAGCACACTGAGCGCCGCAGCGAGTCGTGGAGCATGAATGACGGCTGCAGCGTGCGCAGGTCGTCCTCGAGCGCTCGCGCCCTCGCGTGGAGGCCTCCACCTCCTCCGCAGCAGTCGAGCGCCGCCTCGCCAACGGCGAGCGGTCCGACGTGGAGGGCGACAGGCGCGCGCGAGTCGAGGGAAGCAGCGACGTTGCAGGTGCAGGCGGTACGACAAGCGGCGACGAAGACGAGGAGGGAGGAAGGAGGGAGGGGTGCTAGAGCACGGTCGGGGCGTGCAGCGGCGTGCGGAAGAAAGGCTGGCCCGTCGAGCCTCGTGGGAGGCGGCCTGCGCGGATGTTGACCTGCGAGCGAGCGGGGAGCGTTGTCGAGGTCAGTCAGGGCCGCCGCTCGAGGAGAGAGAGAGGAGGAGAGGGACGCACCTGGAGCGACTGGTGCAGCAGCTTGGGCTCGCTCAGCCCCTGGTCGCGCTCGCTGCGCATCTTGACGAACCCCTCCTCGTCGACGCCGTCGTGCACGTGCGGGTTGAGGGCGCGCTGCTGGGCGACGGTCGCCGAGCAGAGGTTGGACGAGCCGGCGAGCGGGTACGAGTGACCCGAGAAGAGGCGGACGTGCGAGGGGAGGGCGAGGAGGCGCTGCGTCGACGAGAAGAGGGCCGAGGCGGAGCCGAGGGGAAAGTCGGCGCGGGCGGTGCCGGTCGGAGGCTGCGGGCGAGAGGAGGGGGACGGGGGGAGGGTCAGTGCGCGCACGGCGAGACAACGAGGGAGAGCGAGGCGCACGAGGAGGACCGAGTCGCCGGTAAAGACGCTGTCGCCAAAGACGTAGCCGGCGCTGCACTGGGTGTGCCCGGGGAGGTGCCACACGACGCCGTCGAGCGCGCCGACGCGCACGTGGTCGCCCTCGTCGTACAGCTCGTCGAACGCGTGCTCGAGGTCGGCGGCGGGCACGTCGTACAGCTTGGCAAAGTGGGCCTGGGTCGAGCGCATGCCGCGGTGGGCGCCGATGGGCACGGTCGAGGACGAGGTCGAGGGGGACGAGGAAGGGGACGAGAGGCGCAGCTGGAGGTAGGCGGCGGCGGTGAGGTGGTCGGCGTGGGCGTGCGTCTCGAGGATGCGGTCGACGGTGAGGCCCTCGTGCTCGATGAAGGCGACGAGGGCGTCGGCGGTCGAGGTCGAGACGGTGCGCGAGGCGGGGTCGTAGTCGAGGACCGAGTCGATGATGGCGCAGTGGCGCGAGTGCGGGTCGACGACGAGGTAGGTCCAGGTGGCCGTCGGGTCGTGGTAGAAGGTGTAGACGAGCGGGGTTGAGGGCGAGGCGTCGGGCGCGGGGGTGTGGGTGCGCCAAGGGGTGAGAGGGGGAGGCGGGGCGGTCGCGGCGCTGCTGCTGCTGGCCTCGCGGGTTGTCGACATGACCGGGTGGTGGAGTGCAGGAGCAGCTGATGGTGCAGGGCGGACCAGGAGGGCGAGGCGGGTTGTGGCCGGAGCCCGGCGAGTCGAGGTGGGGAGGAAGGCGGCGGCGGTGCGGCGGAGCATGGTCGGCGGCGGGTGGTGGATGGAGGGGGTTGCGGTGGTGGTTGAGGGCAAGCCTGGCGCAGGCAAGCCTGTGCTGGTGGTGGTGCGAGGGCGCGAGTCTGTCGCCGAGGGAGCTGTTACCGCCGGCCGAGAGGAGCGACGACTGGAGGCGACGACGAGGGCGGCGAGGCTGGTGTGAGCGGGTCGGCGAGTGTGCTGCAGTGGCTGTGAGCTCTGTCGACTGGTCGCTGCACTGGCCGAGTGAGGTTGGACCGAGTTGTCGTCCTCATCTCCGTCTCCGAGGTCGACCCGGCTCGTCCTCTCGCTCTCCTCGTCACCCGGCACTGTGCACCACCTCGCAGCAGCCATGCTCGCAGCCACCCGCACCACCCGCGCCTTCGTGCCCGCCCGCACCTTTGCCCGCCTCGCGTCCACCTCGAGCCACAAGTTCGTCGTCGTCGGCGGCGGCACCGCAGGAGTCACCGTCGCAGCTCAGCTCCGCCGCGCCTTTGCCGCAGAGAACCGTCCTCTGAGCGAGGGCGACATCGCCATCATCGAGCCCACCACCGAGCACCACTGTCCGTCTCCCTCTCCCTCACCTCCGACCGGTGGCGTGATCGCCCTTCTCCACCTCGACCCAAGCTGACCTGGGCCTGTTGCGCACCGCAGACCAGCCTGGATGGACTCTCGTGTACGTCTCTGCCTCCCACACAGCTCCCAGCGAGCGAGGCCGACGAGCTGACCCCGCTTTGCTCTCCCCTCCCCTCCCCTCGCTCATTGACATCTCGCCCTCGACCAAAAACAGCGGCACCGGCCTCTCGTCGCTCGACCAGATGCACAAGCCCATGGACGCCGTCATCCCTGCAGGCGTCAAGCGCTACACCTCGGCCGTGTCGACCTTTGAGCCCGAGCAGAACCAGGTCACGACCGCCGACGACGCCAAGATCAAGTGCGCCCCGGCTCGCTCGTCTTTCCTGCTCCCGCCGAGCTGACTTGCCCTCCCACAACCGCAGGTACGACTTCCTCATCGTCGCGCCGGGCCTCAAGATCAACTTTGACGCCGTCAAGGGCCTCAAGGAGGGCCTCGCCGACCCGACTTCTGCCGTCTCGAGCATCTACTCGCTCGACACGGTCGAGAAGACGTGGCGCAACATCGAGGCGTTCAAGAAGGGCACTGCTGTGCGTCGACCCCCTCCTCGACTGAGCGACAGGCGCGAGCGCGTCCCTCCCTCGCCCGAGCCGTCGAGCTGACCTCCTCCCCTCGCCCCTCTTCCTCCCCGAGCAGATCTTCACTCAGCCAGCGGGCATCATCAAGTGCGCCGGTGCGCCGCAGAAGGTGCGCATCGTCTCGTCGTCCCTTTCTCTCCGTGGGCGAGCTCGTCGAGCTGACCCTCTCCTCCCTTGCACAGGTTCTCTGGATGGTGCGCCTCGCTCTCGCCCTCTCCCCTCTCTCTTCACGACCTCGAACTGACTCTCTCGGCGTCTCCTCTTACAGGCCGAGTCGCAGTGGCGCAACGAGGGCGTCCGGGACCAGGTCAAGCCCGTCTTCGCGACGGGCACCCCGAGTGCGTCTCTCTCCCTCGCCTCGCTTTCTCGACGCTCGCTCGCTCGCTCGAACGTCGTGAGCTGATGCTCGTCGCACCGTCTCCCGCACGCAGCCATGTTCGGCGTCCCCAAGTACTCGGCCGCACTCGAGCAGATCCGCCAGCAGCGCAACGTCGAGGGCCTCTTCAACCACAACCTCGTCGCCGTCGACAACAAGCGCAAGGTGGCGACGTTCGCGACGGGTGCCGACGGCAAGACGGTCGAGCGCGAGTTTGACCTGCTCCACGTCGTGCCGCCTCAGGTCGCGCCCGACTTTGTCAAGCAGTCGCCGCTCGGTGCGTCGAGCCACGCGCTCTCTCCCCCACGAGCTCGAGACGCTGACCTGCGTCGACACCCATCGTGCACACAGCCGACGCCGCCGGGTGGGTCGCCGTCGACCCGGCCACGACCCAGTCGACCAAGTTCGCCAACGTCTTCTCGCTCGGCGACGCGTCGTCGCTCCCCAACTCGAAGACGGCCGCGGCCATCTCGTCCCAGGCGCCCGTCCTCGTCGACAACCTGCGCGCGCTGCACGACGGCGCACAGCTGCCCGCCAAGTACGACGGGTACGCGAGCTGCCCGCTCTTGACGGGCCACAACGAGCTCATGTGCGTCGGCGCATCATCTTGACTCTCTCGGGCGTAGCGTGCCGCAGGGCGCGTTTCGCTCGTCGTTGACGACGTGGTAGATGGCGCTGACGCTGCCCCTCACCCGCAGGCTCGCCGAGTTCAAGTATGGCGGCGTCCCCAAGGAGGTGCGCTTGCTCTCTCGCCTCGCCTCTCCTCCTCGACTACACAGCTGACGCTCTACCTCGCTCGCGCCCGCAGACGTTCGCGCCCATCCTCGGCTCGCAGGACAAGCCGAACCGGCTGTACTACCACCTCAAGAAGGACCTCTTCCCGCGCGTCTACTGGTCGTCGTTCCTCAACGTGCGTCGCGCTCTTGCCCCCTCTTTGCCGCACGAGCTCGCGCTCGACGGTGAGCTGGACGTCCTCGAGCAGCGACTGACTCGCCGACCCGCACTCGCAGGGCACCTGGTTCGGCCCTAAGGGCTTCTTCCGCCCCGTCGACTACCTCCACACCGCCTAGATCACCCTCTACACCTACATCTCGACCCACAGCTAGACCTCGCCCGACTCGGCGCCATTGCGCCTCCCACAGAAGCGCGAGCGCGTCGCCGCTCGGGCCTCATCCTCGTTCTCGCCCTCCTCCTCATCCTCTCGCCTCGTTGTCCCACTCGCATTGTTCCTCTCCTCTCCCACTCTCTCTCGCATTCACCTTGTCGGCCGGTACCGAGCGCCTCGTCGATAGAGCGCTCGCGCGCGTGTGGAATCCCTAGACCCGCCTCATTCTGTTGCTTCACCTTTTCGGCCGCCTCGAGAGCTACGAGAGTGAGCGCGCTTCTATGGAGAGCTCGCAGCAGGGGTGCTTGCTCTCGTCGGAAGCTGTTTTTGACGAGATAGCGTCGGCTCGTCGGCTCGAGGAGGAAGCGGCTCGTCTCTCTCGCTCGTCCACCCTCGCCGCTGCACAGCTGCAGCGCGCATTTGCGGCGCGTGCCACAGCAGCTCAACCTTGCCCATCACGCCCGCCAGCCGCCAGCACACGGCGCTGCCCACCCGTTCCCTCAGCTCTCGCCCGCTCCACGCACTCCTCCACCCACCTCGACTCGGCGCAGCACCGCCGCAGCCGCTGCTGCACAAGCACCTGCCCTCTCGCCTGCAGCGCGCCGAGCCGGCCGAGCGCTTGTTCTGCGCCGCGTGGCAGCGCAGGGTTCCGTGGCCGAGGATCGCGCCGCTGGTCGACGCGGGGTCGTCGCGCGCGCGAGACGCGCCGCCGCAGTCCTGGATGGGGCGAGGGGCGACGGCGATGGGCACGAAGGGCTCTCGTGCTGTGCTTGTCGAGGTCAGGCGTGTGACGGAGCCCGAGCCGAGGTCGGCCCTCGCTCGTGTTGTGCTCGAGCGGGGTCGGTCGCCGGCTCTGCTCCTCCCTCGCCCTCTGCTTGCACACCTTGCCTGCTTCGCTCGCTCTCCCTCGATGATGCTTCGCTCGGCACTCGCTGCGCTCGTTGGCGCGGCGGCCCTCGTCGAGGTCGACGCGTTCTTCCGCATGCCCCTCGACAATTTGGTGCGTTCCCCTCGCCCTGCGACCTCCTCTGAGCCCTGGCTGACTCGAACTCGCCTCGTGCAGCTCGTCGTCGAGCGCGTCGACCCGATCGTCATGCCGCACACGGTCTCGGCGCACGTGCACTCGGTCGCGGGCGGGAGCAACTTTGGACCTGATGCGCGTCTCTTCCCTCTCGGCGGCTGCTCACTCGAGCCTAGACTGACACTCGACGACGTGCAGGCGACGTACGAGAGCCTGCGGGCGAGCCAGTGCACGAGCGCGCACGCTGTGGAGGACATGTCCGGTGCGCGACCTTCCCTCCTTCCTCGCGCTCTCTCCTCGCGACCTGACGTCGAGTCCTCCTGCCCGCAGGCTACTGGCATCCCTCCCTCTTCGCGCACTGGGCGAACGACACGTTTACGCGAGTGCGCGAGCTCGACGGCGGCCTCGCGTGCGTCCCTCCCTCTCTCCTCGCGCACGGACCCTCCCTGACGCCGCATCGCCTCGCCAGCTACTACCTCTTCCGCTTTAACGAGGCCGACAAGACCAACGTTACGGCGTTCCCGCCTGGGTTCCGCATGCTCGCTGGGGACCCGTTCTCGCGATCCTACGAGCTGAACGGCAGCGCCGAGGATACGATTGGTGCGCGCGCCCGCCCCTCTTCCCCTCCCTCGCTCGAGCACTCGCTCACACCTGCTTCTGTGCACAGGGTGGAACTGCCTGGGCGCGCCAGAGCCGACTCGGGTCGAGGGGAGCGGCCTGCCCGTCGACCGGTACTGCAGTGACAATTTGCGAGGCGAGATCCGGTTCCGTGCGTCGCCCCTTTCTCGACATCGTTCTCGTCGACGAGCCCTCCTGATGGTGTACTCTGTGCAGCGTCGTGCTGGAACGGCGTCGACCTTTTCAACTCGGACGGCTCGCACATGGCGTATTCGGACGGCGAGATTGGCCGTGCGTCTCGCTCTCTGTTCCTCCTCCTGCACGCAGAGCTCTTCCTGACACCTTCGTCCCGCAGCCTGTCCCGACTCGCACCCCGTCCGCCTCGTCACGCTCTTCATGGAGATCTCGTTCGCCGTGCAGGACATCGAGCCGTTCCGCAACGAGACGATGAACCCGAGCCAGCCTTTCGTGCTCGCCGTGCGTCTCTGCTCTCTCGCATCTCGAGTCTGAGCGCGTGCACGCAGAGCCTCGCTGACTCGACGACGTCGCGCTCGCAGATGGGCGACCCGCTCGGGTTCGGCTGGCACGCGTGCGTCGCTCGTCCGTCTTCCTCTGCCTTCCTCGTGCACGCCCTGACGCTTTCTCGCACGCGCAACAGCGACTTTTTCAACGGCTGGCCGCAGGACCTTCTGCAGCAGGCGATCGAGGTGTGCACGGACCCCGGCGGCGAGATCGAGGACTGCCCCGTGCTCGAGCTCTACAACCGCGACCTGGCCAAGGTCAAGTACCCCGAGTTCTGCCACAAGACGCCTGACTACAACGAGGTGCGCCGTCGCTCTTCGCACTCCTCGTTCGGCGAGCCGCAGCTGACGCTGCTGTCGCCGTCGCAGGTCGTCGAGGGCAACCTCAAGTCGCTCCCCGGCTGCAACCCGATCACGTGGACGCGAGAGGCCGCCCTCTCGACCTCGTGCACCGACGTCCCTTATCCCGAGCGCTTCACGCCGACCGTCTACCCGGGCGACATCCCGCCGCTCGGCGCCGAGGTCGTCGACGGGTGCGTCTTCTCCCTCCCTCTCTCCTTCTCGCCGCGCTCGCTCGCGTACTGCTCGTCATTGACGTCTCTCTCTCCCTTCTCTCGTACTGCAGCACGCCCGAGACGGTCACCTCGTACAAGGACTGGACCTACCTCGGCTGCTTCGCCGACAACCAGACGGCGCGCGCGTTCCCGTACTCGATCCTCGACGTCGAGAGCGTCGACGCGTGCCTCGACGCAGCAGCCGACGCAGGGTACGGCTGGGCCGGGCTCGAGTACTACGGTGTGTCGACGTCGTCCTCTCTGCGCGTGCGCTCGAGGACGAGAAGCTGACCCAGCACGAGCTCGGCGGCGCGCGCAGGTCAATGCTGGGTCGGCCCGCTCTACCCTGCGACGGACCTGCTCGACATCGGCTGGTGTTCGAGCGTGTGCAACGGCAACTCGACGCAGTACTGCGGCGGCGGTCCGAGCGTCTCGGTGCGCCTCGTCGCCGACCTCGCGCTCTCTGGCTCGGCGTGCTGACGCCGTCTCCCTCCCTCCCCGTGCACAGGCCTTCTCGCTGTACCAGCTCAAGCGTCCTTCGACCAACACGACGCGCATCGAGAAGCGGCACGTCCCGCAGGTGCGTCGGGCTCATTCAAGCTCGCCCTCGCGTCGTGGCGGCGCTGACCCACCTCGCTCCTGCAGGGTCACTCGCGCCTCTTCTAGTCCTTCCTCCTCCGTCTAGCTCTCTTCTCGTAGTTCTCCTTCCGCTTCGTCTTTCCTTGTCCATCTTTGCCGCAGACCTTTCCCTCCCCGGCGACCTTGCCCTCTTGCTATAGATCCGCGCCGGGACCCGCCCACCTCGCTCAGCCGTCGTCGTGAGTGCCTCAGCAAACGACGTCGGTGCACAGTGAGCTACAAAGCGTGCCGGCCGCCGCCCGTCGCGGCGCACGGACCCCGCCTGCCCCGCATTCGCTTCCGCCCGGCTGCAGCTCGCACTCGCGCTCGTCGCAGCAGACGCAGAAGTCGCTCGAGTGTCTGCTCATGGCGTCCGCTGCGCAGGTGTCCGCGTGCGGCGACGAGACCCAGACGTCGGGCGAGGTGCGAGCGCGAGCAGCTACAATCGTCGCTGCCGAGCCGAGTGCGGCGCTTCCGCCTGCGAGTACAGCGGGAGCTCAAGCTCGTTGCGAGCGAGGAGGGCAGGGCGTCGCAAGATTTGAAGAGCGAGAGCGCGCCGAAAGCAAAAAAGGTAGGCAGGCGGCGCGGTCATCTCGTAAGTCGGGGCGACCCCCTGCTCACCGTGCAGGCTCGTGACAACGTATCTGTCCGGATCCCGGATAGGCGCAGACCACGAGGCTGTCTAACTACCAGACACCCAGGGGGTGTTGCGGTTTGGTCCGCCAATCAGAGCCACCCAAACGGCCCTGACAAAGGAAAGTACGGTTTTGCTCGCACACGCAACACGCACTTGGGTCTTTGCTCGCCTTTCCTCCTCGTCTTCCCTCCACGCGCCTCGGCTTGAGAAGGGCACCAGCGAGTCGAGCATTTTGTGTTGCACCCCTGAGCCGAACGAGCCGCCGTCCGGACGACGAGGTGAGGAGGAGGACCGAGCGAAAGCGAACCGCGCGCCGCGTTGGCCCGCCTCCCTGCGGCTTCTGCGCCGTGCGCCGTTTTCTGCGGCCAAGCGCGAGGTAGCAGCGTGTTCAAGAGGCAGTGCAGGGGATCTGGGCGCCGGCAGCAAGCCCGCAGGGCCGCCGGGGTGATGGAGAACCGACGAGTCGGGCTCGAGGAGACGCTCGTCGTCGCAGACCTCGCAATTTTGCTCTGCCTGACCTCGAGTAGCTCTCGCTCAGCCTCTCGAGATAGATACTCCACGACGAGGCCGTCTCGGAGGAGCGCTCGCGAGGTTCTAACACTCGAGGCTGAGCGTGAGGAGGAGGAAGAGGACGCTCGAGGGCTCGCAATTTACTCGACCCGACCTCAAGTAGCCTTCCAGTGGGCTGATCGTGCGCTCGCAGACGAGCTCCCCGAGCCGAGAGAAGCCGGAGACAGCGGCACCGTCTGCGGCGGAGCGAAGCGGAGGACGAGGTCCGAGCGGGCTTAGAGGACCACCACGAATCGCGCTCGCGAGCAGCCAGCCTGTGCGCAGTACGCCGCCAGCCTACACGAGTACTGAGAGACCGAGTTCCAAGAGTTCTACAATAACAAAGAGGAGGACGGCGACGCTCGACTCGACGACCCGTCTCGGCGAGCGACCGAGGTCGGCGCACCCGGGCGAGAGGGCGACGACCGAGATCGACGCTCAGATGAGATACTTGAAGTCGGCAGCCTTGTCGCCCTGCGCCCGCAGCTCCTCGACAGTGTACTGCGTGCGCTGCTCCTCTGGGAGCATCGCCTGCTGCTCGAGCCACTCCATCTTGCGCTTGTTCTCGCGCTTGAGCATGAAGGCGTACAGGGGCCCGCAGATGTAGCCGAGCATGACGAAGCCGAGGACGACGCCGTGGCCGAGGTAGTAGTGCGGCTTGTCCTGCTTGCGGTACACGTTCGAGGACGCGAGCGCGCCGAGGTTGCCGAGGCCGATCTGAGCCGCAGCTGTACAAGGGAAGAGGCGCGTCAGCTTGCGCTCGCGCGAGTACGCCGACTCGAAGCTCGGAGACCGAGGAGAGAAGGAGAGAGAATGAGAGAGAGCGACGACGCACAGCCGACTGCGCGCTTCGTCTGGCCGCTCAAGTTGTTCGAGAGCCAGGTAACTGACGTAGGGAGGCCACCATAAGCGCCCATGGCGATGAGGTAGATACCGAAGTACTTGACGCCCGAGGGTGCGGGCGAGACTGCACGGTTCAGCGTCAGCTCGAGTTACCGACGGCGAGACGAGGGAGCGCGAGGGCTGCGCGACGGGACGAGGCAGCGAGACGGCGACGCACTGTTGATGACGAGGCCAATGACGCAGAGCGTGAGCTCGATCATGAGGAAGGGGAACCGGGTCTTGTAGCGGTCGGAGAGGAGAGCTGCGCGTTTGGGAAGGCCGACTTGGCGGTCAGCTTCGGGCTCGCGCCACAGCCCGAACCGAGAGAGAATAAGGGGGGACGCACAGACGGCCATGACGAAGATGAAGGCGACGACGTAGTAGGGCACCGTGAGGAGCTGCGTCTGGGCGCGCGTGTACGAGCCGAGACCTTGGACGAGGGTCGGCGAGATGAGCGAGATGGCGTACAGCGGCACGACGACGCCGAGGTAGTAGCCGATCGACAGCCACGTCTGCCAGGTCGAGAAGGCCGACCAGATGAAGCTCTTGTTGACGTGCTCGGCCTCGCCGACCTTCGAGTTGTCGGTCGCGCGGCGGTAGATGAGCCACTCCTTCTCCTCCTGCGTGAGCCAGCCGCACTCGTTCGGGTAGTCCGAGATGAGCCAGAAGGACGCGACGCCGACGACGAGGGTGGCGAGACCTTCAAGCTGCGGGCGAGGCAAGTTGGGAAGGTCAGTTCTCGACCTTCTGTACCTCCCTCTTCTCGCCACCCCATCCAAAGCAATAAACTTCCAAGGAAGATCCACCTCCATCCCGCATACCCTCCCACACCACCCATAAACCCAATGCCATAAGCAAGCAAGCCCGAGAAAGCGCCGGCGAGCGTCGCCGCCCCGAAGAAGAACCCGACGCGCGCTTGCGACCTGGCCCTCGGGTACCAGATACTGAGGTAGAGGATCACGCCCGGGAAAAGGCCTGCCTCGGCGACTCTGCGGGCGAGGAAGAGGCGTCAGGGCCGGTTTGGCGCTCGAGCGGCTTCAGGCCGAGCGGCTGCAGGACGTACCCGAGAGCGAGGCGAGCAGCGAGAAGACCACCGAAATTCTGCACCACGCCCATCAACGTCATCACCTAGGAAGAGAGCAAGAGACTAGAGGGTCAGCCCGGGTTCGAGGAGACGGCGAACGACGACGACGACGACGCACGATCGCCCAAGTCGTCGTGACGAGTCCGAGCCAGACGGAAGGCCTGCGGAACTTCTTCATGACGAGGTTTGCCGGCACCTCGCACAGGCAGTAGGTGATGAAGAAGCAGGAGAGGGCGGTCTGCTCGAGGAAGCCGAGTCAGCCGCGCTCGCGGACACAGAGGGCCCACCCTCGTTCGAGAAGGTAGTCAACGCACGTTGTAGTCCTGCGAGGTCATGCCGAGCTCGGCTTCGAGGCCCTCGATGCGGGCGTTGCTGCGCGAGGGTCGAGGAGGAGCGGGAGGAGGTCCGAGCGGTCAGTCAGGGTCCTCGCGGCTGCGAGGCGGACCCTCGAGGACGGCGGGAAGCCGTGCTGCAGGACTCACCCAATGTTACCGCGGTCCATGAACGAGAGGAGGTAGAGGACAGCGAGGATGGGCATGAGGCGCAGGTCGACCTTGCGATCTGCGGGAACGAGGACAGGTCAGCCTCACGACCTGCGCACTTCCTGCAGCTGTGAGGAAACGCGACGCACACAGCTTGTCCTCCTCTGCCTCGGTGAAGATGCGCGCGGGAACCTTGACGGCGCCGGGATGCTCAGCCGCCTGGCCGAACGTCGACGACGACTCGACATGCTCGGTGTAGCGCTTCTCCGAGAGGACCGTGTTCGTCTTCTCGACGTCGTTCATGGTGGGCTGTCGAGGAGAGGGCGGAAGAAGGAGGAGCGGGGGAGCTCGCGGCGAGGGAGCGAACAAAGGCTGGAGGTGACGACGAGGCGAGCGGCCGAGAGGTCGGACGGCGGCGGGTTGTTGCTCGGCGGGAGCGCGTAGAAATGCGAGCCGGGCTTCTAGATGTGCTCGACACGGGCGCAGGAAGAAGAGCGAGAGAGCGAGAGAGCAAGGCGAGCAGAAGACGCCCCCCACGGGGGATTGGCGAGCGTCCCCCGCAGGCGACGGGGTGCGGTCCGGGGAAGTTTGCGTGCGAAAGAGCCGTGCGCTCTCCGGAGCGCTGGGCACCGATCTGAGAACCCCTTCTTAGCGCGCTAGCGAGAGGTCGAAGGGGAAGCCGGAGCGAGAGGTGGGGGAGCCACCCGACGGCGGCGCGGCAAGGGCACGGTTCGACGCTCAGGCTGCCGCGAGTTCGGCCGGCGAATTTCAGCCCCACGGCTTCTCTTGATGACAAGGCACACGGGCAAGGAGTTCCGGCGCGTACGGTGCTCTCTCTGACGCAGCCTCGGCGCGGACGACAGAGAGCGAGGGCTCGTGCGGCGAGGCCGAGGTTCCAGCTGCGCGCCGTGGAAGCTCGAGCGACTCGTGCAAGTGGGCAGGCGTCGACGCAGCAGCTTCTCTGCACGATGGCGCTTTCTGTGTCGCTCAAACGGCGTGGGCGAGTCGGCTCGAACTGTGGGCCGAGGAAGAGCCGCTCTGATCGGCGGCCAGCGAGCACGCGGTCTCCCTTGCAGAAGGCGGTATGCAACTCGATCGACGCATAAGGTGAGCCCGGTGCGCGGCTCGGCCGGCTCGCCCGCAGCGAGGAGCGGCAGCAGCGGCGGGAGGAGGAGAGGTGGGCGGCGATGACTCTCTGCAGCTCGCCCCCCCGTATGTAGCTCTGGACAAGCTGCAGTGTACCGTGGAGCTTACGTCTCGTCCGTCCCGAGAGGTTGCCGACGTGTGAGAGCTGAGCTCCTCCCCCCTCCCTCTCCGAGCGAACCAGCTCCCCCACCTCCTGTCCCTCTCGTTCCAACCACGCCATGTCTGCCCCGCCCGCCTACACGCCAGAAGTGCCGCCTGCTGGCCTCCGCGTCCCCTGCACCTCGGGCACTGCCGTCGACACGAGCGTCACCGGCCCGCCTCCCTTCGCCGACCTCGACGGCTCGCCGGTCTTCGTCGCGAGCGCACTGCTCGCCGGTGGACGGTCGGTGCACCCGTGCAAGTTCGCTCGCGGGCACGCCATGTACAGCTACGGCGGCGTCGAGAAGCAGCACCAAGGTCGCTTCGACATCCTCCCGGTCACGGCGCAGATGGAGTGGGTCGAGGCAGCCGAGGGCCAGGTGCGTCCTACTCGCGCCTCAACATGCGCACGAGCAGCAGTTGACGACCCTCACACACGCAGATCCCCAAGGGCCGCCGACCTGTCGAGGGAGTGCGCTTCTCCCCTCCCCTCTCCTCCTACCTCGGCTCTCCGAGCGACGCTGACCCGCTGCCCGTGTCTGCAGGGCTTCGAGGAGTCGGGCAAGCACCTGTTCCATGCCTTGACCAACATCGACGGCGTCTGGGTCCCGGGCAAGACGGCAGAGCACCTCGTGCGCTCGACTTTCTCCCCTCTTGCGCCGGCTCCTCCTCTCGCTCACGCAGCTTTGCCCCCCGCAGCGCGGCGCCAACTTCGGCTGGGGCGGCGGCGAGACGGTGCGCAAGAACGGCTACTCGATCCTCTGCTGGCGCTGAGGGCGCCGGCCGAGAGCGTCCTCCAGACCTCGCTCGACCGCCCGACACGCCCTCCCTCTCTCTTCTCCTAGCCGTTCCCTTCTCCTTCCCCTTGCGACCCCCCTCCCTCCGTTGTGCTCTTTGTCGTTCCACCACTCGCAGTCGCAATCCCGTCCTCACCCCAACTCGAGCCTCGAGGTGGCTCGTGCCCGAGAGCGCACCGACCGCCGTCCGTCCGGACGCGAGCAGGTCCGGCGGCGGCCGAAGCAGCCCGACGCCCCTTGTCCTCTCGCCTCTCACTCGCTTCCCTCCAGGTCCAAGCAGCGCGCCATGCCGCAAGAGTGCGCACACGACCCGCCGCCGCCCTTCTCGCCGACGCCCGCACCTGGCTCAATCACGCTCGCCTCGCCCGCTGAACCCGACCCACTCGCCGAGCACTTGTCGACCCTCGCCCTCTCGCCGACCCTCCCACCCGGCTACACCGCCCCTCCCGCCGCCGAGCCGCACGCCATCGTGCCTACCGCCGCCCTCGTCACGCATCTCTCGCTCCTCGCGCACTTCGCCCGCCTCCGCGCCCGCGTCGTCTCGTCGACCACGGGCGCCCTCGCCTCGCTCTCGCCCGCCGCAAGATGGGCCGCCTACCTGCGCCTCGCGACGTACCAGCTCGAGGTGTGGCTCTCGCGCGTGTGCGCCCGCGACGGCTCGCACGGCGCGGGGAGCCTGTGGGAGCGAGGCGTCGCGGCGCTCCCGCTCGAGGCGGCCTTTGTGTGGTGGACCTGGATGGTCGGGGCAGGAGGGACTAGGCGGTACGAGGAGGACGTGACGAGGTGCTGGGCGAGGGAGCTGCGGC
Source organism: Rhodotorula babjevae (assembly GCA_920104245.2). Lineage (NCBI taxonomy): Eukaryota > Fungi > Basidiomycota > Microbotryomycetes > Sporidiobolales > Sporidiobolaceae > Rhodotorula > Rhodotorula babjevae. The sequence continues at coordinate 316,174 of CAKKSZ020000007.1, read as the reverse complement.
GCAAGCTGTCGGGCGCGGCGGGTCGATGGGAGCTGAGGGACTTTCCCGCCGTCGACTTGGTCCGTCCCTCGTCTCTTCCACAGCCTCGAGCTCGGTCGGCGACTGACGGGGTCGTCGCGGTGCAGGTCGATCGCCTCGAGGAGCGCTTGTCGACGCTCGTCGCCCTTCGTGGTCGTCAGCTGTGGGAGGAGAAGACGAACGGCGCGGCGTGGGACTCGCTCAAGACGCTCGAGGACGCCGAGGCCAAGATGTGGGTCGAGTGCCCGTGGTGCGGCGAGGGATGCGAGCTACGTGCGTCCCGCTCGAGCCTCTCACCCTCCTCGCCCCGCTCCCTCTCTGTCCCCGTCCTCATGCATCCTCGCCGGTCCACACCGCCTACTCGTTCGAGCTCGAGCTCTCGACTGATCCTTTGACGTTTGCAGCCCTCCTCACGACTACCCGCGACGGCTTCTGCAACGACGCCTTTACCTCGGCATGCCCTGTCTCGTCGTGCGGCGGCTCGATCAACCGCGAGACGCTCGGCATCTCGCGCCTACTGGAGGACTGTCTCGAGGAGTGCCCGGCTCCGAGAGAGCGAGTGCCGGCGAGCGAGAGGTGGGAGGGAGACTGGGAGAAGAGGAGGCGGAACGAGGAGGAGAAGATCGGGATGAAGCTCGTCGCGTGCGTCGGGCCTCTCTCTCGAGCCACCGAGCGGACGCTGACCCACTCACACCTTCGGCTCTACGTCTGCAGCGGCGCGCTCTCCATCTCGACCTCGGTCCTCTTCCCGACGCGCACCGCTTCAAGTCGGGACCTCGTCTCGGCAGCGCTCACGGCCCAGGACGTCCAGCGCGTCATGCGGCCGCTCGCTCAGCCTCATGGGCGCCTCACGGAGCGTGTCGCGACGCTCGACAAGGTCGTGCGAGCGCTCTTTACCGACGGCGCACTGCCAGCCCTCGTGTGCGTCCCTCGGCTCCCTTCCCGCTCTCTCCTTGGAATCTCTCCATGTCCTGACACCTCGTGACCTCGCGTGAGCGCAGCATCCGCCACGTCCTCTCCTCCTACACGACGCCGCTCCCCTTCGCCTCGGACCTCGTGCTCGGCGGCAAACGGCTCTCGGCGTTCCTCGACGGCCTGCAGCATGCTGGGTGGCTCGTGCCTGGCTTTGCGCACAGCGCGCCCGGGATCGAGGTCATCGGCAAGGGGGAGAGGAGGTACGAGCTGTGCGTTGCCGTTCCTGCCGTCGACCTGGCCCTCGAGGGACGATGCTGACGAACCCCGAGCGCTGCAGGTTCCTGAAGCTCGTCGACAAGGTCGCCAAAGAAGGACCAGCAGTAGTCACGCTCGACATCGACTTTGTGTGCGTCGAGCCGCCTGTCCGTCCTCGACGAGCACGAGCAGCCCCGGACTGACGCACGGTCCGCTCATCATGCAGCTGGATCACGCACGCTCTCATGGCGAGCCAGTACCGGTGCGTCTCTCAGCTCGTCGACCCTCCAGGCCCTCGACGTCGCGGCTGACTTGGCGAGCGCTCGCAGGTCGGATGTCGTCGATCACGCCGGCGTCCTCCTCGACCGGTGCGCTCCATCTCCCCGACCTCGTTCTGCCGTCCGACCCTCGTCGACTAACCGGTACAGCAGCTCGAGCGCAGTGGAAGAGTCTCTCGCAGTGGCGCAGTTTGACCGGCTCTCGAAGCTGTGGGAGGTGCGCTCGAGCCGCTTGACCCGTCTCTCCTTCCTTCCTCCTGCGCTCTCCCTGACCTCTACACTCGACCATCTCGCAGCAGTCCTTCCATGTCCCCTTTTCCTTCGTCCACTCGGCGCCTGCATCCCGCAACCCGCTCAAGCGGCTCGTGCACCTGCCACCGTCGTCCTCCCTCTCGGCCCTCGCGACCCACCCTCTCCCGGCCTCGACCGCGCCGAGCACGCACTGCTCCGTCCTCGTCCACCTCGACAAGCAGGCCGCGAGAAGGCGCAAGAGGAGGGAGGGCGAGAGCGGGGCGTTCCTGCGTGGGTCCGCGAGCGGGAGGGCGAAGGCTGGAGGGGTCGAGGACGACGCCGACGGCGTGTGGGCCGTCGCCGAGGACGACGCCAAGCGTACAGGGAGCGCGATACTCGGGTGCGTCGTCCTTTGTCCACCGCTCTCGCTCTGCACCGCTCGCAGGTCCTGACGAGGTTGCTCCGCCAGCGTCGACGGCTTCCTCGCACCGGTCCGTCCTTCCTCCTGCCGCCGCTCTCGCGCAAACGGCTTCCTGACGACCTGCTGAGCCGCCTGCAGACCGCTCACCTCGGCTTCTCGCACCCGAGGACGTACACGCCGTTTCGCGAGCTGCTCGGCGATGGCGACCCGCAGGAGGCGGCCGAGCGGGACGCGAGGTATGCACGTCAAGGTGCGCTCTTTCCACTTGTGCACCCGCTTCTCGACGTGTTCGTCGACCTGGTCGACCGCGGAAAGCTGGCTGACTTGCTCTGCTGACGCTCGCAGCCGGCGACACGGTGCGGCTGTTTCCTGGACGGTGAACGCGGTGCAACGACGGCCGTTCGGGCTCAGACTCGGTGTGCGGCATCTTTAGAGAGAGGTCGAGAGGACAGCCGAAAGAGAAGAGCAGAAAGGCGAGGTGGGCGACGAGTGGGCCTCGTTGTCGGTCGCGACGGGGTCGAGGAGGAGGGCGAGGAGGGAGGAGGACGAAGCGGCGCTGTCACTGCCCCAGTTCGACTCGCGTGTCTCAAGGACACTCTCGCTCTCTGCCTGTGCCCCAGTCGCACAGTCCAGTGCCCCTCAGCAGACCCAAGGTCTCGCTCGCCGTCGCGGCTCGTCTCCGTCCGCGGCCTGCCTCGTTCCTCCCCCACCTCCGCCGTCGCCTCGCGCCCACCAGCACAGAGCGACCAGCGCGCGCCTCTGCCCGACCCTCCTCTCGCCCCGAGCGCCCTCCTCACCGCGTCCAGCGCTCGTCCCGCGCCCAGCATGGAGGTGCGTCTCATCCCCCGTCCCCCTCCTCGAACCCCGGTCTCTCGTCGCCTCGCCGCGCCTCCCTTCGGCTGTGCAGCAGCACCAGGCCTCTGCATCGAGCTCTCACGGCATCCTGGACGGCCTGTCCACCCGGCGCGAGGCGAGGGCGTCGAGGTTGGACGAGGCGGTGGCGCTCGGCGAACCTCGCGAGCGAGCGCCTCGCTGCAGCCTCTTGGCTGGCCAGGCCGACCACGAGCACACTCAAGGTGAAGCTACAGTGGCAGCCTGCGCGTGCATGAGCCTGCAGGGCGAGGAGGACCCGACGCCGTTCCCACCCTCCGCCTCAGGCCCACTCCCCCATCTCGTCGAGCCAAACGCTCGCCCGCCCTCGCGCCAGAGCAGTCTTGCAGCCATCCTGAGCTCGTACTGACCAGTTCCCTCCACCCCTCCCATGCCCAACAGGCCATCCTCGACTTTACACAGCCCCTTGATGTCGCTCTCCTCGACCAGGTCGCGCAGGCCATGCTCGTCGGCCAAGGGCCGCAGGTGCGCCCGCTCTCTTCCTCGCACAGCCCTCGTGTAGCTCTGTCGCTGACGCGCTCGCCTCGCCCTCCTTGTGCTGCAGCAACAACAAGCGTCGACGGTCCTCGCCCAGTTCCAGGAGCACCCCGACGCCTGGCAGCGCGTGCCGGCCATTCTCGACACGTCGAGCAACGCCCAGACCAAGTACATCGCGCTCCAGATCATGGACCGCCTCATCAAGACGCGCTGGAAGGTGCTCCCCGAGGACCAGCGCTCGGGCATCCGCAACTTTGTCGTCGGCGTCATCGTCAAGACGAGCTCTGACGAGCAGACGCTCCGCCGCGAGAAGAGCTTCGTCAACAAGCTCAACCTCATCCTCGTACAGATCCTCAAGCAGGAGTGGTGCGTCTCGCCGTTCGCTCCGCGCCGCCCTCGCCGTCGCCGCGGGCTGACCTGACTCGCTCGCTCGCTCCCCTCCCTCGTCCCACTCGCGCCAGGCCGCACAACTGGCCGACCTTCATCCCCGAGATCGTCACGTCGTCGCAGGCCAACCTGACCATCTGCGAGAACAACATGGTCATCCTCAAGCTCCTCTCGGAGGAGATCTTCGAGTTCTCCGCCGAGCAGATGACGACGCAGAAGACCAAGGCCCTCAAGGCCCAGATCGTGCGTCTACCCTGTCACGGCGGTGCAGACGACCCGCCCCGCCCTCCTCGCCGTCGCCGAGCTGCACTCGCTGACCCAGCCTCGCCCCTCTCGCAGTGCCAGGAGTTTGCCGAGGTCTTCTCGCTCTGCGTCGAGGTGCTCGAGAAGGCCGACCGACCGTCGTTGATCAAGGTGACGCTCGAGGCCATGCTGCGCTTCCTCAACTGGATCCCGCTCGGCTACATCTTCGAGACGCCCGTCATCGACCACCTCATCACGCGCGTGCGTCCGCTTCTCCCTCTCCGACAGCCTCTTCTCACCGCGAGCAGCACGCTGACGCCCGCACGCCCGCTCGCAGTTCCTCGAGGTGCCCGAGTTCCGCAACGTGACGCTCAAGTGCCTGTCCGAGATTGGCGGCCTCCAGATCGGGCCCGAGTACAACAACAAGTTCATCATCCTGTTCAACATGGTCATGACGAGCGTCAACAAGATGATCCCGCCCAACACCGACATCGCCGGCGCGTACGAGGCGTCGGCCGACGCCGACCAGGAGCTCATCCTCAACCTCGCGCTGTTCCTCACCAACTTCCTCTCCGCGCACGTCACCATCCTCGAGACGCCCGAAAACCGCGACGTCCTCCTTAACGCGCACCTGTACCTCATCAAGATCTCGCAGGTCGAGGAGCGCGAGGTCTTCAAGATCTGCCTCGAGTACTGGGCCAAGCTCGTCGCCGACCTCTACGACGAGCTCGTCAAGTTCCCCGGCGACGGCCTCGGTGGCGCCAACCCGCTCTTGAGCCTCGGCGGCATGACGGGCTTCGGCGGCGGCGCGGGCGGCGCAAGCGGCGCGGGCCCCAACCGGAGAACGATCTACACCGAGGTGCTCAGCAACCTGCGTCTCGTCATGGTCGAGCGCATGGCCAAGCCCGAGGAGGTGCGTCCGCTCGTCGCCGCTCTCCTCTCGCCCTCGGGCGTGCGCACGCCCGAGTCGCTGGCTCCCACCCTTGCTCATCGACTGACTCGCCTCGCACTCTCTCGCTCGCAGGTCCTCATCGTCGAGAACGACGAGGGCGAGATTGTTCGCGAGTTCCTCAAGGACACGGACACGGTCGTCCTGTACAAGTCGATGCGCGAGGTTCTCGTCTACCTTACCCACCTCGACGTCGTCGACACCGAGATGATCAGTGCGTCGCCTTCCCTCCTCCTCTTCGTGTGTATCTCTCGCTCGCTCGCGCTCTGGCACGAGCGGTGGGCCGCATGCAGCTCGAGCGACTCGCTGACCGTCCCCCCCTCGCGTCGCTCGCAGTGACCGAGAAGCTCTCGAAGCAGGTCGACGGCTCCGAGTGGTCGTGGGCCAACCTCAACACGCTCTGCTGGGCCATCGGCTCGATCTCGGGCGCCATGAACGAGGAGACCGAGAAGCGCTTCCTCGTCACCGTCATCAAGGGTCAGCCTCTTCCTCTAGTCCGCTCGCCTCTCGCCTCGCCGGCTCGATGTGGTGCGGTTCTTACAGGTCCCAGGCGACTCACAGAGCTGACTGTGCCTGTGCGCGCGCAGACCTGCTCGGTCTCACCGAGATGAAGCGCGGCAAGGACAACAAGGCGGTCGTGTGCGTCGTCTTCTCCTCCCCCTCTCGCTTCCAGCTGTCGACGGGCCGTCCTGACGACGATCTTCTCGCCGTTGCGCAGCGCGTCCAACATCATGTACATCGTCGGCCAGTACCCGCGCTTCCTCAAGGCGCACTGGAAGTTCCTCAAGACGGTCGTCAACAAGCTGTTCGAGTTCGCGCACGAGACGCACGAGGGCGTGCAGGACATGGCGTGCGACACGTTCATCAAGATCGCGCAGAAGTGAGTCGTCGCTGTGTCCTGCCTGCGCCGTCGCCGTCGACCCCGCTCGAGCGAGCTCTTCGAGGCTGACCCTGCTCTCCTCCCCTCGCAGGTGCCGCCGCCACTTCGTCATGCAGCAGTCGGGCGAGACCGAGCCGTTCATCGACGACATCCTGCGCAACCTGCAGCGCATCACGGGCGACCTGTCGCCGCTCCAGATCCACACGTTCTACGAGGCCGTCGGCTACATGATCTCGGCGCAGCCCAACAAGCCGCAGCAAGAGCTCCTGATCGCCAACCTCATGGCGGCGCCTAACTCGGCGTGGGACTCGATCATGGCGCAGGCGCACGAGCGTGGCGCAGAGGTCCTCTCGGACCCGGACAACATCAAGATCCTGTCCAACATCCTCAAGACCAACACGGCGGCGTGCTCGTCGATCGGCACCTTCTTCCTGCCGCAGCTCGCGCGCATCTACATGGACCTCCTCGGCCTGTACACGGCCGTGAGCGGCATCATCAGCGCGACGACGGCCGAGCAGGGCCTCATCGCGACCAAGACGCCCAAGGTCCGCGGCCTGCGCACGATCAAGAAGGAGGTCCTCAAGCTCGTCGGCGAGACGTACATCCGCAAGGCCGAGGATCTCGACCAGGTCAACCGCGACCTCATCCCGCCCCTGCTCGAGGCCATCCTCGGCGACTACAAGCAGAACATCCCGGCCGCGCGCGACGCCGAGGTCCTCTCGACCATGGTCACGATCGTCTCGAGGCTCGGCGTGCGTCCTCTGCTCGCTCTCATCGACGCTCCTTGCAGCGGAAAGCTGACGCTCGGACCCCTCGCCGCCGCAGCCGCTCATGACCGACAAGATCTCGCCCGTTCTCGACGCCGTCTTCGAGTGCACGCTCGCCATGATCAACCAAGACCTGACCGAGTTCCCCGAGTGCGTGTCGCTGGCGTCCTCTCGCTCTGCGCCGTCGCTGCTCGCCCGCACCTTCCGATCTGACCCTTGCCCTCGCCCTCTCCCTTTCGTCCCTCGCGCGCCTGCTCCTCTCGCAGACACCGCGTCGCCTTCTTCAAGCTGATCCGCCAGATCAACCTCAACTGCTTTGACGCCCTCCTCGCGCTTCCGCCGGCGCAGTTCAAGCTCGTCATGGACGCCGTCGTCTGGGCGACCAAGCACACGATGCGCGACATCGGCGACGTCGGCCTCACCATCTGCGTCGAGCTCATCGACAACGTCGTCGCGGCCGGTCCCGACACGTCGAACGGCTTCTTCCAGGCCTACTACCTCGCGCTCCTCCAGGACATGTTCTTCGTCCTGACCGACGCCGACCACAAGAGCGGGTTCAAGTCGACGGCGCTCGTCCTCGCGCGCCTCTTCAAGCTCGTCGAGACGGGCGACATCCAGGTGCCGCTCGACCCGACGGCCCAGTCGAACCCGCAATTCGTCGCCGAGTACACGGCCAACCTGCTCAAGTCGGCGTTCCCGCACCTGCAGACGGCGCAGATCACCCAGTTCGTGTCGGCCTTGCGGGAGCAGTATGGCGACTTCAACAGATTCAGGGTCACGCTGCGCGACTTCCTCAGTGCGTCGTCGCTCTCCTTCTCGCGCTCGTGCCGCCGTCGCTCGTCGGGTCGAGCAGGCTCGCTGACCCTGGCCTCTCGACGACCTGCAGTTGCGCTGCGCGAGTTCCAGGGCGAGGAGGCGACCGAGGTGTTCCAGGAGGAGCGCGAGGAGGAGGCGGAGCGCAAGCGCGAGGAGGAGCGGGCGCGCGCCGTCGCTGTTCCCGGTCTCTGTGCGTCGCCGCCTTCGCTCTTTCGAATCTCGTGACGCAGCTGACTCGTGTTGACGCGCAGTGAAACCCTCGGAGGCCATGGCCGGCGACGACGAGGAGCTGTGAGCTCGTCGAGGCTCGCTCTCGCACCCCCTCGCTTTGACTTCCCCTCTCTGTCCTTCCTCGTTTGATGATTCCCCTCTCGCCTTTGCGCGCCTCGGCCTGCCATCTGTAGTTACCGGCTCTCCCTTTCTCTACCCTCGCAATGACTCCCCTTCGCAACCTCTTGGGTCTGTGGCTGAGAGCGAGCGAGCCGACGCGGTTCCGGAGCGCCGTGGTCGTCGCGCGCGAGCGGGGAGAAGTCGAGTGAAGCGCTCGCTCGTCACCACAGCACGGCGCGCTCGCTGCGTGAGGCTGCAGCTGCTCGCCGCAGAGCTACGCACGGCGTGCCCAGGCGGCCACTCGAGCTCGTGCGCGTCCTCGCCGCCGATGTCGGCTCCGTCTCCCCCTCCCGTTCCGCACAAGGTCGCCCCGCCGCCGCCGCCGCCTCCAGCGCCAGCGCAGGCGCACGGCGAGCCACAGTCGAGCTTCAGCAGTCCAGCACGGCACCGGCCAGACGCGCACGTCGTCCCCATCACGCCGTCCCCCTCCTCGTCGACCCCGACCCATCGCTCGACACCAGCAACTCGCTCGGCGCCGCAGCCCTCGAGGCAGCGCGAGGCTCCGAGGAGCAGGACCACCTCGGTCGACTACGGCCGGTCCAACCCGTTCGGCGACTTTGACTCGCCCGCGCACGACGACTCGCACTCGGTCCCCCTCCTTCCCACCTCGACCTCGTCGCGCTTCGTCCGCCTCAACCTCGACAAGGACGTCCCCGACCTCCCCGACGACGAGCAGCGCCTCCTTCCTGGCTCGCCCTCGTCCCCTTCCGCCTCGCCCACCTCCTCGCGACGCCGCCCTCGACGAGGCGACTCGGCAGCAGCAGCACCCGGCCGCCGCTCGGGCGACCGCACCCGCCAGTGCGCTCGATGGTTCCTCGTCGTCGTCGCCGGCGCAGCAGGCGTCGTCGTCCTGGTTGCGCTCCTGACGAACGAGGACGCGCGGGCGAGCGCGCAGGGCAAGGTCGACGACGCCGTGCAGGCAGTCGGCGGCTGGGTGGGCGTCGGCACGGTGGCGGCGGGCAACGGGACGAGTGCAGCAGGAGTTGGTGCTGTCGCAGGCGGGTACGAGAAGGGAGGCGACGGCGACGAGGTGACGGTCGAGGGCGGCGAGAGGATCGTGTACCACAACGCTTTGTGCGTGTCTCCCTCTTTCCTCGCTCACCTCGTCGAGCGTGGCAGCTGATCACGGTTCTGCATGTGCAGCGGTGGAACGTTCGATGGTGATCCGCATTCGCTGTCGGCGAGGGCGCAGGACGACTCGCCGGCTCTGAGCGAGGCGTGGGACTTTGAGCGGTTGCGGATCCGCGGCGTCAATCTCGGCGGGTGCGTCTGGTCGCCCCTGTCGCTCTCATCGTCCCCTGCTGTGACTGACTCGGCCCCGCCGACCGTCCTGTCGACGCGCAGGTGGCTCACGCTCGAGCCGTTCATCACGCCGCACCTCTTCGAGCCTTTTCTCGATGCCCCGACACCTGCCGAGGACGAGTTCACCCTGAGCCAGAACCTGCGCGACCAAGGACGACTCGAGAGCACCCTGAGGGAGCACTACGACACGTTCATCGTGCGTCGAGGCGTCGCTCTTCCTCCCTCGTTCCGCCGAGCGACTAGCTGACAGTCCTCCAATACGACCTCGCCCGCAGACCGAGAAGGACTTTATCACGATCGCTGCAGCAGGGCTCAACTGGGTCCGCATACCCGTGCCGTACTGGGCCGTCGAGACGTGGGATGACGAGCCGTTCCTCGAGAAGGTCGCGTGGGAATGTGCGTCCTCGCTCGCGCCCTCCTTCTGCCTGGGGCCTCGCCTGCGCAAGAGCGACCCTGACGATGAGCCTCGCTGCCTGCAGACCTGCTCAAGGCGATCGGCTGGGCACGCAAGTACGGCATCCGCATCAACCTCGACCTGCACTCAGTTCCGGGCTCGCAGAAGTGCGTGATCCTGCCTCCCTCACTCCTCTCCCTGCATCGAGAGTGCGCGCTGAGCTGACGACCGACATCTACGCCTTGCACTCACAGCGGCTGGAACCACTCGGGCCGACTCGGGTCCATCTCGTTCCTGCGCTCGTCGATGGGCCAGGCCAACGCGCAGCGTGCGCTCGACTACATCGCCGCGCTCGCCGACTTCACGTCGCGCAAGGGCGTGTGCGAGGTCGTGTCCATGTACTCGGTCCTGAACGAGCCCATGCTCGCCGAGATCGGCGACCGGGTCCTGCGAGGCTTGTGAGCTGCCTACGCTCTCACTTCTGCTCCGTCCTTCGCCTGCACGGACCCCGTGAGCTGACCCTCGTCGTCGCTCGCAGCTACCGCACGGCGTACGAGACGGCGCGCAACATCACGGGCTACGGGCCGCAGCAAGGACCTGTCCATCTTCCTCTTTTCACCGTCTTCTCTTCTTCCCGACGCCATCCTGACCTTGCTCCGCCTCCTGCGCATCCTCATCACCGTCCCTCGCAGTTTCTCGCCTTCCACGACGGCTTCAAGGGCACCCACCGCTGGTACAACTTCCTCGAGTCGCCGGCACCTCATCGACCGCACGTTCCTGCGACCGACGGCCTCGACCGAGTCGCCTACGACTCGCACCGGTACCTCGCCTTCACCGAGCCCGACAAGAGGAGCGTCAGGCAGCAGGTGCTCAAGGTGCGCCGAGCGCTCGAGCCCCTTCCGCTGCTGCGCTCGCTGAGGCGGAGAGAAGCGCTGACGCTCAACGCCCACAGCCGTGCAGGAAGTGGGGCCGCGAGTTCAACAAGACGATGATCAACGCCGGCGTCGCCATCTCGGGCGAGTTCTCGCTCGGCGTCAACGACTGCGGCCGGTCCGTCTCTCTTCCTCCCTCTCGCTCGCTCATCCACGAGCTACGTGAGCTGACCCTCGTGCGACGACCTGCAGCTTCCTCAACAACGTCTTCCAGGGCACTCGGCTCGAGGGCACATTCCCCAACGAGACGAGCCCGTCGTACCCGCCGAGCGCGCCGAGAGGCTCGTGCGTCTTCTGGGAGGTGCGTCGGCGTCCCTTTTTTTGCTCGTCCTCCCTCGTCCTCGCGACGAGTCGATGACTGCGTGAGGATGACCCTTGACGCTGAGAATGTCGGCTCTCGCGCAGGACTTTGAGCAGTGGGACGACGAGATGCGCTCGGCCCTTCGAGATCTCGCGCTCGCCCAGATGGACACGTTCCAGGTCCGTCTTCTCCTTTTCTGCTTCTCTCGCATCTACGCTAGCGACTGACGGCTCGAGACGGTCTGCAGAATTGGTTTTACTGGACGTGGCGCACGCTCCCCTCGACCACCCATCTCCCTCACCTCCCTGCCAACCCTCTCTGGAGCTACTCGCTCGGCCTCGCACAAGGCTGGATGCCCGCCGACCCTCGTGCCGCAACCGCCGATGGCGGCTTCTGCACCGCCTACGCCGCCAAGGTCGGCGTCGATCTCGACGCAGGAGCCGGCCGGCGGTACCTGCTCGAGGACGTCGAGCTCGGGGCGTGGAAGATCGGCCGCCCCGAGTCGAGCTACGGCGGTCGAGTGCCGCAGGGCGCAGCCGAGGCGCAGCGGGCGCCGTACCCGGCGACCGAGTTCGGGACGCCGTCGCGCGGGTGGAACGACGGCGGGCTCCCCGTCGCGGGCCTGTGGGCTTACGCGCGCGAGGGCGACGCGCCCGTGCTCGAGTCGCCGGCGGGGGCCGAGGGCCCGACGGCACGTGCAGCGGAGAGAAGGTGGGCGTCGAGGAGGCCCGGGTGCAGGTATCCAGGCAGCTGGGGAGCGCCGGTCGAGTCAGAACAGGTCGGGCTCGTGCCGCCCGAGTGCTCAGTTGCGCATGCAGTCGAGCAGGGCGAGCTGTAATGAGCGGCATTGAGCGGGCTTGCGGGCAGGGGCCGAGCGAGTGAGAGCGGCAGACTCGAAGCGAGGAACGAGGAGGAGGAGGTGAGCGGGAGGCTCTCACTTTGAGCTGCAGTATTCTCGCTTGTCGCTCATCGTCTCGGTGCTGTCGAGCTCGACAGTTCGACCTCAGAACAGCGAGAAAGAGTAGCAGGGTCGCGAGCTAGGCTTACCCTCTTTGCTCGTCGACGAGGTCAGCTGGAGGAGGCCCGTGCGCGCTTGTCTCTTCGCTGTCTGGTCTTCGCTGCTTGCTCTAACTCTGTTCGACAGAGCTCGGAGCAGCTCTCGAGCGAATCGAGAACGACCAAGCTCGAGGATTGAGCGAGCGAGAGCGGCAGACTCGAAGCGAGGAACGAGGAGGAGGAGGTGAGCGGGAGGCTCTCACTTTGAGCTGCAGTATTCTCGCTTGTCGCTCATCGTCTCGGTGCTGTCGAGCTCGACAGTTCGACCTCAGAACAGCGAGAAAGAGTAGCAGGGTCGCGAGCTAGGCTTACCCTCCTTGCTCGTCGACGAGGTCAGCTGGAGGAGGCCCGTGCGCGCTCGTCTCCTCGCTTCTCTTCCAATCTCTCCCCGCGAGCCCCGCCTGAGTGTGTACTGAGAAGCTCTCGAGCGTTGGCAGAACGACCCATAACCTGCAGCGCCCTCGCTCGACCTGCGCTCAGAGCTTCCCCGCAGGCTCAGCTTCTCGCTCTCGCTCTCGCGCTCGCTCTCCAAGCGTGATATGAACATCGCTGCTAGCACTACTTGAGCGGCCTCGGGCTACCTGGTCGCCGGCCCCTGCTCGCCCTCGCGTCCTCGCCCGCACGGTCCAGCTCAGCGTTCTTGGCCGCCTCCTCCATCCACTCGCGCTTGACGCTGAAGGCCGGGTCGACCTCGTGCGCATAGTCGTTGAAGTGCTTGAGCGCGTCGCGCTCGGCGTCGTGGCTGTACATGTCGAACGAGAGCGGGCGCAGGATCGAGGGAGGCGAGCCCGTCGGCGAGGACGTGTACGTGTGCCAGACTAGCTGTTGCTGCGCACGGCGAGAGGCAAGACGGAGCATCAGCGATGAAGCAGGAGTGTGCTGGCTGGAGAAGAAGAGGGGGAGAGCGCACTTCGAGGCCGAGCGCTTGAGCCTGGACGACGTACGGGCGGCGGAGCTTCTCGTGGACGCGCAAGGCGACTGACACGCCCTGCGGCTTGCTGCCCGCCATGGCGAGGCAGAGCGCGATCGTGCCTGCGTCCTCAATCGCCTGCGAGCCGCCCTGGAGCGCTGTCGGCTGCGAGAGAGAGAGAGAGATGTCAGTTTGGGAAGGCCGGCTCGGGCGCGACGAGGACGACGAGAGCGAGCGCACCATCATGGCGTGCACTGCATCGCCGATGAAGCAGATCTGTGACAAGCGGGCGAAGAAGGAGCAGTGGAGAAGAGGTCAGCATCGGCGCACGGAAACGGGCTGAGCTGCGGAGGAGGGGTCCGTGCACACCTTGCCGCCGGTCGAGATCCACTCGGCCTCGGGCGCCTCGTCCGTGATCTCCCAGTGCAGGGTGCTCGAGAAGTGGCGCATGGCCCTGCGCAGCGTCGGGTCCCACGCGCTGTCGAGGAGCTCGAGGACCTCGCTGATCGGCTTCTTGTCCCGCCAATCGAGCGACGCGGCGTGCTTGGCGTCGGCGTGCGTGAAGGTCTGCGCACAGGGAGCAAGCAGGAGTCAGCTGTGAGAGCGTGGACGAGCGGAAGAGGCAAGAGGGACGCACAAAGGCGAGGGAGCGGCCGTTCTCCATCGGGTACGTGCAGATGTGCGAGTCGGGCCCGAGCCAGGTGCGAATGTTGCCGTCCAGGAGGTCTGCGAGGAGCATCGTCAGCTCCTGCGAGAATGTGCACGCTCGGGAAGGGAAGGAGAGGGAGGCTCACGAGCGCAGACCGGGTCGGCGGCGATGTCCTCGCTCGTCATGACGCCGCGGTGGATCGAGTAGCCCGTGCGCTTCTGCGCCATGGTCGGGCGTGCGTTCGAGGCGAGGAGCCCGCGAGCTGTCGAGTGCACGCCGTCGGCGACGATGACGACCTACGAGCGGACCGGGGACCAAGTCAGTGAGGGGTCCGTGCGCTGCAAGAGAGAGAGACGCACGTCGCCCTTGACGACCTCGCCCGAGACGAGCACGACTGCGGGCTCGTCGTCCGAGTCCCAGTACTGCACGACCTCGCTGTGGAGGCGGATCTGGACGCCGAGCATGCGGGCCTGGGTGCCGAGCGACGCGAGAAAGGTCGGACGGCGGCCCTGCAGGACGGGTGCGCCGACTTGCGCCGATCTGCGGTGCGTCGAGAGGCGTCAGTCGACATTCGAGAGCTCCTGAGGAGAGAGGGGCGGACGCACAGCTCGTCCAAGTTGCCCTGCCACACGTCCCTCCCCTGCTGGTCCTTGAACAACCACCACCCGCCCTTGCTCGCGCCGCGCAGGAACATGTCGTCGCCGACGCCCCAGCGGTCCATGAGCCGGCTCGCGTTGGCGCCAAACATGATCGAGTCGCCGTGCGGCGACAGGCCCGACGACCGCTCGAGGACCGTGACCGACATGTTCTGGCGCGCGCACGCGACGGCTGCGCCGAGGCCGGCTGCGGGCAAGCACGAGAGCGCGGGCGCGTCAGCTGACGTGTACTGGAGGGGCGCGAGGAGAGGGATCGAGGCCGAGGTGGCAGGTCGAGGAGCGGGAGCGGCGGTCGGAGGAAGAGGGAGCTCACCGAACCCTGCACCAACGATGACAACCCTCAGGCTCGCCTCCTTGCCGAAGTTGCTGAACGCGAGCCCGTCGTCCGTGATGCCGACCGCGCGCAGCGCCGGCGGCTCGGGACGCAGGCTGACCTGTCCGGGTTGAGCGGGAGAGGGTCGGGGCGTCAGCGGGGCGGCTCGCTCGGTCGTCGTCCTCGAGAGGAGAGGGCGTCGAGGGACTCACGAGTCGTCCACGAGGGGAGAGCTTGTACGACGCGAGGCGGCTCGTGCTGGATGCCGCCGAGGCGGGCGAGAGGTCGAGCCGGTACAGAGAGGGCGGGTCGGCGTTGGCGTCGGCCTCGTGCGCCTGCGCCTTGTCGCGCGCATTCTTCTTCGACTTGTGGTGCCGCCGGAAGAGGGCCTTCATGGCGCGAGAGCTGGTGGTGGGCGAGAGGTGCGGTGCGGAGAAGCGAGAGTCGAGGAGCAGAAGTGAAGCAGAGCCCAGCCGGCCGAGCGAGGGCTGCTACCCTGCTCGCCCGCAAAGCGCACAGCCACAGTGCGAGACTGTCCGCTCCCGCTGTACCGAGATCTCCATGGCCGTGCCGTCGCCGAGGCAAGGAAGAGGCGGGAAGGGGCCACGGTCGCGGGACGGGGCTCGTCTGCGACGGAAGCGGCGAGCGTGGGCGGGCCTCGACTGTGGTGCAGAGCGCGAGCACGGCTGCAGCTCGAGGAGCTGAGCCGGTCGAGGGAGCTTGTGGGAGGAGGAGAGCAGCCGAGTCGGTGGAGGCCCACATCTCTTGCTCGAGGGCTCGCGGTGAACAGCGCAGCTCGCCGACGTCTCTCATGCAGAGCTCTCGAGCGCTCGCCCCATCGACAGGCGAGCGAGCAGCCGCCGAAAGAGGCAGACCTACGCCGACGCACTAACCTCTCGCACCCACTCCTCAGCCGACTCGTCCTCGTACAACCGATCGCACCGTTGCACCAACCTCGGTCCAACCAGCCTCAGCCTCGCCGTATCCTCGCGCACGCCACGGCCGCCGCCGCCCTTGCGCACCCGCACCGTCGCCGTCGTCGTCGAGAAAGGGGAGCCGCAGGGCGGGCTCGTTGGTCGGGTCGAAGAGAGGTCGGGTGGGCGACAAGGAGGGGAGGTCGTGGCGGCAGCGAGGTCGAGAGAGAAGAGGAGGTCGAAGAGAGGGAAGCACGTCGGCTTGAACTTGAAACGCCGCAGGGCGGGCGCTTACACTGTAGACGACAACGAGGGATGAGTTCGTGGCTCAGAGGAGGCGTAAAAGGCCCTAACTCAGAATTCAGCTTCGTGCGACGCCAGTGCCTGCGCTTAGCTGTCGTCCAGGGCGAAAGGAGGGCGTCAGAGGCGGTTCCGATGCGGTAGGAGGGGGTCGGGGACGACGACGGCGCGCCGCGAGCGACGAGCCGCACGCGCGCCCGACCAAGAGGGGCGTTAGTGCGCACCGTTGTACTGGATCTTGGTGTCCGACTTGAGGCGGAACCACTGCGGGATCGGGCTGTGGGGGGGCAGGAGGGTCAGCTCGAGGGACGGCGGCGACGGGGACGAGGCGGCGAACGAGGACGGACCGGTTCTGCTTGGCAGCCTTGGAAAGGACAACCTTGGTGCGGAAGGACTTGTTGGACGGCATGTCGCTGTAGATGGTGGGCGAGCGCGAGGCGAGACGAGCGAGACGAGGGGGGGAGGAGAGCGGGGTCAGCTCGCCGCTCGTGAACGACCGAGGGACCGCACCTGCTGCCCCGAGAGCCCTGTGCCGTGCTCCTGCACCCTATGCGCACTGCGCCGCACCGCCCTGCGGGCTGCGCGAGACGGCACACCGTGCGCCGTCCCTCGCTCGTCTTCGCGGCGCAGTTTGTCGCCTCGCGCGCGCTCCCCCTCGCCTCGCCCGATTGGCGCCGTTTGCGGCCCAGCCTCGGAGCGGCACTCGGGCCGCACGGCGGGGCGGATGGTGCGGGCGCTGGGACGAGCGGCGGGGTGGTGCAGGGCGGCGAGGTTTTCGAGAGCCGAGCGCAGGGTGGGTGTGCGACGGTCGCGGCGAGGTGCGGACGGGACGGGTGCGTGTCGAGGGGCGGTGGTGGGCGTAGTCGAGGTGGGCGGGCATACTCACAGTCCGGGAGCCTGACGAGGAAGTGGTCCAAGGAGGGAGGAGGAGCGGCGAGCGAGCGAGCGACGGGGCCAAGTTCCCGCTCCGGGCTTGCTCCCTCGTCCTCGCTCCAGTGCTGCAGCCATGGCCTCGATCGCATTCTGCAGAGAGTGGTCAGCCTCACCTCCCGCCACCGCGCCAGGCTCGAACACCTCGCGCTGACCCCGTCCTCCCCCTCCTCCTCCTCCACCTCCTCGCTCATCTCGCTCAACGACCCTCGCCCGCTGTGCTCCTCTCGCTCCCGTGCCGTGCAGCTCGAACCTCCTCTACCCTCGAGTGAGTCCATCCCCTCTTCCTGCCCCTCTCACCCCCGCTGACTCCCTCCCCCCCACCCGCTCGCAGGAGGACAAGGTCCACCACGTCCTGCTCTACTCGTGCCGCAACTGCCAGTACCAGGAAGAGACCCACAACCCCTGCGTCTACAAGCACGACCTCATCGTCGCAGCAAAGTCCGTCCCTCCCCTCCTCCTCCCTCGCCTTCCCACGACTGACTCTCCTCGCCCGCCCGCCCGCCCGCAGGGAGACGGCCGGTGTGACGCAGGACCTCGACACGGACCCGACCTTGGTGCGTCGGTCTTCGGCTCTCCTGCCCTCGCAGGCTCACCGGCGAGCGAGGGGCTGACTCCTTGGCGGTCGAACCTCGCGCGCAGCCACGGTCCAACATCGAGTGCCCTAGGTGGTGCGTCCGCGCTCTCCTTGCCTACGTCCCTGCCTTCTCCTCTCGTCGAGAGCTGGAGATGTTGAGTCCGGGACGAGAGCGAGAGAACGCACTGACACCTCGACTCGCCTCGCTCTCTCGCGCAGCCACAACACCGAGTGCGTCCTCCTCGCGCTCTCGCACACTCCCGCTGCCGAGACTGACTCGTTGTGCGTGCAGGAGCGTCTTCTTCGGTGACCAGGGCCGCCGTGCACAGACGTCGATGACGCTGTTCTACAACTGCACCCAGTGCGTCGTCTTCCTCTCGCCCTCGCCCGAGGATTCAGGTCCTGACGAGCGCCTCTCCTGCGACGACAGGTGCCACCGGACGTTCCAGGACCCGGCGCTGACGCAGCGCAGGAAGGAGCAGGCGGCGCAGGCCTGAGTCGGTCGCGTCGGTCGACGGCGAGGAGGGGGAGGAGGAGGAGCGGTCTCGTTCTGCCAGGTCTTCAGTGTCCGTGTTGTAACATTGTGTGCTTCCTCGAGTTGCAGTGCAGCGAGTGGGTGCTTTGTGGCAAGGGTCTCGGACGATGATGGTGATCCCGGGGCACGAGCCCAAGGGTAAGGAGGCGACGGCGAGGGGGAGAGGGACCGCTCCTCTTGGTTTTGCTCCCCGACTCTCGCTCGCCCAATCACGCGCAGCACGACGACGAGCAGCACGACCTCCCGCCGGTCTCCTGCCCCCCTCGCCGCCCCCGCTCGCACGACTCGCGACCGCCGCCTCGCGTCTCCCTCTCGCCCTCGGTGAGCTCGCCGGCTCCCCCGATCCGCCCTCGCCCTCTCGTCGCTCGCCCTTGGTCCGACTGGCTCGATAGCAAGCACCTCGTCTAGACCCGCACGCTCACGGTCAGTCCCACCCCATTGTCGGCGGGCGGTGCGGCGGAAGGTCCGGAGGTGCCGAGCCTGGTGCGACGAGGCGCGAGGGGCACCCGGTCACGCTGCGCGCTCCTCTCGCAGCAGGGCGGGCTTCATGTGCTCTCTGGGGCAGCGCAGGTGCACGGTCCAGCAGCGCAAGGCGTGCGCTGTGGCTCTCGCTCGGCCAGTGGTTCGAGCGGGCCGCGACGCGAGGAGGAGGATCGCCCGGACCGTCCAGCGACTCTTGGCTCGTCCTCGCAGGGCCACCTGCCTCCAGCCAGTTCACGTGCACCCGCCG
Organism: Rhodotorula babjevae; assembly: GCA_920104245.2. Classification (NCBI taxonomy): domain Eukaryota; kingdom Fungi; phylum Basidiomycota; class Microbotryomycetes; order Sporidiobolales; family Sporidiobolaceae; genus Rhodotorula; species Rhodotorula babjevae. The sequence goes on along the minus strand of CAKKSZ020000007.1, from coordinate 297,757 downwards.
CCGCCAACACTGACCCTCTGCCGTCGTCCCCTCTACAGCAGCAGCAGCACCTTCCCTCCCTCCCTTCCCTCGGCTCGACTCGGCTCGATGTCGAACCCCTCGTCGATGCACGGCCGCCCGCTCTCGTCGGCCGACCTGTATGCCCAGGTCCCGACCTCGGACTCGACCTACCCGCCCATCCGCACCGTCACGCCCCGCTCGCCCGAGGTCGTCAACCCGCCGTACGCCTCCATGTCCGGCGCCGCCCGCGAGTCGCCCAACCCCAACTGGCTCCACGAGCGCTCGCCCTCGACCGCCACCTTCGAGTCGCAGTACTCGGACTCGGGCCTCCCCGTCGGCGCCGGCGCCGCCCTCGGCGCAGGCTCGCGCCTCTCGCAGCAGCCGTACCGCATGCAGGGCGGCGCCGCGACCCAGAGCGGCACCTGGGACGACGCCGCGACGGGCCACTCGTACTCGCCCGAGGGCTCTCAGGCCAACCTCATGGCCATGGCCGCCGGCCCAGGCGCGGGCGCCTACCGCGGCGTGCCGACCGGCTCGAGGACCGACTCGTACTCGAAGGAGGCCTACGCGAGCCAGGACGCGCTCGGCGCAGGCGGCGCAGGCGGCGCAGGCGGGCTCGCGACGCTGCGCAAGGGCGCCAACGGGCGCGGCGCGGCCGGCGGCAGCTGGTGGGCGCGCCAGAGCTCGCGCATGCGCAAGCTCTTGATCGCCGGGCTCGTCCTCGTCGTCCTCATCATTGTCGCGGCCGTCGCCATCCCGGTCGCCATCAGCAAGAGCAACGACGGCGACGACGCGTCCAAGGCGAGCCGCAAGGCGAGCAACGACGGCACCGAGGCCGGCATCCCGACCGAGTCGAACCCGGTCACCGACTGGAAGACGGCCGCGTACGGTGGCAACGGCTCGATGGTCTACCTCGAGGACGGCTCGTCGTTCCGGTACAACAACTCGCTCGGTGCGCTCTCTCTCCTCCCCGTCCTCGTCGGGAAGAGGAGCGTGCGCTGACTCGGCTCCCTCTCCCTCCATCTCTCTCTCGCGCTCCCGCAGGTGGCTTCTGGGTCTCGATCCCGTTCAACGACACGGCGCGCGCACAGCGTGACGTTCCTGCGCTCAACGAGGAGTGGGACTACGAGAAGAACCTGATCCAGGGCGTCAACATCGGCGGGTGCGTCTCCCACTCATCTCCCGCCTCGCTCTCTCCTAGTGTGCGAGCTCTACTGACTCTCGGCGTCCCGCTCTCTCTCCTCGCTCGCAGCTGGCTCGTCCTCGAGCCGTTCATCGTCCCGGGCATGTTCGAGCCGTTCAACCTCGATGGCGTCAACCCGGGCTCGACCGACAACAAGGCGATCGACGAGTGGACCTTGTCGCAGCAGCTCGGGTCCAACCTCTCGGCCGCCATGCGGGAGCACTACGACACGTTCATCGTGCGTCGTCCTCGCTGTCGCCCTCTCGAAAGGGCCGAGCTGACCCTGCTCTCCCTTCCTCGTCTTCCTCCTCTCTCCTCTTCCTCCACTTTCCTCGCCCTCGCCTTCCTCGCACGCACACGCCCTCGCTCGCGCCCGCAGACCGAGAAGGACTTTGCCGAGATCGCCGGCGCCGGCCTCAACTGGGTCCGCATCCCGTTCGGCTGGTGGGCCATCGAGACGTGGGAGGGCGAGCCGTTCCTCGCCGGCGTCGCGTGGGAGTGTGCGTCCCGTCTCTCCCTGTGTCATCGGCTCTCGCTGTGCCTCGGGTCGCGTTGAGGGACGACGGGCTGATGACGAGAACGCGCGGATCCACAGACATCCTCAAGGCGATCGGGTGGGCGCGCAAGTACGGCCTGCGCATCAACCTCGACTTCCACGCCGTGCCCGGGTCGCAGAACGGCTACAACCACTCTGGCAAGCAGGGCTCGATCAACCTCCTCAGCGGCGTCATGGGCCTCGCCAACGCGCAGCGCACGCTCGACTACATCCGCACCGTCACCGAGTTCATCAGCCAGCCGGCGTACAAGAACGTCGTGCCCATGTTCAGCGTCCTCAACGAGCCGTACGCCGCCACGATCGGCGTCGACCCGCTGCGGTCCTTGTGCGTCCTCTTCCCCCTTCCTCCGCACGGACCCTCTCGAGGACGTCTCGCTGATTCTCCTCGCTCGCTCCCCGTTCCACCTCCACGCAGCTACGTCCAGATCTACGAGCAGATGCGCGCCGTCGGCGGCATGGGCGAGGGCAACGGGCCCTGGATCACGTTCCACGACGGCTTCATCCCGTTCGGCAACACGTCGGTCGGCGGCTTCGAGGGCCTCCTCAACGGCTTTGACCGCGTCTCGCTCGACTCGCACCGGTACCTGTGCTTCGACCAGCAGAACGAGTGGGGCCTGCAGTACCAGGCGTCGCTGGTGCGTCTTGCCGCCGTCTTTCGTCCTTTCGTCCCCGCTCGCTCGAGGTCACTCATTGACGATGGGCGTGTGGTTCATCGTGCACAGCCGTGCCAGTACTGGTCGACCAACATGAACATCTCGACCAACACGTTCGGCCTGACGATGGGCGGCGAGTGGTCCCTCGCGAGTGCGTCCTCGCCCTCTCTCTCCCTCCTCGACTCGAGCCGGCAGCTGACGACTCTCCTCCTCCTCGCGCCACAGTCAACGACTGCGGCAAGTGGCTCAACAACGTCGGCAACGGCGAGCGCTACGAGGGCACGTACTACATCCCGGGCAACAACACGGCGCCGAGCGACCTGTTCCCGCGCGTCGGCGACTGCGCACCCTGGCGCGTGAGTTGCACCTCCTCCTCCACCTCCTCGTCATCCTCGCCGCGCGCGCCTCTTCTTGCCGTTCTCGCCGTCGCCGTCGGGCTCTCGTGCTGACCCTCGCTCTCCTCGGCGGCCCGTGCAGGACTACCGCACCTGGAACCAGACGACCAAGGACGGCCTCCGCCTCGTCGCCGAGACGCACATGGACGCTCTTCGCGTGCGTCTCGCCGTCCCTCCCTCTCTGGCGCTCGTCGTCGCTCGTCGCCGGCACTGACCTCCTCGTCCTCGTCGCTCGCAGCACTGGTTCTTCTGGACGTGGAAGACGGGCTACTCGACGACGCTCGGCATGATCGCCAACCCGATGTGGAACTACCAGCTCGGCCTCCAGGAGGGCTACGTCCCCGCCAACCCGCGCACCGTCATCGGCTCGTGCGAGGCCATCGGGCAGCAGTTCGACCAGACCTACTCGCAGGTCCCGGCTTCGACGCTCGCGCCGTGGATGACGGGTGGCGCCGGCGCCGGCACCTTCTCGGACCAGGCGCAGTACACGCAGTACTCGGCGTGGCCGCCGTCGTCGTTCGGCGTCGCGGGCGGCTCGACCATGGGCCCGTACGCGACGCCCGTCGCCGACCTGCCGACCTACACGCCGACGGGCTCGCGCATCACGCTCGCCGTCGACTCGGAGCCGACGTCGTTCCCGTCGGGCTACGCCGCGAGCAGCATCAGCATCGGCAACGGCTGGGTCCAGTCGACCGACTCGGCGTCGTACTACCAGCCGGTCAGCGGCTGCTCGTACCCGGACCCGTGGAGCGGCGCAGGCGTCGCCATCCCGACCGCCGCCTTCTGCAACAGCGACGCGGCGGCTGCGGCGGCGACGAGCGAGGACACGGCGGCGGCGGCCGACGCGACGGACGGCACCGGCGCGCGCCGCCTGCGCAAGCGCTTCGTCAAGTCGACGCCGACGGCGCGCTTTGTGCCGACGCCGCCGCCCTCGCCGGTCAAGCGCCACGCATAGAGCTCCCTCTTCCCTCTCGCTCTCTATCCCTCCCCGCCCTCCGCACCTCCTCCCCTCGCCCGTACATGTCAGTCCTCCTCCCTCTCGTTCTCCCCTCCCCTCCTCTCTCGCCGTCACGTTCTCTTGCCGCTCGTCCCGTGTGTCGAGCCGAGCTTTGTTGCACATCATCACCCTCCCTCCTTTCACCTCCTCCCCACTTTGACGACCGCTTGCAACGACCAACAGACACTGCGTTTCTTCCCTCTCTCCCTCAGGGTCTCGCCATGCGTCTGAGAGAGCGTCTGAGAGCGAGCTTGTCGAGCTGGGAGACCTTGACGAGGGTCGGCCGTCGAGAGGGAGCCGAGCGGGGGAAGCTCACCCTCGCACTCTCGCTCTCTGCGCTCTCGAGCCAGCTTATCGCCAGCACCGAGCTGCTCAGTAGCTGCTACCAGGTCACCTGAGCGCGTCCCATCTCGCCCTGTGCGTTGCTCGATCTCCTGCGCCTCCTCATCTCTCGCTGACCCTCACCTCCCCCAGAGCCACCAGCACCCCTCGCGACGAGCCAGCGCACCACCCAGTCGAGCTCACAAGCACCCACGACCTCGCCATGCCGCCCGCACCCGCCGGCACTGTCACGACCGACCCTCTCGCCGACCCCGGCCCCGTCCCGCACCCTTCCCTCGTCTCGCCCTCGTCCGTCCCCGGCGCAGCAGCAGCCTCGACCGACCCAGCACGCTCTTCGACCGCCCCCTTCGAGCCTCCCCAGCCCTCGGGCTCGCTCCTCCTCGCGTGGCAGACCAAGAAGCTCTCGATCCTCCTCATCGGCGGCGGTGCAGTCGCCGCCTCGCGCCTCTACCACCTCCTGTGCGCCAAGCCCAAGCGCATCGTCGTCCTCGCACCCGAAGACGGCACCTGCGACGAGGTGTCGTGGCGCCTCACGTCGTCGCACCCCGAGGCCGTCGCCGGGCGGGCCGGCATCGACATCGAGTGGCGCCGGCGCAGCCTCGTCGAGGACGGCGTCGACAGCGAGATCGACGGCTTCGACATGGTCCTGACGGCGCTCGACGACGCACCGCTGTCGCGCGCCGTCTACACGGCGTGCAAGGACCGCCGCCTCCTCGTCAACGTCGCCGACGTCCCGCCCGAGTGCGACTTTTACTTTGGCTCGACGCTGCGCCGAGGCGCCCTCAGCGTCATGGTGTCGACCAACGGCAAAGGGCCTCGGGTCGCCGCTCGCCTGCGGCGCCGCCTCGAGAAGGCGCTGCCGGACAACGCCGGGCGCGCCATCGACAACGTCGGGCTCCTGCGCGCCGGCTTGCGCAAGAAGGAGAACGCAGGCGACAAGGAGACGATCGAGCGGCGCATGGAGTGGATGATCCGCGTTTCGGACCGGTGGAGCCTCGCCCAGCTCGGCGAGATGGACGACCGCATGCGCAAGGCGGTCCTCGAGGGGTGGGAGCGCGGCGAGGCCAAGGGCTACTGGGACGTCAACCGGTCCAAGTACCTCGGCCTCGGCTGGGTCGCGAGCTGGCTCGCCTGGGCGGGCGTCGGTCGGTGCCCCGTCGACCGCGACCCGGACGGCACGGCGCTCAAATGCCCGTTCGTCATGGGCTCGACGGGCCTGGTCGTCGGCCTCGCGACGGCGGGCACCGTCGCAGCGATCTGGACGAGGAGGTGAGCGAGCCGGATTGAGCGAGGCGAGCGGGCGAGGTCGGTCGAGCAGTCGCTCTCGCGGGTTGGTCGCGCTCATGTGTAGCTCCCTCCTCTTGTAGCTCTCTCCCTCTCGTCTGCATCTATCCTTCTCGCCGGGATTCTGGACTCTCTGAGCGACTCACAGCTCTCGATGTGTGAGGGGCACGGCGAGGAGGTCCGAGCGAAACGAGGTCCGAGCGAGACGAGGTAGAAAGGGAAAAGTCGTAGGTGCAAATGGTGGTACAGACAGAGTGCGCCCTCGTGCGTGTTCTCCTCCACCCTCGAGCTCGCCGACAAGTCCACCTGACCCTGTTCAAACAACCTTGGGCGCTGCGAGACGGACAAAGAGAGTAAGTCAGCGCCTCGTGCCTTGGTAGTAAGGGAGCACGCTGCGCGCTTGCACGGGCGCAGCGTGGCTCCCACAGAGGACGAGGAACGGCGCCGACTCACCCAAGCTGACGATCTTGCCCCAGCCTCGACTCCTCAGCTCTGCCGCGACGACGCCGCCGATGCGGTTCCCGATCATCTCCTTCTTGTTGTTGACGAGGACGGCCGCGTTGTCGTCGAAGCGGACGTACCGCCCGTCGGGTCGGCGCGTCGGGTACTTGGTGCGGACGACGACGGCGCGGCGCACGTCGCCGCGGCGGACCTTGGGCGCCGAGGACGAGGCGCTCGCGCCGGGGCCGTTGAGCGGGTTGGGCCGTGCGCGCTTGACGACGACGACGATCTCGTCTCCTGCACGAGGAGGAGGGTGCCGGGAGGGGTACGAGTCAGCTTGGCGCCGCGGCCCTGTGCAAGCCCGTCGAGTGCGAGCGGGTGGTGGGAGCGAGCGAGGGGACGAACCGATGCGGGCCATGCCGTGACCGGTCTTCGTTTTGAGGACGTTGACACATTCGGCGACGAGCGCGCCCGAGTTGTCAATGATGCTCTACTCGAGTGCATCCAGCGCAGAGGTCGGCAGAGGCGGTGGGCGAGGGGAGGAGCGAGAGAGCGATGAGGACGGGGCGGGAATTTAGCGAGAGGCGAGGGGGCAACGGGGGAGGGCGAGGGTCAGCTCAGGGAGCTCGTAGAGGTATCTGGAGAGTGGGCGCACCATCGTTGCTTTCAGGCCGAGCATGCTGGGCGACGAGGGAACGCGGGCTCGAGGCGAACCCCGGAGACGGCGGCCGACGACGGCAAAGTCGCTCTCGCACCTCTTCTCGCCGTGCAGAGACCTGCGCAGAGATGACCGTAATGCACAGCTCGTTGCAGAGAAAACGCAAAACAGAGTGGTAGAGAGGAGTGAGGGGTCGCGAGGAGAACTACAAGCTGCAGGCAAGGCGTGCGAGAGAGGGACAGGAAGTGCACAAAGTTGGGGCGCGAGGCGATAAAGAGAGAAGTCGAACAGGGGTGGAGAGATTGTACACATGAGGGGATGAGGAGGAGGGAAGGGGGGAGGTGGTCGTCGAGCGAGCGGCGCGACCCTACGGCGCCCTCGCACTGGCGTACGGGTGCGGCGCCGGTCCTGCATGACCCGCCGGATGCGCGTACGACGCGTAGGGAGGTCGTCCCGGGTTCGGGAAGCCCTGCTGGGCGTGAGGAGGGTAGGTGGGCATCGGCAGCTGGGGAGCCGGGTGGCGCGGGGACGGGTAGTCGGCGTGCGGCGGCGGCGGCGGCGGCGGCTGAAGGTGGTGCTGGTACTGAGGCGGGTAGCCGTACGAGGGGACCGGCGCGGGAGGAGCAGGTGCCGAGGGGTAGCCGTACGCCTGGAGGTGAGCGGCCTGAGCGTGCGACAAAGGTGCGGCGGTCGGCGGCGCGGCTGCGGCGGCGTAGAACGGCTGCATGGCCGGGTGAGGCGGCTGCGGCTGCGGCACGGGCGCGACGGCGGGCACGGCGAGCGCTGCCTGCGCCGAGGTCGTGCGCTTGGCCGGGGCGCGGTAGGCCGGGCGGTCGAGGATGGCCATCTTCTCGCGCTCGGCCCGCGCCGCCGCCTCCTCCTTCTTGCGCTGCTTCTCGGGCGAGTCGGGCCAGATGATGAGCTTCCACTTGACCGACGCGCGCTTGCTGTTGAGGCGGGGGAGGGTCAGCATGATGTGCGAGAGGGAGGATGAGCAGGGAGCCGGTCGACGCACCCGTCCTCGAACACGTACTCGACCGTCTCCTTGTCGTCGTTCTTGGTGTCGAACGCGACGTCGTACATGCCGCCGTTGGTGCGAACGCGGATGCGGTCGCCTCGCTGCAGGGCCTCGACCTTGTCGCGCAGCTCCTTGTTCTTGCGCTCGGTCTCGAGGCGCTGCCAGGCCTGCGGGCGAGGATGCAGGCGCAGTGAGTCAGCGCAAGCTCTCGAGAACGCAGAGGGAGAGGTGCGCACCGGGTTGTGAGAGCGGCACAGGACGGTGAGCTGGATCTGGTCGCCGACCGGAACCGGCTTGGTCGGGGTCGGCTCGGCCGCGGCGTCGACGGCTTGAGGCGGTGCAGCGTCTATCGGCGGGGCGGTCACAGCTGGTTGCGGCTCGACGTCGTTCTCGGCGAGAGGTGCAGGTGGCGGCGTAGCGGCGCGGGTCAGGTCGAGGATGCTGATCGGCGCGCCCGAGCCGTCGAGGTCGGGAATGGTCGCGTCGAGGTGGATGCCCGAGTCCTCGCGCAGGGCGCACGTGACGTGGAACGCCTTGGTGCACTTGCCCTTGGTGCACTGAACTGCGGAAGGGAAAAATGAACGAGGTCAGCCTCGGCGAGCTGAGGATGAGGGGCGAGGAGGGACGACGCACCCTTGGTGCCGTACGACTCGGTGCACAGCTGGCACTTCTGCGAGGCGAGGATGACGCAGAATGTCAGAAGAGCTGTGCAGGAGCAGGAGAGAGAGGGGGGAGGAGAGCCGCACGAGCTTCCACCTCGCCTTCTCGATCTTGCCGAACCCGCGCACGATCTCCTCGCCCGACTCGGGGTCGATCTCGATCCAGGTCGCCGCTGTGTGTCCGTGAAGTACTGGAGGGATTAGCACTCGCTCGAGCAGGAGCCCGAGAAGGAGCCGAGCGAACGAGACGCCGACGCACGGGTAAACATGACGCAGACGCGGTGAGCGTCCTGCCGCTTCCTCGAGCTCTTGACGCCCGGCTCGCCGATCTTGACAAGGCCCTCGGTGCTCGAGTCGGGGCACAGCGCGCACGCAAACTCGGGCTTGGGCGGCGCGACGGGCTGGGGCTGCTGGGTCGACGTGGCGCTCGCCGCCGAGGGCTGCCGACCGAGCGGCGTAGAGGCGGGTGCGGCGGCAGGTGCGGATGCTGATGCTGACGCCGAGGTCGATGCGGGTGCCGGCGTCGCCGACGAGGAAGCGTGCGAGGTCGAGCTGCCGGCCGGAGGCCGGGACGTGCCCTGCGGCGGGTAGTGGAACGCCGAGGCGGCGTACGGGTTGGGCTCGACCTTGGTCCTCGATACGGGTGCAGCGGGGAGCGGCGGCTGAGGCGGGTTCGGGTGCGGCACGACCTGGAAGCGGACGGGCGTGTCGAGGCGCCAGGTGCCGCTCGGGTGCTGGATGAGCTGCTGCAGCTGGGCCTTGACCTCGGCGAGGACGTCGTTGCTCTGGAGCGCCTGGAGGATCGAGAGCGTGTAGAGCGGGCCCGAGGGAGGGACGCCCGGGACGGCGGGCATGAGCACCATCGGGACCTGGTACGCCGCCGCCGCCGCCGCCTGCTGCTTGGGCTTCTTGACGGGCCGGTCGCTCGCGCTCATCGCTGCGCGCTTGCGGGCGAGGGCGGCGGCCGACTCGAGGACGGCGTTCTCGCGCTCGACGCGCTCGGCCTCGGCGCGCTCCTCGGCCTCGATCTGGGCGAGAAGCGCCTTCTCCTCGAGCTCGTCGTACGGCCACGGCTCGCCGCGGTCGAGGTGCTCGTCCTTGGCCGCCTGGCGCAGCCAGGTCGCGACGTCGATGTTGACCCTGCGAGCGAGGAGGCGGGAGGAGGCGGGAGGGGCTCGAGCGTCAGCGAGGAGACGGCGAGGGAGGAGGGAAGCGGGGCGACGCACGAGTCCTCGATACACTGGCAGTGCTTGGTGACCTTGCCGAGCGGGAGCCAACGCTCGGTCGCAAAGTTGACGCTCTCGGCGCAGTTGAAGCCGAGGTTGAAGCCCGAGTGGTAGCCCTTGGGGTACGTGAGGATGAACTCGCCGGGGAGCTGGACGCAGCGGTTGAGCGTGATGCCGTTGTTGGTGAGGATCTTGGGCGACGCGAGGAACGACTTGTGGCGCAAGAATTGGCTGCACTTGCTGCGGTCGGTCGGGAACAGGCCTGGAGGAGAGGAAGGGCGGCAGGAGAAGGAGGGCAAAAGCATCAGCCTCACGCTCGACGTGCGACGGCGAGTGGGACGTGGACGAGGGAGCGCGGAAGAGCGGGAGGAGGGAGAGAGAGAGCGCGCGAGAGAGAGACGCACCGGCCATGACGCGCTCGAACCGCTCCGACTGCTCCTGCGGGACCGAGTACCAGAACTTGGGCGCGCCAAAGTGGATGTAGTTGATCGAGTACAGGTCGGCGTCCTCGACGTGCCACGCGAACGTCGCGCGCCACATGCCGAAGTACAGGTAGGGCGACACGACGCCGGGGATGTCGCACCCGCGCGGCGCGAGCTTGGGCAGGAGGTCGCCGAGGTGCGCGACGTTCCACGCCGTCGTCGACTCGTCGAACAGGGACCCGGCCATGTCGGCGCCGTACATGGGCGGCTCGCCGAACGTGAGCGTGCGCCAGTACCGCCGCTCAAAGTCGCGCAGGCGCTCGACCGTGTAGTCGTCGCGCGCCATGCCGTGCGGGAGCTCGTCGAGGCCGGCGACGAAGGCGGCCCACTCGTCGTCGGTCGGGTTGGCGGGCGCGATCGAGGCGCGGCGCCGCCTGCTCTGGACGGGCGGGTCGGCGACGGCCGCGCCGTGGTCGGCCTCGTCGGACGGCTCGTCAACGGCGGCGGCGGCAGCGGCACCTCGGCCGCGGCCATTGGCCTTGGCGGCGGCCATCTTGGCGGCGCCGTCGACCTTGGCGCGGCGGGCGGGCGTCCTGCGCTTGGGCGAGCCCGCCGCCTCCTCGCCCTCCTCGTCCGCCGCATCGCCCGCCTCGTCCGACTCGTCGCCGTCCTGGCCCTTGCCCTTGCCCTTCTTGTCGACGACCGCCGACGCGCGACGCTTGCGCGCGCGGTCGCTGATGACCGAGCGCTCGGAGCGCTCGCCCTTCTTCTCGTCGCCGACGAGGTCGGGCGCCGACCATTTGGGGCGCGTCGCGAGGTCCTTCCACTGGGCGGCGTTCCACGTGCGCGTCTTGGCCTCGTTCATGACGCGGTACAGGCCCTGCGAGCCGAGCATGTGCTGCTCGATGGCGTCGCGGAGGCGGATCGAGCGCAGCGGCTTGTCGACGGGCTTGAGCGAGTCGGTCCTGCGAGCGTGAGGGGCGAGAGAGCGTCAGGACGAGCTCAAAGCCGAGGGCGAGGGACTTGAGGGAAGGAGGACGAGCGAGAGAGAGGACGCACCACTCCTTGGGCGGGACGACCTTGACGATGCCGCTGCGCAGGCCGTACTTCTCGATGCGCTTGACGTAGCCGTAGAAGCCGCCGTTGTCGGCAAAGTCGGCCATGGTGGGCTCGAAGACGGGCACGCCCTTGTAGCCGCCGCGGCGGCCGCGCTTCTTGGTGCCGGCCGTGCCCGGGTCGTACTCGGCGTCGTAGTAGTAGCTCGGGACAGGGCGAGCGAGGCCGGTCGACTTGGAGAAGCGCGTAGGGCGAGCGGGTTTGGGCTGGCCGAACGAGTCCTCGTCGGACGACGAGTCGGGGTCGGACGAGAGAGGGTCGTCGTGGACGAACGAGGGGAGCGGGATGGTGAAGGAGGCGGGCGAGGAGGTGGTGGCGGCGGGCGTAGGCGGGCCTTGAGGGGGCGAAGCTGCAAGGGCGCTCGGTGTCAAGCGTCAGCGGGGCTGTCCGGGAGCAGAGAGAGGGCGCGAAGCGAGGACGAAGCCACAGCGCTGTGGGGCGAGGACGAGCGTACGAGTGCGGGATAGGGAGGAGGGGGCCGCTAGAGCTCACGGTAGTGGTCCTCGGCCTTGACGTGCTTGCTCTGGGGGCCGTACGCGGCTCCTGGTGGCGCGGTCGCTGTCGGTGGAGGTGGCGCGTGCGAGCGGGCGGGCGGTGCAGCAGGGTCGACGGCGACGGCACTCGGAGGTGCGGCGGTGGCGGCGTTGAGGAGGTTGGCGAGTTGTGCGCCGCCCTGGATGGTGCTCATGGCTGCCGAGGGCGGTGTGGTGGAGAGCGAGGGCGAGGACGGACGCGGGGAGGCGAGGAGCGGGGAGGGGGGAGCGAAGGTGGCGACTCGGCTGGCTGGCGGGTGCGGTACGGGCAGGGAGGGTGTACGGGCAGTGCTTGTAGGCTGTGCAGCTGTGCCCTGTGCTCGTGCCGCAGCGAGTCGACGAGGAGCGAGTCGCTCGCTCGGTCGAGGCTCTCCTCCTCGGACCCTCCCTCGTCCTCGCTTACCTGTGCTCTGAGCGAGTCGGGCAGCTACTTATCGTGCTCGCACGCTCTACCTTGGCGACTTAGACCCCTGTCCAGCACCTCGCGCCGAGTGCGCGACGCTCGTCGACCATGCCGGGGCCAGCTTCGTCTGGCGACGCTTCCCTCTCGCCTTGTCGGCCACCCGTTCGACTGCCGACACCGACAAGCTCGCCATGCACAGCGTGGCAAAGGCTCCGCAGCGTCTCGCGCTTCCCGAGCGAGGCTGTGACCGCCCTGCGGCCCCGCCTCGCACGCCAGACTCGCTCCTCATGGTGTCTCGCGCACCGTGGGCTCGCACGAGCACCGCCGTTCGAGCCGGACCGAGTGCAGCCATCCCGGCTCCGAGTTGCGCAACCCCTCTGCGCCCAACTTGGCACCGGTCCTCCCCTTCGCTCGCTCGCTCGTTTGCGCTTCTCTCGCTCTCGAGCGCGACCCGCTCGCCGCGCGCAGCCACCATGGCAGTCCTGCTCGACTACGCCACGTCGAGCTCGGCTACCCTCGTCTCGGCCCTCAACTCGCCGAACCTCTACCCGACGCACCCACTCTCGCCCCGCCCGCACCCCTCTCGGACCCGCTCGCGCTCGCGCAGCCACTCGCGCAGCCGGGCCCGCCTCCTCGCCTCGCCACTACGACCTGCCGTCAAGCCCGCCGCGAGGCCGCCGCAGCCGGCATCGCCCAAGGTCAAGGTCGCGCCCGCCGTCGCGCCCGTCGAGCAGCTCGCGCGCGACCCAAGCAAGAAGCGCGTCGCCATCGTCGGCGCTGGGACGGGCGGCCTCGGCGCACTCATTGCGCTTCTCGACCTGCCCGAGGAGATGCGGCGAGGGTGGACGATCGAGCTGTTGGAGCGGCGCGAGGACGTCGGCGGCATCTGGTACGTCTCCTCTCTCCGCTCGCTCCCTCGCGCTGCGCAGTCGGCTGACTCCTCGATGCTCTACAGGCTTCCCGACGACAATCAGCATGATGCCGGCTCTCTTCCAGCGACGCCGCTCTACCCTGCGCTGCACACCAACACGCCCGTGCCGACCAGTGCGCTCTCTCCTCGTCCTCCCTCGCCCGTCGTCAGCGCGTCCTCGCTGACTCTCCTCCTTGACACAGTGACCTTCCCCAACTTTCCCTTCCCGCCCAACACGCCCCTGTTCCCCTCGCACACGCACGTGCGCTCGTACCTCTCGCGCGCCGTCTCGCACTTCAAGCTCGCGTCCTTCCTCCGCCTCAACACGTCGGTCGCCCGAGCTGCGTGGGACGCGCAGAACGGCGAGTGGGACGTCGAGCTCGAGGTGCACGGCAAGCCGGAGAGGAGGCGGTACGACAGCCTCGTCGTTGCGACCGGCCGGTACCACCACCCGGCCGTGCCGAGCTGGGTCGGGCAGCAGGAGTGGCTCGAGGCGGGCGCAGGCGGGACGAGGACGATCCAGCACTCGCTGTGGTACCGCGGGCCCGAGGCGTACCGCGATGCGGTGGTCGTCGTCGTCGGGTTCGGCGCGAGCGGATGGGACGCGGCTCAGCAGACGGTCCTCGTCGCCAAGCAGGTGCGCCCTCCTTCTCTCGCCTTCTCGGCGTTCTCCTCTGTCGCTCCTGGGACTGACTGGGGCCGTCCTTCGGCAGGTCTATCACTCGTACACGGTCCACCCCGGCGCGCCCGTCAAGCTCCCTCCCGTCCCGGGCACGACCCACAAGCCGCGTATCTCGCACTTCTCGCCGTCCGCCATTCACTTTGTCGACGGCTCGACCCTACCGACCCCTCGAGAAACGCCGATTCGCCTCATCCTTGCGACGGGCTACTCGCTCTCGATCCCCTTCCTCTCGCCGCACCTCCTCGAGCAGCGCACGCTCGACCCAGCGCACCCTCGCCCGCCGCACAACCTCGAGACCAACGGCGCGTGCCTGCGCCCGCTCTGGCGCGACGTGCTCGCCGTCCCCGTGGGCCTGCCGCCAACCGCGCTCGGCGTCGTCGGCCTCCCCTGGTTTGTCGCTGCGGCTCAGGCGTCGTACATCCAGGGCCTCGTCCTCGCGCACGCGCTCGCGGCGCCGAGCGCAAACGAGGGGCGCGTGCTCGGGCGGTCGGCGCAGCAGATGCGGGACGAGGTCGACCGGGCCGAGGAGACGAGGCGCAAGGAGGAGGGCGTCGAGCCCTTCGTCGTGGGACAGTGCGTCGCTTCGCGTCTCTCTCCTCGCTCGCGCATGTCTGTGAGCTCTCGCTGATGTCTCTGCTTGGCCTCTCCTCGCCCGCAGCAAGTTCACCGAGCCCGGCCAAGCCGAATCGTACCAGGACGCGCTCCTCTCGCTCCTGCGCTCCTCCTCGCCTGTCGCCCTCCCCGATCACCTCGGCCCGTCCAACACGCCCTTCGTCTCGCCCTGGCGGCGCCGTTTCCGCGGCTCGATCGTCGCGCTGCGGCGGGCGTTCCTGCGCGCCGTCGAGGAGGGCAAGGAGGAGGAGTTCAGGGCGTCGGGCAGCGGCAGCGAGGAGGAGTGGGTTGAAGCCATGGAGCGGCTCGAGAGGTGGCTTATAGAGCGTATGGAGGTGGACGAGGTGGAGGAGCGCCGCACAGAGCGAGGGCAGGGTGTCGGGTTGTTGAGGGAGGAGGGAGGGCTCGGCACGAGCGGCGCGGCAGCCGAGTTCTACGGGCTCGAGGGCTTGGAGGTCAGGATGGAGGGCGTCTCGGACATCTGAGCTGCATCCTGGTGTTCCTCGCGCGTTCGTGAGCGGCTGGAGAGCTTTCGACGGGGTTGAGCGAGGCTGGTCTGAAACAGATGCGGGTCCGAGCGCCCTAGTCTTCAAGCCCGGCGCCTCGGCGTGCGGGCCAAGCTCGAGGCAGCTTACGGCACGCTCTCGAGGGTCAGTAAATTGATAGCTGACTCGGCCGTTCACAAGACGGCGCAGCAGCCCCGGGGAGGCGGGTCGACGCGGCGCGGCGCGCTCGTCGGCGCGCTCCTCGTTTCGCTTTCGCTCTCTCTCTCGCCTCGCCTCGCGGCCCTGACGGCGTGTCGCTCGGCTCAGGGGTGCAACTGAAAATGCTCGACTCGATGGCGACCTTCCCGAGCCGAGGCGTGCCGAGGGAGGACGAGGATGAGGGCGCAACCGGGGGACCGAATGCGTGTTGCGTCGCTTTAGAAAGTGGGCCATTCCTTTGTCAAACACATCCGGGTCATCGGCTACTTCCGGACCATCGAAGCGCGACTAGGTCCGGTCAAGGTGTGGGAAACCTTGTGCTTAGGCGGTCACTGCTTTCGCCACCCTCCTCCCGATTTCGGAGCGCAGCCAGGTCCGGTCAAGGTGTGAGAAGCCTTGTGCTTAGGCGGCTGCTGCTCTCACGAACCTCCTCGATTTTCTATTGCGCTGTGCTCGCCTCGTCCCCGAGGCTGACTTTTGGCTGCGCTTTCCCCAGCCTTCCTCTACCTTTCGCGCTCGCACCTCCTCCTCCTCGACGCACCTTTCGCCTCGTCCTGCTCCCTCTCGGCGCTCTTCGGCTTCCGCACCTCGCTCGGACGGCTTCATGGGCTACTGTGGCACCCTTGCCGCTCGCTGGGGGCACGGACCTGCTGTCCGCAACTCGCTCCTCCTCGTCCTTCTCCTCCTCCCCCTCTCCCCTTCTCGACTTGCTCCCTCGCTCTCTGCCCTTCCTGCAGCCGTACCTGCTCCTACCTACTCGACACGCTCTAGCGACTGCGCCCCATCTGCGCTCACTGTCGAGACTGTACGGGCCTGCAGCCGTTCCCCCCCCCGCGCTCGCACCTCCTCCTCCTCGACGCACCTTTCGCCTCGTCGTGCTCCCTCTCGGCGCTCTTCGGCTTCCGCACCTCGCTCGGACGGCTTCATGGGCTACTGTGGCACCCTTGCCGCTCGCTGGGGGCACGGACCTGCTGTTCGCAACTCGCTCCTCCTCGTCCTTCTCCTCCTCCCCCTCTCCCCTTCTCGACGTGCTCCCTCGCTCTCTGTTCTTCCTGGAGCCGTACCTGCTCCTACCTACTCGACTCGCTCTAGCGACTGCGACCCATCTGTCGAGACTGTGCGGGCCTCCCGCTTCCTCCTGCTCACGAAGCCCCTCCGCCGACCGTCTGGGCCAAGGTTGGGCCGCGAGTATCTCGAGAGCGGCCTCGAAAGGGCTCGAATCTCGAGCGATCGCCTCGTGACGACGTCTAGGAGCAAGTCGACATCACGAACTGCAAGAAGGCGAGCTCTGGGGCGACCTTGGCCTCCTCGTTTGGCTCTTTGGGCGAAAGTCGGGTGGCGACTACCTCGAGAGCGGCGTCGAGAGGGCTTCAACTTCGAGCGATCGCCTCGTGACGACGTCTAGGAGCAAGTCGAAATCACGAAGTGCAAGAAGGCGAGCTCTGGGGCAACCCTGGCCTCCTCGTCCGGCTTTCTCGGCGAAAGTCGTGCGGGCGCTCCCTGGAGCCTTACTGCAAAGAGGGTCTCTCCCGCGAGAGCTCCCTGAGCTGCGTAGCTCGTGAGTCTCCCCGGCCCAGGCAGAGGCGCAAGCCAGCTCCCGCGAGCCGACGAGCTTCTCCTCGACCGCCTCCTCGGTTCAAGGTCACGCCTGCGCTCCTACGGGCTCGCTGCGTGCTCACAGATCCCTTGCACTGCCTGTACACCATCCTGCGACATTGTGCGTGGCTGTGGAGGACAGCGAGCTGGGGTGAAACCGCCGAGGAGGCGGGTCGCGGGTCGACGCGGCGCGGCGCGCTCGTCGGCGCGCTCCTCGTTTCGCTTTCGCTCTCTCTCTCGCCTCGCCTCGCGGCCCTGACGGCGTGTCGCTCGGCTCAGGGGTGCAACTGAAAATGCTCGACTCGATGGCGACCTTCCCGAGCCGAGGCGTGCCGAGGGAGGACGAGGATGAGGGCGCAACCGGGGGACCGAATGCGTGTTGCGTCGCTTTAGAAAGTGGGCCATTCCTTTGTCAAACACATCCGGGTCATCGGCTACTTCCGGACCATCGAAGCGCGACTAGGTCCGGTCAAGGTGTGGGAAACCTTGTGCTTAGGCGGTCACTGCTTTCGCCACCCTCCTCCCGATTTCGGAGCGCAGCCAGGTCCGGTCAAGGTGTGAGAAGCCTTGTGCTTAGGCGGCTGCTGCTCTCACGAACCTCCTCGATTTTTTATTGCGCTGTGCTCGCCTCGTCCCCGAGGCTGACTTTTGGCTGCGCTTTCCCCAGCCTTCCTCTACCTTTCGCGCTCGCACCTCCTCCTCCTCGACGCACCTTTCGCCTCGTCCTGCTCCCTCTCGGCGCTCTTCGGCTTCCGCACCTCGCTCGGACGGCTTCATGGGCTACTGTGGCACCCTTGCCGCTCGCTGGGGGCACGGACCTGCTGTCCGCAACTCGCTCCTCCTCGTCCTTCTCCTCCTCCCCCTCTCCCCTTCTCGACTTCCTCCCTCGCTCTCTGCCCTTCCTGCAGCCGTACCTGCTCCTACCTACTCGACACGCTCTAGCGACTGCGCCCCATCTGCGCTCACTGTCGAGACTGTACGGGCCTGCAGCCGTTCCCCCCCCGCGCTCGCACCTCCTCCTCCTCGACGCACCTTTCGCCTCGTCGTGCTCCCTCTCGGCGCTCTTCGGCTTCCGCACCTCGCTCGGACGGCTTCATGGGCTACTGTGGCACCCTTGCCGCTCGCTGGGGGCACGGGTCTGCTGTTCGCAACTCGCTCCTCCTCGTCCTTCTCCTCCTCCCCCTCTCCCCTTCTCGACTTGCTCCCTCGCTCTCTGCCCTTCCTGCAGCCGTACCTGCTCTTACCTACTCGACTCGCTCTAGCGACTGCGCCCCATCTGCGCTCACTGTCGAGACTGTGCGGGCCTGCAGCCGTTCCCCCCCGCGCTCGCACCTCCTCCTCCTCGTCGCACCTTTCGCCTCGTCGTGCTCCCTCTCGGCGCTCCTCGGCTTCCGCACCTCGCTCGGACGGCTTCATGGGCTACTGTGGCACCCTTGCCGCTCGCTGGGGGCACGGACCTGCTGTTCGCAACTCGCTCCTCCTCGTCCTTCTCCTCCTCCCCCTCTCCCCTTCTCGACGTGCTCCCTCGCTCTCTGTTCTTCCTGGAGCCGTACCTGCTCCTACCTACTCGACACGCTCTAGCGACTGCGCCCCATCTGCGCTCACTGTCGAGACTGTACGGGCCTGCAGCCGTTCCCCCCCCCCGCGCTCGCACCTCCTCCTCCTCGACGCACCTTTCGCCTCGTCGTGCTCCCTCTCGGCGCTCTTCGGCTTCCGCACCTCGCTCGGACGGCTTCATGGGCTACTGTGGCACCCTTGCCGCTCGCTGGGGGCACGGACCTGCTGTCCGCAACTCGCTCCTCCTCGTCCTTCTCCTCCTCCCCCTCTCCCCTTCTCGACTTCCTCCCTCGCTCTCTGCCCTTCCTGCAGCCGTACCTGCTCCTACCTACTCGACACGCTCTAGCGACTGCGCCCCATCTGCGCTCACTGTCGAGACTGTACGGGCCTGCAGCCGTTCCCCCGCCGCGCTCGCACCTCCTCCTCCTCGTCGCACCTTTCGCCTCCTCGTGCTCCCTCTCGGCGCTCCTCGGCTTCCGCGCCTCGCTCGGACGGCTTCATGGGCTACTGTGGCACCCTTGCCGCTCGCTGGGGGCACGGACCTGCTGTTCGCAACTCGCTCCTCCTCGTCCTTCTCCTCCTCCCCTTGTCCCCTTCTCGACGTGCTCCCTCGCTCTCTGTTCTTCCTGGAGCCGTACCTGCTCCTACCTACTCGACTCGCTCTAGCGACTGCGACCCATCTGCGCTTACTGTCGAGACTGTGCGGGCCTGCCGCCTCCTCCTGCTCACGGACCTCCCTCCGCCGACCGTCTGGGCCAAGGTTGGGCCGCGACTATCTCGAGAGCGGCCTCCTCTCGCAGGCTCAGAAGGATCAATGACACGCCGCTTCGTTCTCAGCAGCAAAGCTCAGGTACCGCGCCTGGACCCACTCCCTCCTCAAGCTCCTCCCCTGCGCTCACCGCCGCCGGCCCCTCGGACTCGGCTAGACGCACTCCTCGGCGACTCGGTCAAACAGCCCGTTGAAAAACTGCGAGTGCGACGAGGACAAGGTGTCAGTTGAGGGAGCTCCACTGTAGAAGCACGTTCAAGCGACGCACGACGGTCGAAAACTTGGGGTTGACGTCGACCCTCTGGATGCCGCGCTGCGGCCCGCGAGCGTACTTTGCCAAGAGGCCCGTCCACGTCCTGCAGATGAGTTGTACGTGAAGAGGTCAGTCCTCTTCGACCGTGACTCGGGAGGAAACGGCGAAAGAGGGACGCACCCGTCGTCGTCGTGGGCGCGCACGAAGAAGGCGGATTTGAGCGTCTTCTCGTGGCCCCGCCCGAGCACGCGCAGCATTTGGTCGGTCACGACGACGGGCGGCTTGGGCGACTTGGGCGGCTTGGGCGACTCGGACGGCGGCGAGGGCGCCTTCTTGTAGCTCTTCCAGTTCCAGGAGAGGTGCAGGAGGTTGTCGAACTTGAGGCAGCTGACGTAGGCTTCCTGCGCGCGAGCAAGTAGGTCAGCGAGACTCTTCAAGGGCGTGAGGATGAGAGAGATGGAGGAGCGAGGGGAAGGGGAGGGTGTGAGGCAGGAGAGAGAGAGCGAGAGAGAGAGCCGGACGCACGTAGGTGCTCGGCCACTTGGACGCGACGAGCATCAACTCGCGCAGCTTAGGGGCGGCCTTGCTGAGCTCCTTGAGCTCGGTGGCGCTGATCGAGGCGTTATTGCGGACGAAGAGGCGGTTGAGGTTCGAGAGGCGGCGGACCGAGGTGAAGAGCAATGCCCACGGCGTCTGATCGAGAGCGAGGGTCTTGAGCGCAAAGTCGTGTTCCTCAGCCATGTCCTGCAGAAGTCGAGCGCTGTCAGCTTGGTGCGGGTGGGGAGCCAGGGCGTCGGGAGGTGCGGCAGCGAGAGAAGAAGCGCACGATGAAGTAGTTGAGCAACTCGTGCGCGACGACCTGCGGGTTGTTCGAGGCGACAGAAAGATGCTTGAGCGTCCTCGAGTGGTCCTTGATTGCCGAAATGGTCGAGTCGAGCAGGTCGGTCTGGTTGGCGAGGACAAGGCCTTCGAGCGACGAGACGTAGTGGACGAGCTGGAGCTGCAAGGGGTGCATGGCGTCGACCGGGTCAGCTTAGCTAGGAGAAGACGGGTAGAGAGTCCGAGGCTCGAGAGGGGCCTTGACGCACCATCTGCTTCGAGCAATAGCGGATCTCGAGGTACCGCAGGGCCGAGAGGTCGGGCGTCCAGGGCGCATGCGGGTCGGGGTTCTGGGTGCTCGTGCTGACCCGCAGCAAGACGAGGGCCTTGATGGTCGGGGCGCGGCCGACGCTGTCGATGAGAGCCTTGAACGTGTCGGGCGCGATGCGGACGTTCGAGAGGGTGAGGTGGACGAGGTTGACGGCGAGCATCGTGCGAACGAGCCCGAGGAAGGGCGGGCCGGTGAGGAAGGGGCCGTCGCCAGTGTCGCGAACGCTCGAGAAGTCGAAGAACTCGAACATCATGCGCTTGAAGTTGAGCGGGCGCCCGACCCGGCGGCCCTCCTCGATCTTGTTGGCGAAAGCGAGGATGGTCGCCATCTGCTGCCCGGCGTCGCCGCCGGCAATACGGATGTCGCCGTAGAGCTGCTGGTGCCCAATGTGGTACACCCGGCGGCACGTCTGGAGGAAGGCGACGAGGGTCTGGCCGGCGATCTTCTGCGCGCCGGGCTCGGGCTCAAGAGCCGCAACGTGGCGCGCAATGCACTCGAGGACGGCGATCGGGAGGCGCTGCTGGAACAGGGGGATCGGCGCGTTGTCGTCTGAGCCCGTCGAGGAGGAGGACGCGGCGGACGCGCTGCCGTCGTCGCCCGAGTCGGAGTCGTGGCCGACGGTGGGCGCGTCGGCGCGAGGAGCGGCGTCGGCGGTGGTCGAGGGTGGCGGGAGGAGGAAGGTCGTGGTCCGGCGGCTGCGGGGCGAGGTGTCCATGACGGGCGAGTGGTGAGAGAGAGCGAGAGGGAGGCGAGCGATGGCGCGGCCTTGTTTACCGTGAGCTCGCACTCTCGCACTCTCTCTGGCGGGCCTGGTGCTGCTTCGAGCTCGCTCGGATGACCTTGAAGAACGGCCTCGTACTGTCCAGCTGCCCCCTGCTGCCGAGGCGAGCGAGGGAGGCCGCCGCGCCGCCTCGCTATTCTCCCTCCCCGCCCGCTCGTATGGCAAAGCTAATCGACCTCTCGTAAGGCTCGCTCGCAGCCTTGTGAACCTGCCTCTCACGCGCTACATACCACGTCATCTACGACTCGACGCAGACGGGCTTCCGCACTTTATCTCTGCGCCGCGACACGGAGAGACAGCCTCGTGGGCGCCGGATCCAGGGAGCCCCTCTCGCGTGCAGCCCGTTTCCCCGCCTCTCTGTCCAGTCGAGCGCCTCCCCTCGCTCTCGCCGACGCTCTCTGCCGACGCCCTGCCGTCGAGGTCGGCGATGCCGAGGGCACAGAGGCCTCGAGCACCCTCGCGCTCGCCGAGCAAGCCGCAGAGGCCCAGTGCGCGACGACGAGACGAACGTTTCGGCGTCGTTGCAGCTCGTCACGAGCGCTACGACCGTCTCCCACCGCTCCTCCATGTGGCGCACGTCGACGAGGTCGCCTCGGCGTCGCAGTCGAGCCGGCAGCGAGCGAGAGAGGCTCGGGGCCGGGCGCGGCGAGTTTTTGGCGGGCGCGCGTCGGGAGCGGACGAGGGCGGTGCGGCGGTGGGTCAGGAGAGGTCGGTGGGTGACGAGGAGGCGCAGAGAGGTCGGCGAGGGCGCAGCTGGGAGAGGGGGAGGGTGGCGCAGGAAGGTCGGCGAGGGAGGCTAGGACGGGCACGGGGAACGTCTGCGCGCGTGCGAGGGCGGGAGAGGTTGGTTGAGGGGGCAGAGTGCGTCGATGGGGATGGGGTGAGGGCCTGCTTGAGGTCTGCGGGCGACAGGAGGTAGGTCAGGGTCCGTCTGGAGCTGCGCCCGACCAGGCCGGCGAGAGCGAGGAAAAGGCCGAGGCGCGCTCCCGCTCGTGCGCCTCGCAGCCTGTCGAGCCCGACACGCCGTGGCGAGGGTCGAGAGGCGCCGTAGGAGGAAGACGTCGGCTGTGGGAGCGAGGGGAAGTCAAGGAGGAGGCGAAGCTGGCGGCGCGAGGTCGTCGACGCCGGACGAGGCGCGAAGCGCGCGACGTGGTGCAGATGGACGAGTCGGTGGGCGAGCACGACAAGGTGGCGGATCGAGAGCGGCGGTCTGGGCTATGCGGGCGAGTTGGGCGACGAGGACAGGAGGGGGTCGAGTCGGCACGTTCTGGAGGCTCTTGCTGCTGCGCCAAGCACAGTGTCGAGGCGTGCAGGAACGGCGGAGTGTCGACGTCGAGGAGCCTGCAGGAGAAAGGGGCTGCGGCGGGCAGGCGGGTCAGGTCGAGCTCGGCGGAGGAGGGACGGTCGAGGAGAGCGCACCTCGAGAGGGCTGCCGGGGCTCGACTCTCGGTGCCGCTCGTGCGCAGGCCCGCACCCGCCGAGCACGAGCTCGGCGACAGGCGTCGGCCTTGCCGTGCAAGTTGGTGCGAGTCGGGCCGGCGGGCGTTCTCGGTCGGCTGGATGGTCGGTCAAGGCTTAGTGGGCGCGACGAGGACGAAGAGCTGGTGCAGCTGCGGGCTGATGCTGCAGTCGTCGAGGCAAAGGCTGCTGTTGAGCATGAAGATGTGCAGGTCGGGAGGCTGAAGGAGGAGGACCGAGGTGACGAGTCGACGGGGTCGAGCGAGAGGGTCGAGCGCGAGTGGCTGAGGCGGGGCCGAGGAGGCCGTGTACCGACGTGCGAAGCCCGAGCACCGATGCAGGAGAGGAGCTGCTTGATGTCCAAGTGTCTGCGTGCACAGAGGAGGAGGCGTCAGCCCGCCAAGCTGCACCGCTCGCAGACGATTCGAGTGACGAGGCGCACCGAGGCATCGAGGACAGCGCGGCTGCTGCCACCATGTCGTGCAGATCTGACTGGAAGTCGCCGACTCGCCGAGAGAGCTGTGGCGCTGCTTGTGGGCGTGCTGAACGGGCCGAACGAGAATGGGCGCGAGCGTCGGTCGACCGGACGACGAGGACGACTCGAAGTGGCGCATGCGGGGCGGTCAAGGGCGCACAGGCGACGAAGTCGAGCAGGATGAAGTGCTGAGCTGATGCGCAGGGTGCCAGAAGGTGCGGTCGTCGTAGGATCGGGCGGGGCAGATCAGCCGGGTGGGCGAGGGTGGGGAAGTGGGCGAGGTGCGGCCGTGCAGGGCCAAGGTCGGGTCTGAGGGGCGAACAGAGGTCAGCACGAGGTCCTGCACCCACTACGAGCCCTGCATGGTGCCGAGGGCGAGGTGAGGGGGAGGGAGGCTTGGGAGGAGGAGACGAGGTGGGGACGACGGCGGCTCACCGGCTTTGGCGGACGGGCGGGTGGTGCCGAGGTGGCGACGAGCGAGTAGTGGAGCACAGCAGTGCAGCCCGCGCACCGCCCTTGTCGTGGAGGGCGAGCTGGTCGAGGTCGAGGGGGGAGCTGGTCGGCGGACTTGGCGAGTTTTTGGCCGGCGCCTCGTCCTCCCTCTCTGCCTCTTGCGCTTCACTCGCTCTCCTCGCTCAGACTCTTGCTTCTTTCTGCCTTGTCCCCGACCTCGAGCCCTTCAGCCTCGAGCCGCACATCGACTCGCTACCTCGCCCCCGCCTCTCGTCGTCCGAGCGCACGTTCCGAGGTGAGCCGTGCCCTCTCTTCGCTCGTCGCCTCGCCGACCCCTCCCCCTCGTCGTGCCTGCGCTCGTAGGCGATGCGCCATCCGGCCCTGGGACATCGCCGCGCAGGAGAAATCCTACCTGCCGTACGGTCTGCGCGGCGCTCTGCCCTCGGCAAGGCGGCGCACCCTCGATCCAGCGCCGTCTCGCTCGTCGAGCCCGGCCACTCGAGCCTCGAGGCTCGGGACCTGTCATGCCCGCGACGATGTGCACACGCGAGGGGCACTGTCGGGCACCGTCGAGCAGGACTGCGCACTGACCCTGTCTCTCCTCCCTCTCTCTTCCACCTCTGCCCCTCTCCTCCTACCCTTCCCTTCGCGCACCTGCGCACCTCTGGATTCGTCCGCGGCGTCATGCCCTTCGCCCACAGGTCGCTGCCACGCCAAGGGCCTCTTCAAGTCTCTCGCAGTGCTTGTGCGCCCTCGTCCCTCTCTCGCTCGTCGAGAGCTGGACTCGCTGACCTCCTCATCGCCGACGTGCGCTCGCCTCGACAGGTCCTGCATGCCGCGACGGTCGTGGAGCGCTCCACTGTACTTGTGCGTCGCATCTCCTTGGTCGCGGCGACTCGCGCGCCCGTTCGCGCCTCGCTCCCACCTCTCCGAGCCCGCACTGACCCCTTGCGTCGACCAGGTCCTCTGAAACGCTGTGTGTCGCCGCACCTCGTTCCCCTTTTGCGCCTGGAGAGTGGACCAAGCGGAAGTTGCGCGAGCGGCGCGCCCGTCGACGGCTACAGCTCGTGCGTCCCCCCTCGCTCCTCCCCGCCACCCCTCTCGCCCCGCCCGTCGACGCTCGGTCCCCCGCCGGCACGCATGCGAGCCTGCACAGGTCTCGGGTGCGCGCGACGGGGCTGACCTCGAGTCGTTGGCGGCGAGGACATGAGCCACTCGCGTTCGCGCTCGAGCCTCGAGAGCTGACTCGTCGCCCGCACGCTCGCAGGTCGAGCAGATCGAGCCTCTTCTCCGAGCGGCCCTTCCACGCTCGTCCCGTTGCGAGAGGCAGAGCGAGAGCAGAGAGCGCGTCTCGTCTCGGGCTCGCAGCGAAAGAGCGCCATCCACTCCCTCTCAGAGGCCGAGTCCGAGAGGGCAGGGCGGGCGCGCATACACAAGATGGTATGGGCAAAGCTAAGCGTCCTGCGCATAGCCGAGAATCGTCTGCGCGGCCGATTTTCGGGTCGCGCTACGCGAAGGGGTCCGTGCACGGCGACTTGTCCTCGCCGCGCCCGCACGGCCTGCTCGCCCCGAGCTGCTGCCTCTCCATCGCGCAGCTACTCCTGCTCTCAGGGCTGCAGCACACGGGCTCTGCCGCACGACGGTGAGCCTGTTGCGCCGCTCGTCCGTCCGCCCGTCGAGTTGCGTCGAGCGCTCCTCGCGCCGCAGCCCTCCTCGGTCTCTCCTCGTCGGCGCAGCGCACTCGCTCCCCTCTCTCGTTTCTGCACGCGCACCTCGCTCGTCGATGCACTGCACCCTCACCGCTACGCCGCCTTGCCGCCCTTGGCCGCCGCCGCCCGGCCCTCGAGCTCGCGCGCCGTCGCCCGCCCGCCCGAGCCTCGCAGCGCCTCGTCGCGTGCGAGCGCGGCGCAGATCTTGGCGCCCGAGTCGGCGATGAGGGCGAGGGGGATGGCGACCCAGCTGTGGCGGGTGCGGCGGGAGGGGCGGGCGAGAGGGAGGGGAGGAGAGGAGGGAGAGGGAGAGGGACGGGGTCAGCCGGGCTCGCGAGGCCGGGCACGGCAGGAGACGAAGGAGGAGAGGCGTGACGCACAGGCCGTTGAAGAAGAGCAAGTAGACGTAGGTGTAGAGCCAGTGCGACGTGTTGAGCGAGGGCGAGCCCGAGATCCACTCTGCGCGCGGCGACGACGGGGAAGACGAGGTCAGCTCTGGTCGTGACGCTCCGTGCACACGCTCGAGAGAGGTAGAGAGAGTGGGTGAGGGGCGCACCGGGAGCGAACGTCATCCAGCCGCCGTAGAGCTCGGCGACGCTGTTTCGAGGGAGGAGGGAGAGGGGAAGGGGTCCGTCAGCGAGGCTGTGGGTGCTCGCCGGCGGTGTTGGAGCGGCACGGCGACGAGCAGGAGGGCGAGAGAGGACGAGCCGCACGAGAGGATGACGCTGCGCACAGGATGAGGAGGAGAGGGTCAGTGCGCGCACTCGAGGAAGAGCGCCGACGCTCCGCCCGCTCGCCGACCGAGAGGACAAGTCGAGACG
This sequence comes from Rhodotorula babjevae, assembly GCA_920104245.2. Taxonomy (NCBI): domain Eukaryota; kingdom Fungi; phylum Basidiomycota; class Microbotryomycetes; order Sporidiobolales; family Sporidiobolaceae; genus Rhodotorula; species Rhodotorula babjevae. Next base: position 271,941 of record CAKKSZ020000007.1, on the reverse strand, counting down.
CACACCCAGAACCTCCACGTCTCGCCCCTGTCGCACATCTTGGCGGCGCAGTAGGCGGCGAGCGGGCCGGCGCCGAGAACCGTGATGAGCTCGATGGCGACGACGGTCGGGTCCGAGGTGCCCCACCGCGTGTCGGCGAGGGCGTACTCTTGCCAGAGGAGGGCGAGCGGGCCTGCGCGGGTCGTCGTGCAGGTGAGGGCGGGGGAAGGAGAGGGCAGGGGTCAGCACTCGAGGAGGACAGAAGAGAGAGAGGGAGAGGACGGACCCTTGCTCGAGTTTACGGTGCGCGGTTGCGGGAACGACTGCCAGATGAACGAGCCCTCGAGGATAAAGTGGATGAGGGTGTCGAACGCGAGCCAGACGAACGTGTAGCTGCGGGCGAGGGTGCGGCGAGGAGGGTCAGCGCGAGAAACGAGGAAGAGGAGGGTTGAGGCGGGCTCGAGGCTAGGGATGAGCGAGGCGGGGCAGCCCGTGCGCGTGCAACAGGTGCTGTAGCGCGCGTGTTTCGCGCGCTGCGCTGCCCTGCGTTGTAGACGCTCTGCGGCGCGTTGTTGTGGTCGAGCGGGGCAAGTTGGCCCAGCCGCACCCTCGCCCGCCCACACTGCACGCCCCCCAAGGACAACGTGGCCAGAGCGAGGAGCAAGACGGACCGATGTGCCTTGTCGCGGTAGCGGGCTGTGGGGAGGGCGAGGCGGGCGAGGGCGAGTGCGGCGACGAGGAGGGCGAGGGTCGAGAGGAGCGAGTAGACGGTGGTCGGGGTGAAGAGGGAGGGCGGGGGAGTGTGTGGTGGCATGGCTGCAGTGCTCTACTCGCAGCTGGGTCGAGGTGCTGCGCTGTGAGGGGCGAGAGGGCGACAACGAGACGAGCGACGAGGCGGTGCAACTTCGCTCGCCTCTCTGTACGCGTCCACCTCGCTCGGCTCGACTGGATACCCGCCTAATCTACTCAGTCAACCCACTCAGACACCTCGAGCAAGACGAGCACACGCCCGACAGAGCCGCCGACTGCTCGCTCCCCCTCCGCCCTCGCCCTTGTGCGGCCGCCCTCTCCCTCCCCGTCGAGCTGCGAGGAGCGACCCCGACACGATGCTGCTCACGACAGCCGCTCTCCTGAGCACCCTCGCCTCGTGCGCCCTCGCCGCCCCCTGTCCCTCGACCCGCGCACCCCTCCTCGGCTTCTCGTCTCCCTCGCCCTTCCTCGGCCTCGACGACGACGCCTTCGCCCAGCCCATCGGCACCGTCGCCTTCCTCCCCGGCTTCCACGCCTGCGGCACCCTCCTCGTCCTCAGCGTCGACCGCCTCGCCCTCGACGACCTCGCCCTCCTCCCGCGCAACTCGACCGCCGCACCCGACTCGCTGTGGGAGCGCTACGCCGCCGCGCCTTCAAGCACGCTCGTCGGCGACGCCGTCGAGGGGACCGTCCTCGCGTGGGCGCGCGGCTGGCGCACGACGTGCGGCAAGGGCCCCGCCAACAAGGAGGTGCGCGTCGCCCACTTGACCGTCGACGGCGTCGACGACGACACCGACAGGGCTGCGTGGGCCCGGGCACTCGGTGCGTTTCTCTCTCTCTCTTGGTCCCCGTCAGGGAAGGCGCACGAACCTGACCCGCTCCTTGTGCGTCCGCAGACGACCACGCACGCCCGCACCTCGACTCGCTCCCGCCCGCCCCGCACAACAGCGTCGTCCTCGTCACTTCCCTCTCGCCCTCGTCCCTCCGCACCGCCTTCGACCTCGCCTCGCCGCCCCCCTCGTCCCCATCCTCGCCCTCCTCACCCTCGGCGCCCGGCCACCCCAACTGGGACACGACCCGCCCGCGCCGCGAGCGCCAACAGCACGGCCTCGTCGTGCGCACGCTCGGGCACATGGTCGACCTCGCGCTCGCGGGCGCGTTCCTCGTCGCGTGCGCGTACGCGGCGCGCTGGCTCTGGGCGCGGTACGAGGCGAGGGGAGGAAGGGGAGGGAGTGGCGGCGGCGGGCTCAGGCTGCCGCTCGATCGGGAGGGGGCGAGGGAGCTCGAGTTGGAGCTCGACTCGGACGACGAGGAGAGCGTCGAGGAGGGGGTGGATAGGGCGGCGATGCGGTGAGGCGGGCGTGGGAGGACCTCGTGAGCGAGGAACAGACACTTTGGGTAGCGCCGACGAGGAAACGCGCTCGGCTCTCTTTGGCTCTCGGGGGCCCGTGTGATGCTGTACTGTGAGAGGTGTGCGAGAGCTACTGCACAGAGAGCGAGAGGGTGACTTGGGGTGCGAGGCGGCGGGGTCCCCTTGGCGAGGACGAGGCACGCGCCTCTCTCGCTCCTTCCCCTCACTCTCGCTCCCCCTCGTCGCTCCTCGCCCACCACGAGCAGGGCCATGAGCACCGCAGCAGCACCCACACCCGCACCACACCACCCCTCGCCCGCCTCCCTCTCCATCTCGACCTCGCTCGCCGCCCTCTTGCGCCTCGCCCCGCGCCTCATCTCGCCCGCCCCACCCACCTCGTCGACCTCAGAGCCGCTCCTCGAGACCTTCTTCTGCACCCTCCTCGCCAAGTACCCCGCCCCCCTCACCCACGCCCTCGTCCACACCATCGCCCTCGGCAGCGCGCTCAAGCCGCTCGCGACCCGCGCCGAGCCGGGCACCGTCACGCGCCGGGGCGTCGAGGCCGTCGTCGAGGTCTTGTGCGCGCTCCAGGAGCAGCAGCAGGGCACCAGTGGCGGAGAGGCGCAGCGCGAGGGCGAGCGGGACGTTGCGAGCTGGCTCGAGGGGTTCGTCGAGGTCGTCGAGCGCGAGGTCGAGGGAGGACAGGGACAGCAGGACTCGGTCGACGGGTGCGTCTCGGTCTACCTTCGCTCTACTGCTCCTCTTGCGCTGTACAGTCGTGCAGCGCGAGAGGTAGTTCCAGGTCAGGTGCATTGACGCTCTTTCACGCTCGCTCGCAGCGCTCACCTTCCCGCTCCCCACGCCACCAAGCCCTCGCCCGCCCGCGTCGCCTCGCCCGCCCCTCGCCACAGCAGCAAGGGCCGCACCCTCTCGCGCGCCGCCAAGCCCGATCACGCGAGCGCCGCCTCGCTCCCCTCGCCCAGGTCGGCCTCATCCCCGCCGCTCGACCCCGCCCACGAGCGCACGTCCCGCTCCGCGACGGCCGCTGCCGACAAGGACGATGACGAGCTCGACGGCCTCGGCGAGTCGCCGCTCCCGAGAGCGAAACAGCTCGCTCAGCAGCTCGCCGAGGAGGACGACGAGGCGCCGACCTCGAGCGGCGGCGCGACGGCGGCGACGGCGGGCAGGAAGCCGCTGCGCGACAAGAACGGCGCCGTGGGCAGGTCAGCGCACCAGGCGCTCGACGAGGCGCAGCCGGCCAAGGGCAAGGGCAAGGGCAAGGCGCGTGCCCGCTCTCCTTCGCGCTCGCGCAGCTCGTCGCCCGCCGGCTCGCCGCGCCGCGCCGCCCACCCGCACCCGCCCAAGCACTCGCTCTCACAGCTCGGTGCACTCGCGTCCGAGGACGAGGACGAGGGCGGCGGGCCGATCGAGCTCGACGACGAGGCGCTCGAGCCTCGTGCGCCAGCGGCGGCGTCGACCTCGCGCTCGGCCAAGACCAAGCCCAAGCTCAAGCCCGCCTCGAAGCCGCGCACGACGTCGAACAAGACGCACCAGGGCAAGAAGTCGCGGCAAGGCCTCCTCTTCCGCCCCGAGACGGCCTCGTCCGCCGACGAGCGCGAGCACGACGAGCTCGACCCGGCGCCCGCTCCTGCCCCGGCGCCCGGCCCGACCAAGAAGAAGAAGTCCAAGCCGCACGCCCGCCCTCGCGTCAAGACGCCCGACGACGTCGAGGTCGACGAGCTCGCGTCGGACCCCGAGCTCGAGCCCGACACGGACGACGGCGAGCTCGATGCCCCGCCTGCGCCTGCGCCCAAGAGCGAGGCCAAGTCCAAGCCCAAGGTGCCCGTGCGTGCGCGGCCGACGGTCAAACGGCAGCAGACGAGCAGCGCCGAGGAGGACGAGGACGAGGACGAGGCGCCGGCGGCGGGCCGCAGCAGCAAGCGCGCGGCGTCCAAGGGCGGCGACTCGGCCTCGGGCAAGGGCAAGAAGCGCAAGGTCGTGCGCTCGTACTCGTCGTCCGAGGACGAGAAGGCCGAGCCGGGCCCGTCGCGCTCGCGCCGCCGCGCCTCGTCCTCGCCGCCGCCGCCGACGCGCTCAAAGCCGGGCCGCAAGGGCAAGGCCGCCGCTCCTCGCGCCGCCTCGACCGACGACGACGATGACGACGCTACGCCCTCGACGAGCAAGGGCAAGGGCAAGAAGCACGCCGCCGTCGTCGTCCCCTCGAAGCGCCGCGCCGCGCCGACCGTCGCCAAGCGCACGCAGCCCGCCTGCGCCTCGTCCTCGTCCGCCCCGCCCTCGAAGAAGCGCAAGAGCACGCCTTCGACCAAGCACGGCGCCAAGGACAAGGGCAGCAAGGGCAAGACGCGCGCCTCGACCGCCTCGAGGTCCAAGCGCAAGCCCAAGGTCGACGGCTCGCGCTCGTCGGCGCGCGTCGCTGCTGCTGCCGCCGAGAGCTCTGACGATGACGAGGAGGACCCGTTCGAGGTCGAACAGCGCGTGTACAGCTGGCACGACGGGCAGCTCGTCTGGCCTGCAGTCGTGCGTCCTCTTCTTCCTCTCCCTCCTACCCCTCTCTAGGCACACGTCGTGACGCTCTCGCTCTCGATGCAGGTCGTCAAGAAGCTCAAGGACGACCAGGTCGCCTGGGCGATCTTGCCCGGCACCAAGCGGTCCGTGCTCCCCTCGCCCTCTCCTCGCTCCCGACGCTCAGGCCCTGACCTCTCTTCTCCTCGTCCCCCTCTCGCTCGCTCGCCCGCAGCCCGGCCAAGCCGACGGTCTACATCGCGTCGCTCGCGCTCGCGCGTAAGAAACTCGCCCTCGAGCCGGCCACCGCCCTGCCCTCGCCCTCGCTCACGCGCGAGCTCGACGCGGCCAACGCCGTCTACAACGACCTGCAGGCGCGCAAGAAGTGGCTCCGCACCGCGGTCAAGGCGATCGACGACGAGATGAGCAGGTGCGGGCTCGAGGACGAGGACGAGGACGAGGGCGACGAGGAGGGGTCCGAGGGGGAGGAGGAGGGGTCCGGGAGCGGGGACGAGTCCGAGTAGCGGCTCGGGTCGGGGCGGGGACGTCGTGGAGGGGCTCAGTGGGTGCCCTGGATGCTTTTGCAGACGCTTGCCTGAGAATTACGAGCCTGTGTCGTGCCTCGACCTCGTTCCGCGCCGCGCGGAACTCGACTTTGCGCTCTTGCTCTCTCGTTCGTCGCCGCCCGAGTCGGCGGCTGTCGGCTCGCGCCTCGATCTCGCTGTGTGCACCTTGCTGCTGCTGCTGAGCGCCTTGCGCAGGCCGTGGAAAGGCGAGGAAGAGCGCATTGTCGTCGTCCGTGCAAGGCGCGAAGCGCGTCTCGCTTGGAGACGGCCGAGACCTTTCGGTGCGCTCGGCGGACCCGTTCGTCGCGCTCGCCCTCCTCGCTCTCCCTCTCAACGACACGCTGGTCTCCTGCTCCCTGCACAGCTGCACCAGATGGCTCCTCCGCCAGGCTCTGCGCTCGCGACCCGCGCCATCCACCAAGACTCGGACCTCGCGACCGCCGAGGTGGCCGCCAGCCTCTCGCTCTCGACCACGTTCCGGCACCCGGACCCAGAGCTCGACGGCGTGCAGCCAGGGTACGACGACGAGTGGGACCCGTCCAAGCCGAGCAGGGATGTGTACTCGCGGTGCGCCCGCCCTCTCCTACTCCTCCTCCCCATCACCGCGAGGCATCCCGCTGACCTCCCCTCCTGCTCCTCCTGCACAGCGAGACCAAGCCGACTACAACTCGTGCCGAGCACGTCCTCTCGAGCATCATCGGGCAGCCGTGCGTCTCGATCTCCTGCTTCTGCGCGCCCCGTCGAGCCTCAGCTGACGCGCCCTCGTCCCGCAGCACCCTCCTCTACCCCTCGGGCATGGCCGCCTTCTGGGCCATCCTCCTCCACGTTCGCCCCGACGTCATCGCCATCACGGGCGGCTACGGCGGCTGCCACGAGGCCATCAAGATCTACCGCCGCACGAGGGGCGAGGACCAGGTCCAGCTCATCCAGCTCGACGACGAGTACCCGCACGGCAAGAAGCTCCTCGTCTGGGTCGAGACGCCGCTCAACCCGCTCGGCACCTCGCGCTCGCTCGACAAGTGTGCGTCTTGCTCTCGGTCGTCGTCGAGAATGAGCGAGCGAGACGCTGACTCCCCCTCTACTCGCAGACGCCGAACGCGCTCACGCCGCAGGCGGCATCCTCGGCGTCGACTCGACGTTCGGGCCTCCTCCTCTGCAGGACCCTTTCAAGTGGGGCGTCGACATCTGCATGCGTTCGTCTCTTCCTCCTCCTCTTTCGGGCTCGACTCGTTCGCCTGACCCGGCTCGACCTCCCCCTCGAGCAGACAGCGGCACCAAGTACCTCAACGGCCACAGCGACCTTCTCGCAGGGACGGTCAGCGTCCGCGACAAGGCCGACTGGCTCAAGCTGTGCGTGCGCACGGACCTCTCCTCCTCTCCCTCCTTGGCTTTGACGCTCCTCGCGCTCCCGCAGCTGGACCGACCGCACGTTCACCGGCGCCAACATCGGCTCGCTCGACGTGTGGCTCCTCCTGCGCTCGCTGCGCACGCTCGACGTCCGCGTCAAGCGCCAGAGCAAGACGGCGACCCGACTCGCCCAGTGGCTCGCGACCCAGGTCGGCGGCGGCGTCGTCGACAAGGTCTACCACACGGCGCTGCAGGACGATGCCGACGAGCTGCTCGGGCCGGGCAAGCAGATGGAGCTTGGGCCGGCGTGCTTTAGCGTCGTCCTCAAGACCAAGGACATGGCGACAAGGCTGCCCAACAAGCTTCAGCTCTTCATCGTGCGTCCTCGCTCGCTCTTCCTTCTCCTTCTTTTCCATCGTCACTGACTCCTCCTTCGCCTGCACGCAGCACGCCACCTCGCTCGGCGGCGTCGAGTCGCTCATCGAGCACCGCATCATCTCGGACCCGTCCGAGAACCCGTGCCTCGGTCCGTCGTCGCCGCCTCCTCCACCTCATGCATCATCCACTGATCCCTCTCCTCGTCGCACAGTGCGTCTCTCGATCGGCCTGGAGGACTTTGACGACCTGCAAGCCGACTGGGAGCAGGCCATGAAGGCGGTGCAGGTGCGCTCGAGCCCCTTCTCCTCCCCGAGCTGCACGCTGCTGACTCGCCGCGCTTCCTGCAGTAACGTTTCCTCTGTCTATTTGTCGTTCTCTGTCGCTCGATGCAAGCATAATTTCGAGCATGCTCGAGCGAGAGCCGAAAGCTGAGCGAGCGAGAGCCGAGAGCGGAGCGAGCAGGAAGTCCTTCGGGCCATGGCCCGGCTCGGCCAGCTCGCTCTCCTCTCGCTCGTTCTCTGCAGCGAGGTCGAGACGGGCGCAAGCTCGAGATACAAACTGCTTTGCAGGGAGCGCTGGATAGAGAAGTAGAAGGACAGGGGAGAACGAGGACGAGAAGGGGTACTGCTCAAGGAAGAAGGAGAGAAATCCGGTGCGACTAGAAACTGGAAGAATCCGCAGTGCTGAGACCGACAAGGATGGAGAAAGGAGAAGAGGGTCCGTGCGCGCGACGACGAGCCCTCAGGCGTCGAGCGCACGCTTGCGCCGCATGCGCTCCTCGGTGCGGCGCTCGACGTCGCGCCTCGCCATCTCGTGCTTGCGCTCGCGGTAAACCTCGATATCCTCGCCGATCGTGACGCCGTGCTTGGCGAGGAGCTGAGCGAGGAGCTGCGGCTCGATGCCGCCCATGTAGCCGGCAATCTGGAGGCTGTCCTCGGGGCGCAGAGGGCGACGAGCTGGCGCAGCCGTCGGCGTGATGACCTGAGGCGCCGCCGTGCGAGTAGACGAGTCGAAGGTGGCGACGACTGGCTGGCTCGTCGGCGTCGGCGTGACGGGGACGTACTGCGCGGCGAAGACTGCGAGCGAGATGATGGGCAAAGTCAGCTCGGCGTCGGCGAGGGAAGACAAAGAGAAGGAGGACGCACCCTCGTCGCGCTCACGAAGGCCGAGTGCACCACCGACGCCGCTGAGGACGCCGCCAACCGCACTCGTGGCGCCGCCGACGACCGCCGTCGCGACCGAGGCCGCTCCACCGACAGCGGCCGTCGCGACGGAAGCAGCTCCACCGGCCGCAGCCGTCGCCTCGGACACGGCACCACCGACGACCGACGTGACGCCGCCGACGACGCCGCCGAGGTCCGAGCCCAGCACGCTCGTCACGCCGTCGACGATCGAGCCGGCGCCGGCCGTCACGTCGCTCACGACGCTGCCGACGACGGACGTGACGCCGCCCACGATGCTCGTCACGTCGCCGACGACGCTGCCTGCGACCGAGGTCACGTCGCCGACGATCGAGGTGACGTTCGAGAGGACGCCGCCGACGATTGACCTGCAGAAAAGGTGAGTGAGGGTCAGCGGGCCGTTCCTCGCACAGCGGGCTCGAGCGGGACGCACGTGACGGGGTTGAGGATCGACTCGGGGATGGCGAGGAGCGACGTGATGACGCCCGGCAGGTTGGTGAGGATGCTCAGGATCGGGTTCGGCAGGAGCGAGAGGGCGCCGCCGACGCAGGACGCGACCTCAAAGATGCTGCCAAGGAGACCCTGTGTGCGCGCAGAGAGTCAGAGGATGCTCACGATCGAGGCGAGGAGCGAGGAGAGGGGCAGAGAGCGCACCGTGATGCCGCCGAGGAGGCCGTCCGCCGCCGAGCCGCCGATGGTGACCTTGGTGGCTGCGCGTGGGAAAAGTCAGCTTCTCTCCGTCTCGGCGAGCGAGAGATCAAGTCGAGACGCACTGTACGGCACCGCCTTCTGCGAGTAGACGAAGCTCGGCGCGACGTAGCCGCCGATCGAGACGCCGGCGATGATGTCCTGCGTAGCGGACGAGGGGTCAGTCGACGAGCGCCTCAGACAACCGAACAAGAAGAGAGGCGAGCGCACGATGTCGAGACCTGCAGCCTGGTTGGCGAGGAGCGGCAGACTGCCGAGGCCGCCCTGCGGGAGCTTGACGGGCACCTGCTCGGTGTAGGCGCCCGGCGTCGTCTGCGCCGGCGTCGTCGTCGGGGCCTGGAACGTGTAGTCGAACGTTGCGTAGACGACGCCGTTCTGCGAGGCCGTGCCCTTGAGCGTGAGGATCGTGATGAACGTCTCGAGGTTGTTGTTGATCTGCAGGACGAGGAAGGGGTCAGTGCGCACACCTCGCGTCGGGGCCGAGGGAGCGTGGCCGCACCCGGAAGTCGAACGAGGCGCTGCTGTTGCAGACGGCGGCGATGAGGTCGACGTAGATCTCGATGTCGTGGACGAGCGGAAGACCTTGTCCGGGGAAGGACGTCTCGAGCTTGAGGCCCGAGAAGGCCTGGTCGAGGGCGCCGTACGGTGACGACTCGGCATCGCCCTGGATCGTGAGCGGGATCTGGCCCTTGGTCGACAGGTACTGGGTGAGCAGGTCCTCGGCGACGGCGTTGTTCGGGTCGGCGGGCATGTACTGGAACTCGGTCGCGAGCGTGTTCGAGCCTGCGCAAGAAGAAAGGTCAGCGTGCGGTCCAGCTGGAGAGCACGAACGAGGGTCGACGCACCCTCGTAGAGGTCGAGGGGGTTGATGTAGGCTCGGCCGACGAGCTCGCCTCGGTAGATGACCTGGAACGAGTCGAGGTTCGTGTGCAGGATGAGCGGCGCCGGGTTGTTGAGGATCGTGTCGAGCGTGATGCTGCAGAGCGTCGAGATGGATGTCAGAGGGCGCTTGGGGAGAGAGAGGGCGAGGCGCTCGGGAGAGGACGTACCGCAAGAACTGGCCACCCGAGGACGGGTTAAAGTGGTCGCCCGCGCCGCCGCCGATGACGACAGGAGCTGCAGAGGAAGAGCACGATCAGTGGCTGGCCGAGCGAGCGAGGAGAGAGAAGACGCCGCCGGCTCGAGCAGGAGGGAGGAGGACGCACTCTCGGGGATGGTCGCGACGCCGCCAAAGCCGCCGATCGCGGGCTCAAAGGTGGACGGGATGTCGTCGAACGGAATGCCGCTGATCGGGATGTCGCCGGCCTTGGTCCTGGCCGTGACTGGGCGGGAAAAAGCGTCAGAAGGGGTCCGAGCGCGAGGGTCCGAGCGGCGAGGACGCACCGTTGGCGCCGCCGTGCAGGGTGAACGAGACGCTGTCGGTGAGCGTGATGGCCGCGAAGAAGGCCTCGTAGGCGCCGTTGTTGAGCGAGGTGAAGGGTCCCGGCTCGGTGATCGCGAGCACGAGGTCGGCCTGCGCAGGACGAGGGGTCAGCTTGAAGCTCGAGCCGAAGGAGGAAGAGCAGGTCACGCACGTCGTTGCCCGTCGACGTCTCGGAGCGGACGACGTTCTGGACGGGGACCTGCAGGACGCCGGCGTCGGTGCCGCCGTAGTTGATGATGAACTGAGGGAAGAAGGAGACGGGGAGGAGGGCGTCAGCCGAGCATGAGGGCGAGGAGAGAGCGAGACGCACGTTGCCGCCCGCCTGGATAGCCTGCAGACTGAAGCCGTACGGGTTCTGCAGGGCGCGAGAGCGTCAGAGGCTGCCGCTCGCAGAGCTCGAGAGGCCGAGGAGATGGCGCACCCGGTACGTCACGTCCGTCTCGTTGCTTTGGATGAGCGCCGCGTACGCCTGCGACGGCTCGACGAGTGTCACGATGAGGTCCTGAATCGAGATCTGAGCGAGGAGAGGGAGAGAGAGCGAGTCGTCGAGGTCAGCCGAGGTCGGCAAGACGTCGAGAGGTGCAGGAGACGCACGGCGTAGATGATCTTGGACACCTTGCCCGGCAGCGTCACGTTGAGCGTGAGCGTCTTGAATGCCGCCGAGAGCCAGTTGACGGGCGCACGCTGCGCCGGCGTGACGACCGAGTCGCCCGTGACCGCGACTGCGAGCGAGACGAGCCCTCGAGGTCAGCTCGGACGCTCATCAAGGCCTGTAGAACGTGTGAAGGTGGACGCACGAGGGACGTTCTGGCCCATGAGGAAGAGCGTAAAGACCTCGCCGAGGCTGTCGAGGCCGGCTCGGTCGTCGCGGTACGTGATGACGCCCTCGAGCGGCAGAGGCGTCGTCGCCTTGGCCGCCAGCGTGAGGTCGTCGCCCGAGACGGGGCCGATAACCGAGCCCTTGTACGACGCGATAAAGTTGACCGTGCCCAGCTCGAAGCCGAGGTTGCTCGGCGACGGGATGGTCGAGTCGACCGTGAGCTGGATGCCGTTCGAGGCGTCGCGAGGGAAGTCCGGGTTGGTGAGCACGACGCCGGGCAGCATGTTGAGCGCGTCGAAGGTGATGTTCTTGGTGAGCGTCACGTTCGAGAAGATCGTCTGCGAGGGCGAGGACGGCTGGGTCAGCATGCGGCGCTCAAGCAGCAATGTCGGTCGAGGACAGGGCGTACCTGCAGCGCCGAGACCTGCGAGCGCGAGGAGGCGAGTGCAGACCGTCAGCGAGAGGAGGAGGAGGCGCCAGCAGGAGGAGGACGCGAAGGAGCAGACGAGGGACAGTCGACGCACTCGCAGCGTGTTGGTCGTGATGACCCACGTGAACGACGGGTTGTTAAGGAGGTAGCTCGCAAAGTTGGTGAAAGCGCCGAGGTCCGTGATGGTGAGGGTGCCCGTCGTCTCGTAGTCGGGCACGCCCTGGCCACCGGGGCTGCAGATGGGCGGCAAGTCGATGACGGCGATCTTGGCGTTCATGAAGTAGACGTCGACGCCGTCGGGGAACTGTGGGAGGGCGGCGAGGTCAGCTCGGGGACCGATCGAGGTCGAGCGGAGAAGGGGTCCGTGCGCACCTCGATGAGGGCGTCGAACGGGCCAGCGTCGGTGAGGGAGCCCTTGAGCGCCACCTTGAAGCCAGCGTCGGTGATGTCGGACACGAAGCCGCCGCTGAACGTGAGCTGGACCTGATCGACGATGCGGGCGACGATGGTGCGACCGAGGAGGCCCGTGAGGTACAGGACCGAGTCGTCGAGCACGGTCGGCACGCCGCGCTGCTGGAAGTCGAGCGGCGTCACGTACTCGTCGAGCGCGACCGTCGCCGAGATGTTGAGGTCCGTCTTGAGATTCTTGACGGCGGCGAGGATGATGTTCTGGACCTCCTTGGTCGTGCCCGTCGGGGCGCACGTCTCGCGGTCCGGGTTGACCTCGCTCGTGACGGCCGTGTCGGTCGAGGGCAGGCTGAGCACGTACTGGAACTCGGGCACTGTGAGGAGGAAGAGCGAGGGCACGTCAGGTCTCGGCGCACGAGCGGGCAGGGAGGGGTCGACGCACGGAGGATGCCGAGGTCGACGCCGTTGGCCTGCGCGACGGCGATGAGGAAGTTGATGAGGAACTTGGGGTCGTCGGTGAGCTCGAACGGCAGCTTGCGCGACGTGATGTTCTTTTTCCCGGCGGCCGAGATCTCGGGGTCGAGCGTCGGCTGGTTGATCTGGCCGAGGTAGAACGTCTGGTACGTCGCCCTCGCGACGACACCCTGGAGGTTGATGCTCGCCGTGAACGGGTTCGACAGGTCGAACGACGCCTCGGCGATGCCCGTGTCGGCGATGTCGACCGGGAACGAGAGCGCTGCAGAGGGAGGGCTTGAGCGTCAGGTCGATGCGCAGCCGGCCGACGCAGAGCGAGAGAGACGCACAGGCCTTGGTGATGAGCAACTGGTAGATGGGCGGGATGCTCGTCTGGATCGAGATGGTGCCGAGCGCCTTCTGCAGCGAGCCGTACGGCGTCGTGTTGGGCGTGCCCACGATCGAGACGTCCGAGACGATGCCCTGGATAAAGTTCTCGAGGAGGACCTTGCCGACTGCGACGGCGCCGCCCTGCGGCATGTAGCGGACTGCGGAGAGAGGCGGGGCAGGTCAGCGCGAGTCGCGGACGAAAAGCTTCTCAGCGACGTGGACGCACCCTCGGTGCCGAGCAGGTTCTCGTCGGGGATGAGCAGCAGGTCGCCGATGACGACCGAGCCGATGATGGTGTTCTGGAACTCGAGGCCGAAGACGACGTCGTTGGTCTGCGAGAGGAGGCGGTCAGCGATGCGACTTGAGAAGGTCGAGGAGAGGCTCGAGCGCACGATGACGGTGACCTCGCTCGGGTTGAAGAGCGTCGCGTCGGCTGCGTACAAGGAGCGACTCAGCGAGAGGTCCACGAGGACGTAAGGAGGAGTGCCTGCGCACCGAGGATGCGCAGGTAGTCGGGGAAGCCGCGGTTGACGTCCACGTTCGAGACGACGGTCGGCCGAGCGTTGAGCGACTGGATGCCGGCGAGGTTGGTGTCGACCGAGAAGGGGATGCCCGAAATGGGTATGTCGCCGGCGTTGGTCCGCGCCGTAACTGCGAGAGGTGGAGGTCGATGAGCGTCAGCTGAGGGAAGAGGAGCCGGGCGCGGGGAAGGCCACGCACCATTAGCGCCGCCATGCAGGTTGAAGTCGACGTTGGCCGTGTTGGTGACGGCGTTGAAGAAGTCCTCGAAGGCGCCGTTGTTGAGCGACGACAGGATGCGGTTCCTGAACGCGAGGACGAGCGCGGCGTCGTTGCCGGTCGACGTCTCGGCGCTCACCGACTTCTCGACGGGGAGCTCAAGGAGAGCCGTGTCGACGCCGTTGAAGTCGCTGTGGGCAGGCGAGGAGGAGGAAGGCGAGGAGAGAGAGCATCGTCAGGTGCGTCGCTCGAGGTGCAGGACGCAGACGACGACAAGCAGGGACAGGGACGCACATGATAAAGTCGCCGCCGGCCTCGATCGCCGTCAAGCTGAAGCCGAACGGGTTGGCGTAGACGACGTCGGTGCGGTTGTTCGAGGTCGGGACGGCGTAGGCGTCGGCGGGCTCGGTGATCTGCGAACGGGTCCGGCAGCGGCAGGTCAGCGGTCACGGTCACGTTGGTCAGGGCAGTGAGCACGCGGCGCACCTGCACCGTCAGGTCCTCGAGCGTGATCTGTGTCGGCCGCGCGGGAGGAGGATGGTCAGTGCGGCTCTCAAAGTCACCTCGCCGGCGACGACGAGCACAGGCTCGAACAGGAGCAGACGGCGACGCACCTTCTTGATGATGTCGTACGTGCCTCCAGGCAGGTTGACCTCGATCGTGAGCTTCTTGAACGCGGCCGAGAGCCAGTCGACCGGCGAGTTGGGCTGCGCGGGCGAGATGACCTCCTGGCCGGTGACGTCGAGCGTCTGCAGGTCGGGTGCGTCAGCGTCGAGGAGCTGTACACTCTCCATGACAGAGCACGGGAGCGCGCACCTGGTTGACGTTGCGCAGGAAGTTGGAGAAGAGGGTGCCGAGCGAGTCCAGGCCCTTGCGAGACGAGCGGCGGACGATCTCGCCGGTGAGGACAGCCTGCGTCGTCGCCAAGGGTGCGAGCGTAAGGTCGTTCGCCGAGATCGGGCCGACTGCGGGCAAGAGGGAGCACGAGTCAGCTCGAGAGACCAAGGAGGAGGTCCGTGCGCAGGAACGTCGACGCACCAACCTCGCCCTGGAAGCTCGCGGTGAAGGTCGCCGTGCCGAGCTGCACGCCCAGGTTCGACAAGCTCGGGATGGCCGTGTCGGTGACGAGCGCGATGCCGTTTGCCGAATCGCGAGGGAAGTCGGGGCGCGTGATGGTGACGCCGGGGAGGCCGTCAAAGGCGCGGAAGCCGATGTCCTTGCTAAGCGTGACGTCGTCAAAGATGGTGGCGAGGGCGTACACGCGCAGCTTGTCGGTCGAGACGGTCCAGGTGAAGCTGCGGGCGCGGCGAGGTCAGCCCATGGCCGAGACGAGGAAGGGGGTCGGCAGCGAGCAAGACGCACTCGGGGTTGAGGAGGAGGTCGGTCGCAAAGTCGGTGAACTGGCCCTTGTTGCGGATCGTGAGCGTCGCCGTCGTCGTGAGGCTCGGAACGCCGCTGCCGCCCGAGCTGCAGATGGGCGGGAGCGCGAGGTCGGCGATGTAGTTGCCCTTGTAGTCGACCCGCAGGCCCTCGGGGAACTGCACAGAGCGACAAGGAGAGTCAGTCGGTCGTCGAGAGCGCGCACTCGAGCCAGCAGGAGCGCACCTCGATGAGGGCGTCGAACGGGCCGGCGTTGGCGAGGCTGCCGACGAGGTCGACCTTGAAGCCCGAGTCGGTGATCTGGTACACCTGGCCCGACGTGAACGAGAGGACGGTGCCGTCGACGATGCTGCTGACGATGGTCGGGCCGAGGATCGTCGTCAGGTAGAGGACCGAGTTGGGGTCGAGGACGGTGGCGACGTCGCGCTGCACAAAGTCGAGCGGCGTCTGGTAGTCGTCGAGCTTGACGACCGACTGGATGACCAGGTCGGTCTTGAGGTTCTTGACGGCGTTGATGATGATGTTCTGCACGGTGCGAGTCGTGCCCGTCGGCGCGCACGTCTCCGGCTGCGTGTTGACCGTCGCGACGACGCTCGACTCGGTCGAGTCGAGAGCGAGGACGCCGTTGAGGGCAGGACCTAGGAGAGACAAGAGGAGGAGCGTCAGCGAAAGTCGAGCCGAGAGAGGGGGTCCGTGCACGGACCGAGGATGCCGAGGTCGACGCCGTTCGCGCTCGCGACGGCCTCGAGGAAGCGGATGAGGTCCTTCGGGTTCGTGTTGAGCGCAAAGCTGTGGAGAGAGGAGGTCAGGATGAGGTCGGCGCAGCCGGCTGGCGTGGAGAGGAGAGGCTCACTCGAGGTTGCCCGAGACGCCCGTCGTCTTGCCCGCCACCGAGAAGACCGGGTTGAGCTTCTCCTGCTCGGTGCGCACGCTCGTCAGCACTGATTTCGAGGGAGAGTGAGGGAGGGAGGACGCACGTCGACCTGGCCGAGGTAGATGCCCTGGTAGGTGACGTTGGTCAGAACCTGGAGGAGGTTGATCGAGGCCGTGAACGGGTCCTGCAGCGTGACTTGGGCCGCCGCGATGCCCGTCTTGGCGATGTCGATCGGGAAGACGACGGCTGCACGAGGAGGAAGAGCATCAGCCGGCTGCGCCCTCTCGGCGATGGGGTCGAAGGAGACGAGGACGCACAGGCCTGCGTGATGAGGTTCTGCGTGTACGCCGGGATGACCGTGTTGAGCTGAATCGTCTTGAGCGCCGCCTTGAGCGACGCGATCGGCGTCGTGTCGTCCGTGCCCTGGATGATCGTGTCGCTGTCGACGGCCTGGATGTAGTTCTCGAGAAGGAGCTGACCCGCAGTTTGAGCAGCGCCGCCGCTCGGCTGGTAGTGCACGGCGGTCGGGACGTTGTTCTCGCCCGGGACGAGGACGAGGTTGTCGATGTCGGCCGTGCCGATCTGCTGCGACTGGAAGATGAGCCCAAAGGCGACGTCGCCCGTGCCGATCGTGATGTTGGACGGGTTGTACAGCTGCGCGTTGACTGCGAGGGAGAGAGGCTCGTCAGCATCGTCTCGGCGGGAGAGGTCGGAGCAGGAGAAGGAGAGGAGAGCGGACCGTTGATCTGGAGGTAGTCGGGGTAGCCGTGGAAGACGTCGAGGTCCGAGACCGTCGCCGGGCGCGCGTTGAGGCCCTGCAGACCGAGGAGCGTCGTCTGGACCGAGAAGGCGATGTCCTCGAGGTTGAGCGCGCCGATCGCCGTGCCGGCTACCGTGTCGGCCGCGCCGTGGAGCGTGAACGTCTTGGACTCGTCGTCCGTGACGTCGACGAGGAAGTTGGAGAAGGCGCCGTTGTCGACCGAGGCGAACGGCACGCCGTTGAACGCGAGCTGGATCGTGCGCGCCGTGACGTCCGTCTTGACCGGGATGCCCGGGATGTCGAGGAGGGCAAAGTCGCCGTCGGCGCGCTTGGCGAGGCGCTTCGTGGCACCTGCGCCGCCGTCGGCAGCGTAGATCTGCGACGCGAGGTTGGTGATGTCGACCGGGAAGGCGAACGGGAGCGAGAAGGCGGCCGAGGTCGTCGTTGTCGTGAACGCCGGGTTCCAGGGGTCGGCCTCGGAGAACTGGAGGGTGAGGGACGGGATCGTGATGGCGTTGATGATCTGGAGGTTCTGCGCCGCCGGGAAGACGACGGGGATGCCGAGCTGCTTGATGCCGTTGTTGAGCCAGCTGCAGTCGCTCGGACCGGCGTAGTCGCCCTGGACGATGAGGTCGGACGGCACGCCGTGGATGAAGCCGTTGAAGAGCGTGCTGACGTCGGCGAGGCCCTGGTCGGACGACTGCGGGACGAGGCGACCGGCGAGCGGGAGCGCGATGGTCGTCTTGGGGCTCAGGTCGAACGCGCCGGTCGACGCAGCGGGGCCGATGTTGGTGCTGCCGAAGTAGTTCTGGAAGCCGATCTGAGAGAGCGCGACGCCGACCGACGACGGGTTGGTGAGCGAGGTCGCCAACGTGAGCGTGATGCCGCCGGCGGGGTCGTTGGCGGGAAGGTCGAACGACTCGATCTTGACGAGGCCCTTGAAGCCGTTCATGCCGTCGAGCACGACCTGTGGATCGTGTACGTCAGCTTGCTGCTCAAGCAGGTGCAGCGGGCGGGGAGAGAGAGGGAGGGAGGCGCACGTTCTTGAGGATGCTGATGCCCGGGACCGTGATGCCGAGCGCCGACACGGCGAGGTTCTGCCCGTAGATCTGCCACGTGAACGACGGCTGCGTGAGGAGGTACGTCGTAAAGTCGGTGAGGTGGCCGACGTCGGCGACGGCGAACGCGGCGTCAATGTTGAGGTCGGCGCCGACGTCGCCCACGAGCGAGACGTTGGGCATGGCGATCTGGCCGAGCGGCTGGCCGTTCCAGGCGACGGTGAGGCCCTCGGTGAAGCTGATGACGGCGTCGAACGGGCCCGAGTTGCGGATGCTGCCGACGAGCCCGGCGGTGAAGGCTGCAGGGTGAGAAAGAGAAGGTCAGCTCGGAGCCGTGGACGAGCCGAGGCGGGACGAGCACGACGCACCGTTGTTGGTCGGGTCACGGATCATGACCGTGTCGATGTTGAGCGCCGCCTCGTCGACGATCTTCTGGACGATGGGCCGAGCGAGGACCGGCAGAAGGAGCTGGCGAGGGGAGAGAGGTCAGTTCGAGCCCTGTCCTCAACGGCGGGGCAGCGCGAGACGTACCGTGAGCGTCGAATCGGTGTAGGCGGGCACGTTGGGCTGCGAGTAGGTGAGCGACGTCGTGTACTCTCCGATCTTGACCGCCGAGACGAGGTCGACCGTGACCTCGAGGCCGGCGAACGCGCGCAGGACGTAGCTCGGCAGGTCGAACCTGTGCACGCTCGACGTCAGCACGCTGTGCGGGAGAGTCGGGGAGGAGGGAGAGGCGTACCCGGTGTAGATGTTGTCGCGGCGCACGAGCCCCCTCTTGCTCTCCTGGACGAACACGAGCCCGTCCTCGCTCGACGCGTTGCCGGCGCCGAACCCGAACATGCCGCTCGGCTCGTCGAGCGCGCCGAGGAGGGCGCGCTTGGCGCGCTGGCGCGCTGCGCCCGACGGGTTGGGCGAGGTCGGGACGTAGGCGTACCCGCCGAGGGCGACAATGCCGTCGAGCTGCTCGGTGCCGAGGCTGGCGTCGACGGCGAGGGCGCGCAGCAGCGAGAAGATGTCGGGAGGGTACAGGTTGAGGTCGCTGTGGAGGAACGTTGTCGTCAGTGACCGTGAGGAGGAGGGGAGAGAAGGTGGGCGAGGCGCACAAGGGCAGCGTCTGCGAGTCGGTGTTGGCGCGGCCATTGAACTGGGACGCCGTGTTGGTGACGATGTTGCCGACGTAGAGGCCGTACGAGGTGATGTTGGCCTGGATGTTGGTGACGGTGAGCGCCGACGTGAACGGGTTGGCGAGCGAGACGGTCGTGTCGGCAAGGTCGTTGGCGTAGCCCGTCGACGGCAGGACGGTCAGGTTGGCGTAGTTAAGGAGCTTGGTCTTGAGGCCGGGCAGCGTCGTGTTGAGGTGGATCGCCATGAACGCCTGCGTGAGCGAGTCGACCGCGCTCGAGCCGTTGAAGCCCGAGATGGACAGGGCCGTGTCCTCGCCCGAAACGAACGCCTGGAGCGTGTTGAGCGAGTCCTCGTTGTTGTTGGCCTGGAAGTAGCCGACGGCGGCGTGCTCTTGGGCGCCCGTGAGGAGGTGCAGCTCCTGCGAGCGAGGAAGGGGCGCGAGCGCTCGGGTCAGTCCTCACGTCTCGCAGATCGAGGAGAGGT
Source organism: Rhodotorula babjevae (assembly GCA_920104245.2). Classification (NCBI taxonomy): domain Eukaryota; kingdom Fungi; phylum Basidiomycota; class Microbotryomycetes; order Sporidiobolales; family Sporidiobolaceae; genus Rhodotorula; species Rhodotorula babjevae. Next base: position 252,816 of record CAKKSZ020000007.1, on the reverse strand, counting down.
GCGCCGACGCACAGGAAGGACGGTCGTGCCGAGGAAGCTCTTGCCCTTGAACAGCTGGAACGTGACGTTGCCGACGGTGAGGTCGAGGTTGGACGGGTTGGTCAGGCCGACGGCGATGTTGAGCACGATGGCGTCGGGCGTGCCGCCGACGACGTCGACCGAGTTGATGAGCGTCGGGAACTTGTTGAGGCCCTCGAGGCCGATGAGGCCGGCGGGAACGGTGAACCCGATGTCGGTGAGCGAGACCTGGTCGAGGGAGAAGAGGCGCGAGTCAGCGCTCGTGCAGCGCGGTCGAGGAGGACTCGACGTACCTGCCCGAGGGGCGTGTTGGTGATGGCCGACGTCTTGCCGACGAGCGTGAAGGCCGAGCCGTTCGTGTTGGTCAGGTCGGAGGCGAACTGGCTGAACGCGAGGTGCGCGTCCTCGTCGCTGCCGATCGTGAGCGGTGCGAGCGGCAGGTCGAGGTCGATGCTGCAGAGGAGCAAAATGTGGGTCAGCAGGGACGAGTGAAGAGGCCCGAGCGGGACGAGACGCACTCTCCGACCGTGTAGCCGGCGTTGCGCGAGGTGATGGTCGTGTTGGACGCGCCGTAGGGCGACTCGAGCGAGGCGACGATGGTGCGGTTGTCGACGATGCCGAAGCTGTTCTTGAGCGAGACGATGTCGAGGCTGAAGCCAAACGGGAGGCCGAAGCCGGCGGCGATGGCGGACGAGTTGGCCGTCGGCGCGTACGGCGCGCTCGGGTCGAACGCGAGCGACAGCGCCTCGATCGTGATGGCCGTGATGGGCGCGATCTTGCCCGTCGGGGACCGCAGCGGCACGTTGAGTGTGAGCGCCGAGATGCCCGTCGAGAGCCACGCGATGTTCTCGCCGCTCGGGAGCGCGATCGAGAGGCCGCGCGCCTGGACCGGGATCGTGTCGCCGTTGAGGTACGACGAGAAGAGGGTCGACAGCTGGGCGAGCGCCGCCGGGTCGTTCTGGTACGGGACGAGGCGGCCGACGAGGTGCAGGTAGTTGGGCCCGGTCGTCAGGTTGACGGGCGACGACGTCTGTGCCGGTCCGAGGTACAGGTCGCCGTAGTACAGGCCCGCCGTGAGGATGCCGATCTGGATGCCGAACGAACTGCGCGGCGAGGAGAGGGTCAGGAGGAGGTCGAGTCGAGGAGAAGGGGCCCGAGCGGGGCGCACCTCGGGTTCGTCAACGACGCGCCGACGCTGAGCGAGACGCCGCCGGCAGGGTCGTCACCGGGCAGCTGGAAGTCGAAGATGCCGATGTTGGTAAAGTTGGCCATGCCGGGCAGGGTCAGGTCCTTGACAAAGTCGAGCTTGTTGGCGGCGATAAAGCCGAGTGCCTTGGCCTGGACCGACTCGGACTTGAGGCGCCACGTGAAGGCGTCCTGCGTGATGAGGTACTGGGCGAACTCGGCGAACCCGGCCTGGTCGTCGATGTAGAACGTCGTCTGCTGCTTGATGCGGCCGTGGCCGGCGGCGACGCCGATGCGCTCGAGCGCAAAGTGGCCGATCTGGATCTCGCGCGTCGTGTTGCGCGGGCTGACCCAGTAGGCGCGCACGGGGCGCTCAAAGTAGAGCTGGGCGGGGAAGACGCCGACCTTCTTGACCTGGCCCTCGAGCGTGAGCGTGAACGACTCGTTCGACGGGAACGTGATGTTGGACGCGTCGATGTGGAGGACCGAGGTCGAGAGGGCGTGCTTGGCGATGCCGCGCACGATGGGGAAGACGAGGAGAGGGATGGCGACGGCGGCGATGACGAGGAGCATGAGCGGGCACAGGACCTTGAACTGCGGGCGGCGAGAGGAGCGAGGTCAGCGCATGGTCCCCTCTCGCGGGCCTCGTCGTCGAGAGCGCACCTTTCTCGACTTCCACAGCGGCTTCTTGGCGTACGGCGTGCCTGTCATGGGAAGGAGTCAGCCTCGAGAAGGGGCACGAGGAGAGGAGGGAGGGAGCGCACCGAGTGCTGCCAAGAGTCCGATGGGCATGCCGCCCTTGAACGTGTCGTCTAGGTCGTCATCGTAGTCGTCGTCGCCCGGGATAGGGACGGGCGCGACGGCGGCAGGAGCGCCCGCCGAGCCGTTGGTGGTGCCGGAGCCACGGCGGCCGAGAGGTGCGCCTGCTGCGGCAAAGGGTGCGCCCGACTCGGCGGACGCGTTGTTGGAGGAGGTGGCGGATGCAGGTCGGCGGGCGCGGAGGTACGAGTCCTGCACGGTTGGTTGAGCGAGAGGTGGGAGAGGGCGGAGGAGGGGAGGCGAGGAGGTCAGCGAACGCGGCTCTGGGTGGCTGTGGGGCGTGCGTGTGCTCGCCCGTACATGCTGGCGAGGGCCATGGTGAGCGCTGGTGCAGCTGGGCGGTGAGAGGAGAGCGAGGAGCCGGAAGCCGCTTGATCGGCGAATCGGCTCTTCTCATCTGCTCGCCGGCTCCTCCTCCTCGGCTCTGCTCCGTCCTGCAGGTGCCCAGCCCTGCTCGCTAGCCTCCCAGCACTCCAGCAAGCCCGCCCAGTCGACCGCTCGCCGCGCCCACGCCCTTCCCTCCTCGCCTCCCCGCTCGCCCGGCGAACTCGCGCCTCGCCCGCCGGCTCGCCCTCGACCGCTCGACGCCCGCACCAGCAGCGAGAAGACGCACCTCGCCCATCGACTCGGGCTCGTCGTGTCGCCGGAACGGCTCGTGCGTCACCGCTTGCGGAGGCTTGCTCGGCCACATGGTGTTCGTCGCCGCGGTTCACTCGACGAGGTCGCGCAGGCGAGGGGCGGTGCTACTCGGGCGGCGGCGGCGAGTGCAGCGAGGGTGGACGGAGCGCTGTAGCGCTAGGTGGGCGGGGTCGGCGGCTGTAGTCGAGGGGAACGAGGGGTGCTCGTGCCGAAAACGCCGTGACCGTGCGAAGACGAGGCGGCCTTGATCGGAGAGGTTGCCGACTCGTGCGAGAGAGAGCGGCGGCGGCGGCGGTGACCTGCGAGCACTGGTTAGCGGTCGGGATCTGGCGCTGGCGGTGGGAGCGCTGTCGAGCCGGTCGACGAGGAGAGCGGTCGCTGGAAAGGAGGCGCTCTCTCTGGGGCCACGCTAAACCTGCAGGGAGGAGGCGAGGGGGGACCACAACGGGGAGGTCGATCGTCTGCGTTTGCCGGTCTGAAACCTCGAGAGCTCGAGAGCCGACGGCGCGAAGTGGTCGCCGGACCTTCCTCTCGAGGGCAAGGGCTGGCTCGCACTCGCGCCGCTCGAGAGCGCTCGACAGCGGCGCTCGTCCCTGAATTGGCGGCTTGCCCGACCCAGCGCAATGTCACGCGCTCTGCGCACAATTGCTCCGGCCTGCTCCTCTGTGGGCAAGCGAGAGCGGGTGGCACGCTCAACCTGCGAGCCAGGGACGTGGGCGGGTCGAGGAACGTCGGCGAGCTCCACAGCAGCGGTGCAGCGGCTCTCGAGGTCGCACAGATGTTTTGCACGGAGCGTGAGAGAGGTCGACACGCTCGCTCGAGAGCGAGCGCCGCTCGGACCGACCAGCCTTCCCAAACTCGCCGACGCGCGTGCGACGGGCAGAGAGGTGGCAGACAGCTGAGAGCAGGACATCCGCCCGACTAGACGCTCATGATGGCCTTCGAGAAGCGCAGGCGCGAGCAGGAAAGGCGCTGTGCGGCTGCGAGAGGTCCGGCGAGCCCGTGGAGCGGGCGCGAGCTGCAGGGGCCGGTAGCAGCCGGCGTCGAGGCTAGCTCGTGGACCTGAGCGCTGCAGCGCGCCCCTACTGCTCGAGAGGCCTGCTTGACCGTGCACGGCAGCAGTGAGGAGCGAGAGACGAGCGTGCATAGGAGGTCCAGCAACGAGGAGGACAGGACCCAGCTCGCCTGCCGCTGCGGGCGTGCGCCGCCGTCCTCGGCACGCCTCCTCCGAGAAGGTACACTAGAGGACGAGAGGACGGTGCTGCAAAAGCGCTGAACATCGTGCCCGTCGAGGCGAGAGATGGGGCAGGGTGCCGAGGGCGATGGGGCTCGAGCCTGCCGTCCTTGAGACGCGCTGCCCAGTCGCGCGCTCCCCTTCTCGCCCGCAGCAGAGCTTGAGGTGCTGCTGAGCGTTACGCGGCCGCCCAGTGTTGCCGTGGGGACCCGAGCGAGCGCTTGGCTGATGAAGATGGAGAGGCGAAGCTGGCGGTCGGCGAGGCGTCGGCCGGGTACGAGCGCGCGCGTGGATGTGGCAGAGGGATGTTCTGGTGCAGCGAGTGCAGCTACATGCCAGCCAGGCCGAGAGGCGGAGGTGCAGGAGCGAGAGAACTACGAGGGTGCTCTCGCCCCAATCTCTCGGCTCGTCCCACCACCGAGCCGCAGCTTGCGCAGCCTCAGAGCACCCTCGAGCAGCACAGGAACGACTGCAGCTACCGACGCTGGCCGCCGGTACCGCCGCTCGCCGTCCGCCGCCATGCCACCTCCTCCTCCTCCCCCACCTCTCGACCACCCGTCCCTCGCGAGCAACTACCGCTGCGGCAGCACCAGTTCGCCCGCCACCTCGCTCGCCAGCACCTCGGTCGGCCCGGCCCCGCTCGACGCGTCCAAGGGCCGCTTCTTCCTCGACTCGTACGGCCGGCGGCTCCTCCTCCACGGCGCCAACGTCAGCGGCCTCGACAAGCTCCCCGCAGAGCCCAATGGCTTCACCCACCTCAACATGGGCGACGCCTACTTTGATGGCGCCAACCTCTCGTTCGTCGGCCGGCCTTGGCCTCTCGAGGAGTCGTGCGTCCTCGGCTCGCTCGCGCCGTGCTCCTCCATCGCGGCGAGCTGATCCGGTCCTCCTTCTCGCGCAGGCACGAGCACCTGTCCCGACTGCGCAACTGGGGCCTCACCTTCATCCGCCTCGTCGTCACCTGGGAGGCGCTCGAGCACTCGGGCCCGGGCGAGCACGACCAGGCCTACATCGCCTACCTGCACGCCCTCGTCTCGCTCTTCCCGCAGTACGGCATCCGCTGCTACATCGACGCGCACCAAGACGTCTGGTCCCGACACGCCGGCGGGTCCGGCGCGCCCCTCTGGACCCTCTCGCTCGTCGGCTTCGACATCCGCAACCTCAAGGCGACCGGCGCCGCGCACGCGCACAATCTCCACCTCGAGCCGCACGACCCGCCGCCCAACGTGTGGCCGAGCGGCGTCACCAAGCTCGCGGCGGCGACGGCGGCGACCGTGTTCTGGGGCGGCGACGTGTTTGCGCCCGGGCGCACGGTCCGCCGGCGGCTGCACAAGGGCGAGTGGGGCCAAGGCGGCGATGACGACGAGGAGGAGGTCGGACTGCAGACGTTCCTGCAGGAGAGCATGTGCGAGGCGTTCGGCGTGCTGGCGGACCGGCTGCGCGACCTCGAGGGCGTCATGGGTTTCGAGGTGCGTCTCTCCCTCGACTGCCTGCTTCCGCCGTCGTCGGTTCTGACTCTCTACCACTCGCAGGTCATGAACGAGCCGCACAAGGGCTACATCGAGCTGCTGTCGCCGTACGCGTGGGACTTTACCGCCGACCTCGCGATCGGCTACTTCCCGTCGGCCGTCCAGTCGTGCGTCGCGCTCTCTCCTTCTCGCCTACCCTCGCTCCTCCTTCGACTCTCACTGATGCTCGCGCTGCACAGGTGGGCTCTCGGCAGCGGCCACTCGGTCCTCGTCCCGCACTACGCCCCGTCGTTCCCCGTCACCGCCGTCACGCACCACGTCCTCCTCGTCCCGCCTCAGCAGCGCACCGCCTGGCTCTCGCCCTCGTCGCCCGACTTTGCCGCCCTCCCGACCTCGACGACGGGCTGCCTGTGGGCCGAGCACGGCGTGTGGCAGTGGGACGCGCAGCGCGGCGAGGTCGGCGAGGGCGTCGTGCTCAAGCAGGAGTACTTTCGGCGCTTCCCGGCCGACATCGTGCTTGAGGGGTGCGTCGAGATGGAGAGCGGCCACGACGGGAGGAAGGGCAGGAGGAAGCAGGGCGAGGAGGTCAGCTGGTACCGGTGCGTCGCTCTCTTCCTCCCTCAAGCGCTCGGCCGCTCTGCAGCATCGCGATAGCTTACTCGCCCTTCGCCTCGCTCTCGTGCGCAGCGACTTCTACTTCCCGTTCGTGCGCAAGTTCTCGGCTCGGATACGGCGCGCGCCCAACCCGTCGAGCTGGTTCACGTTCGTCGAGCCGATGCCCAACGAGGTGAGCCCGAGCTCGCCTTCGGCTGCTCGTCTGCGTCAATCCCTGACGAGACGAGCTTGACGTTCAAGGGCCCGCAGGCTTACGCTTGTACTGTGCTCGCAGTTCTGCCCGACCTACCCGACCGCCTCAAGGCCGCAGGGCATGATCTACGCGCCGCACTGGTACGACCTGCAGACGCTCTTCGAGAAGAAGCTCGGCTTCATGACGGCGAATGTGCAAGGCCTTTCGAGGGTGCGTCGCAGCTGTTCCTCTCTCGGTGCCGCGGGTAGCCTGGCCCCGTCACCGGTCGCTAGATGAAGTCGGGGTTACTCTCTGACGCACGCACCTCCTCCTCGCAGGGAATGTTCTTGCTCAAGGCTCTTGTGCGTCCCTCCTCGTGCTGCACTGTGGCCACGATCCGACGCTGTCGTCGTCGTCGTCGTCCGCGACGATCGGCTCCGGCGACAGCTCGGACTCGGATGCTGACTCGCTCTCGCCGTACGCAGTATTTCGGTCGCAAGGGCCTCAAGAAGAAGTGCGTCGCCTCTGCCTCGCGCTCGTCGAACCCGCTCGTCCTGACCTCCTCCTCCCGCTCCCTCCCGCTCGGACCCCTTCCTCAGCTACGCCCTTCAGATCTCGACCATCCTCCGCCACGCCTACCGCCAGCTCGGCGAGACGCCGATCGTGCTCGGCGAGACGGGCGTGCCGTTCGACCTCAACCAGAAGCAGGCGTTCTCGACCAAGGACTTTCAGTGGCAGGAGCGCATGCTCGACGGCATCTGCTCGGCGATCGGCGATGCGGGTCTCAGCAACTTCAAGTGCGCCTAGTCTCTCTCACTGCCCTTGCTGATGAGGACGAGACGACCGCTGCAGGATCCTCGCTGAGCCTCTCGCTCCCTCGCCCGCAGCCTCTGGAACTACAACGCGCTCAACAACGATGAGTGGGGCGACTCGTGGAACGGCGAGAACTTCTCGTGGTTCTCGCTGTCGGACGTGACGCCCGAGGCGCTCAAGGCGGCCGAGGATGGCGGCGAGGCGGCGAGGCTCAACGTGGGCGCACGGGCCCTCGATGCGGTGCAGGTGCGTTTGCCTCTCTCGCGCTCTCTCTCTTTTGCCTCTGCGTCGACTGCTGCGCTCGACCTGACTGTGCGTCTCACTCGCAGCGACCCTACGCGTGCAAGACGGCCGGCATCCCGCTGCGCACCTCGTTCGACCTGCACACGCGCCGCTTCCACCTGTCGTACCTCAACCCGATCCCGCCCTCGCACCCTCTCGCGGCGTCCGTCCCCGCCGTCGCGCAGCACGACGCCGAGCCCGACGCGCCGCCGCTCGTCGGCGCAGAGTGCCGCGCGAGGGAGACCGAGGTGTTCCTCCCCGCGAGGAGGTACGGCGAGGCGGCGAGGAGTGGGAGGCTCAGGGTGCAGCTGCGCGACGGGGACGGAGAGTGGCGGTACGATGAGGAGGTGCGTCTCCTTCTCGCGCTTCCTCATGCTGAGCCGGCGCACGGACCTCCTCGGGCGCCCCGGCTGACCCCGCCTCTTTCCCTCTCCTCTCTCTTCCCTCTCCCTCCCTCTCGCCCGCTACAGCTCCAGACGCTCTACGTCCTGCACACGAACACGACCCCGGGCTTCGTCCACTCGCTCACCGTCACCGTCCTCGGGCCCTCGGACCGCCCCTCGCCCCGCGCCTGGTACGAGCCGCCCTCGGCGCTCCTCGACGCCCTCGCGCTCGACGCCGTGTGGGTGCACCTCCTCGTCGTCGTCGGCATCGGCGGGTACATGGGCTGGTGGCTCTTGGGGCAGGTGTGGCGCGGCGAGGGCTTCGCAGAGGGGTGGGGAGCGTGGGGAGGGTCGGGCCCGGTCGCGAGCTTCGAGGAGCTGTAGAGGCGACTCGCGAGTCGAGAGATGCAGCGCTAGAGCGTTCGACTCTCTGTCTGCGGGACGAGGCGAGGAGAGAGAGCAGAAGTATGCGATGCAGCTGCTCGAGGGGATCCGAGGTACGAAGAGACAACAAGGAGAATGAGAATCTAGTCAGAGAGAAACCCGCTCGTCGCCCAGTCACTGTGCGTCCTCGGGTGCAGGGCCGGGCGCGCCGTCGAGCTGCGTGAGCCAGTCGTCGAGCTCCGACGTGTCGATCTTGCCCTCCTTGACGCGGTCGTCCTTGATCGCCCTGTGCGTGAGGCCGGGTCAGCGGTTGCTCGAAGCTCGTCCTCTTCGCATATCAGGACGGCTCGGCTGCAGGAGCGGCGAGCGAGCCTGAACGGCGGAAGAGGCTGCCCCGAGCGGGCCGAGCGGGAGGTCGAGGAGGGGAAGGAGGGGGACGCACCGGTTGTCGACGCGCACGTCCTCGCTCTCGACGGTGAGCATGGCGTTGGCCGTCTTGGCCTCGATGACCTGTGCGCGAGGGGGCTCGAGCGTCAGCACCCGACACTTACGACGACTAGCAGCGACGACGAGCGCAGGCGGCCCGCCGACGCCGCACAGATGGAGCGAGCGAGCGCCGACGCACGTAATGGTTGTCACAGTGCGGGCAGTACTCGTCGCTGTCCTCGAACTGGCCCATGTCCTTGCGGAACGCCTTGCGGCACTTCTTGCACAGGAAGGCCATCTCGGTCATGCGCGCGAGCGGGTGGTCCGACACCTCGGCGTGGCACTCTGCGCACTGCGGACGAGGTCGAGAGCGGGTCGGGAGAAGGTCGGGCGGCCGCAGGGCGAGAAGCGGGGCAGGAGGGGAGGGAGAGGGCGAGGTCAGCTCGGGGGCAGCTCGGGCGGTGCAGAGGGTGAGAGGGTGCGCACGTCGAACCACTTTTTGCAGCAGGGAGCGCGGATGCTGGCCTGGGCGTTGAGGATGTGCTGTTGCGAGAGTTGGCGGCGACGAGAGATGAGATGAGCCCGACGAGCGAGGACAGCTCGAGCGAAGTGGAGCGTACCTTGCACATGGTCGCAGTAGGACGTTGAGTAGACTTTTGTAGTCACAGGCGAGGCTTGAGGTGGAAGAGAGCGAGCCAGCGGCAGTCGACGACCAAGCCAGACGACGACGCCGACGGAGAGCTCCCTCCCTCTCCCGACCCGCGCACCAGGCTCAGCAGCTGCAGCACAGCCTGTAGCTACATCCCTGCGCAACGCACACAGCCGCCCGCCATGTACGGAGTCCCCCTCCCCACCCATCCCTCGTCGTCGCCCCCGCCAGCTCCCTCCCCACCTCGACCCCCTCGAACGCACTCGAGCGCACCGCCTGTACCCTCAAGCCGCATCACAGAGCTCAACGACGACTCGCCACCGCCATCGCCGGCACCTCCCACAGCCCGCAAACCCACCGAGCCCTCCCTCGTCGACTACCTCCTCGACCACCCGCTCGCCCTCTGGACCGACCACAACCGCTGCTTCGACCTCGTCGCCACCCTCCTCCTCGTGTGGGAGGCCGTCCTGTGCTACGGCATCGTCGGCTACGTCAGCTGTGCGTCCCGCTCCTCCTCTCGCGCACGATCCACCCTCGCTGACCTCGTCTCGCTCGCCGCGACAGACACCGAGATCGACTTCTCGACCTACCTGCAGCAAGCTCAAGCCTTCCTCGGCGGTGCGCGCGACTACAGCCTCATCAAGGGCGACTCGGGTCCCGCCTTGTGCGCCTCGCCCTCTCGCTCCCTCGCGCACGGGCCCCTCGCTGATGTCCTCGCGCATTGACAGCTACCCAGCCCTGCACGTCTACGTCTACTCGGCCCTGTCGTGGCTGACCGACGGCGGCAACGAGCTCAAGCGCGCCCAATGGGCGTTCGCCGGCGTCTACCTCGCGACGCTCGCCGTCGCCTTCTTCGGCATCTACCGCCGCAACGAGCGGGTGCGTGCCAGCTCATCACCTTCTTCGGCCACGCCCTCTATCACGCGCAGGGCAGCGCTGATGTGGAAATGGATGACGGCCTTCGCAGATCCCGCCCTACGCGCTCGTCCTCCTCACGCTGTCCAAGCGGCTCCACTCGATCTACATGCTGCGCATGTTCAACGACGCCGTCGTCATGCTCCTCGTCTACTCGGCACTCGCGCTCTACATGGTGCCGGCGAGCGGGACGGGCAAGCGTGAGCGCCGCAGCGTCGAGAGGAGGTGGATGCTCGGGACCGTCTTGCTCAGGTGCGTGCGCACGAGCTCTCCTAGTCTGAGCGGCGACGAGCCGGGCCTCGTTGCGCGTACTGACTGTCATCTGCCGTCGTGCCGCAGCTGCGCCCTGTCGATCAAGATGTCGGCCCTCCTCTTCCTCCCCGCCCTCTTCTACCTCGCCTTCGTCCACCTCTCGCCCCTCGCCGCCCTCCAGCACCTCGTCCTCCTCGTCCTCCCGCTCGCCCTCCTCTCGTCGCCCTTCCTCACGACCCGCCAGCACGCCCTCACGTACGCCGCGCAGGCGTTCGACTTCTCGCGCGCGTTCGACTGGCGCTACACGCTCAACTGGCGCTTCCTCGGCGAGGAGACGTTCGACAACCCGCGGTGGGGCACGCTGCTCCTCGGCGCGCATGCGGTGGGGCTCGTCCTGTGGGCCGAGAAGTGGGCGGGCGAGGACGGCGGCGTTGTGGTGCTCCTCCGGCGCGCGGCAAGGTTCCCGGGTCGCAAGCCGAGCCCGGTGGGGCTCTCTTCCTCGCGTGCGTCGACCTTTCCGCCCTCTCCTCGCTCCTTTCGGGCTCGTCCCGGGCCTGCAGCTCGGGCTGACCTCGTCGCCCTCCCTCCCCCGCCGCAGGTATCGCGACCGTCTTCTTCCTGTCGAACCTGACGGGCGTCCTCTGCGCCAGGAGCCTGCACCCGCAGTTCTACGCGTGGTTCGCGTGGAGCCTGCCCTGGCTCGTGTGCGGCGGCGGCGGCGGGGTGGGCGCGGTCGAGGGAGGCCAAGGGTGCGTCGGCGGGTCCTTCCTCTGCGGCTGTGCGCGAGGGCCTGCGTCACGTTGCGATGGGCGACACGAGTCTTCGTGCCGCTCGCTGCTCGAACTCGTTGACCTGCTCCCGCGACAGAGCCCCCATGCTGACCCGCACTTGCGCTGCGCACACAGCCTCGCCCTCCTCGTCGCCATCGAGTACGGCATGTCGGTCTGGCCCTCGACGGTCAACTCGTCGCTCGGCCTCGTCCTCGGCATGCTCGTCCTCCTCGTGCGCTCCTACTACGCCGAGTCGGCGCCCGCGTCCACGTCGTCGTCGACAGCGCAGGACACTCGAGGGGGCGAGGGCGGGTGGGTCGTCCCGCCGCGGTGGGCCGACGCCGTTGGCGACAAGCGGGAGTAGCGGCGAGTACTGCATCGTGTCGTTCATCGTCCTCGAGCGGAGCAGCAGAGCGTGGCTCGAGAGCATCGAGGATCGTGCGAGGCCACGAGCTGCTCGTAGCTCCTCCTGCGAGCGGGTCCGAGGCTCGCGCTCTCTCCTTTCTCGGACCTTCTCTTTCTCGTGTCCACCGCGTCCCTGGCGAGGCACTCTCGCGTCGAGAGAAGCGGTGTGAGCCGCACGAGAGCAAAGTCCGCGCGCTTTGGATCTGGGCTGACGCCCCCGCTTTTGCCCGACTCGGAGATGAGGCTCGTCGGAACTCGGCTGCCCCACCTTGTCATCTGGCGCACGCTCGAAAGCAAGTCCAAGGCCGAGGGACTGCGAGCCCGCCCTCTCCCTCCTCGCACCACGCAAAGCCGTCCTCTCGCTCGAGCAGCACCACCAGCACTACCAGCACCTCGCGCACATGCCGTCCCGCCCCGTCACGGTCGCGTCGACGCCCATCAGCTCGTTCCCCGCCGGCAAGACGTTCCAGGGCCAAGGCCTCCTCCCCAAGCTCCCCGTTCCGCCGCTCGAGGACACGCTCGCACGGTACCTCAAGGCTCTCGAGGCCCTCCAGGTGCGCTCCTCGTGCCCTCTTCGCGAGCTGTGGTCGAGCGGGAGAAGGACGAGGACGTCCGGACGATGAGCGCATCGTCCCGAGGACGGTGAGCAGAGGGCGTTGGGCAGGCGCAGGGGTGCTGGATAGGTTCTGCGAGGGACTACATGGCGGCGCGGTGCTTAAGGCTTCCTCCACAGCACCTGTGCCCGCCTCCTCCTCGTTCACCCGACGCTGACCTCCTCCTCGCCCCTCTCGCAGTCGCCCGCAGAGCACGAGCGCACCAAGAAAGTGGTCAAGGACTTCCAGGAGCACGAGGGCCCCGAGCTGCATCACCGCCTCAAGCAGTATGCGGCGGGCAGGGCGAGCTACATCGAGGAGTGGTGGGTGCGTCGCCTCGCTCCGTCTCTCTCGGCCGTCCTCCTGCTCCCGCGAGGCAAAAGCTGATGTTGACGGTGCGGTTCATGCAGACCGAGAGCTACTTGAGCCATTCCGAGTCGGTCGTCCTGTCGCTCAACCCGTTCTTCATCCTCGAGTGCGTCCTGTCCCTCGCGCTCTCGCTGCTCGGACCCGGTGCTCAAGCACAGGGGGCTCAGCGTGCTCACCAGTATGCGCTACTCGCAGGGACGACCCCACACCCGCACGCGGCAATCAGCTCATGCGCGCCACGTCCCTCATCCTCGCCTCGCTGTCCTTCATCCACGACCTCCGCACGGGCCAGCTCGAGCCCGACCAGGTCCGCGGCACGCCTCTCGACATGAGCCAGTACCAGAAGCTGTTCGGCACGGCCCGCATCCCGACGCGCACGGGCTGCGAGTTGCGCATCGACTCGGAGAGCCGCCACATCGTCGTCCTGTGCAGAGGGCAGTTCTACTGGTTCGAGGTGTGCTTGCGCTCCCTCTCTCGACACGACGTCACGAGCGACATCGGCTGACGCCTTGGCCGACCGCGCAGGTCCTCGACTCGAAGCACCGCCCCGCCCTCACCGAGCGCGCCCTCCTCTCCAACCTGACCGCCATCGTCGCCGACGCCGGCCGCACGCCGCCGAACCAGGTCGCGCAGTCGGCCCTCGGCGTCCTGTCGACCGAGCGCCGGGCAACCTGGGCGTCGTGCCGCGCCGGGCTCATGAAGAACGAGGGCAACTCGATGTGCCTCGACGTCATCGACAAGGCGCTGTTCGTCGTCGCGCTCGACGACACGAGCCCTGAGACGGCGAGCGAGATGTGCAACAACATGCTGTGCGGCACGTACAAGCTCGAGAAGGGCGTCCAGGTCGGCACGTGCACGAACCGCTGGTACGACAAGGTGCGCCCCTCGTCTTATTCTGCTCGCCTCGTCAGGCTCGTCCGCACGTCGACTGACTCTCACGACGCTCTACCTACAGCTCCAGATCATCGTGGCGGCAAACGGCGCGGCCGGCGTCAACTTTGAGCACAGCGGCGTGGACGGGCACACGGTCCTGCGGTGCGTCCCTCGTCCCCTCTCACTCTCTCTCTCCCTCCGATCTGCGGTAGCCTGACTCGTCTCGACGGCCCTCTGTAACAGCTACGTCGCCGACGTCTACACCGAGCTCATCCTGCGCTTCGCTCGGTCCATCAACCCGGCCGCGGCCGGCCTCTTCAAGGCCAAGCTCTCGCCGTGGGCAAAGGGCGGCCCGGGCAAGAAGGCGGCGCCGACCGACACCGTCAAGGACGGCGAGCCCGAGGAGATTGACGTCGCGCCCAAGAAGCTCGAGTGGATCATGACGCCGGAGCTCAAGATGGCCGTCGTGCGTCCTGCTCTCCCTCTCGGTCTCGCCCTCGTCCTGCACTCGTCGAGTTGTGCTGACGTTGCGGCCTGTCGTCTGTGCGCAGCGCTTTGCCGAGACGAGGCTCTCGGACCTCATCTGCCAGAACGAGGCGGTCGCGCTCGAGTTCGACGTCTACGGCAAGAACGCCATCACGCGTGCGCCCTCTCCTTACTCTCCTTCTTCCTGCCCCGCAGCCGCAGCTGATGCCGCCGCCTCCCACCACAGAGCACGGCTTCTCGCCTGACGCTTTCGTCCAGATGGCGTACCAGGCCGCCTACTTCTCGCTGTACGGCCGCACCGAGTGCGTGTACGAGCCCGCCATGACCAAGGCGTTCCTGCACGGTCGCACCGAGGCCGTCCGCTCCGTCACGCCCGAGTGCGCTGCTCCTCTCTGTCTCCCTCTCCCGCCGTTCGAGCCTCGACTGACTCGGGACGCCTCACCCTCTCGCAGGTCGGTCGCCTTCGTCAAGACGTTCTGCTCCGAGGCGTCGCCGAGGGAGAAGATCGACGCGCTGCGCAAGGCGTGCAAGGCGCACACCGAGCTCACGAGGGCGTGCTCAAAGGGCCTCGGGCAGGACCGCATCCTGTACGCCATGTACTGCCTCGCGCAGCAGGCGCGCGAGAAGCGGCAGCGCGCCCTCTCGAACGGCGACGTGCACGACGCGAGCTCGTCGTCGAGCGAGACCGAGTCGTCGGACGAGGCGGACGAGGTGAGCGTCAAGATCGCCGAGCGCATCCCCGAGCTCTTCAAGGACCCAGGCTACGCCCAGCTCGGCCACAGCACGCTCAGCACGTCCAACTGCGGCAACGTGTCGCTGCGCCTGTTCGGCTTTGGCCCCGTCGTCGGCGACGGCCTCGGCATCGGCTACATCATCAAGGTCCGTCCTCGCTCCTCTCCCTCTCTTTTTTTCCTGTCCCTCGCTCCCTCTCCTCCGCCTCGCTTCCCCGTCCCGCCTCTCTCCCCTCTCTCGTCGCCTTTCTCTCGCTGCCTCTCGACGGCGTCGTCACGGCGACGGTGAGCTGACCTCGCCCGAATTCGTCGCTCGCAGGACGACTCGATCTCGGTCGTCGCCTCGTCCAAGCACCGCCAGACGCAGCGGTACCTCGACGCGCTCCAGGCCTACTTTGTCGAGGTGCACCGCCTCCTCAAGCAGCTGCACCAGGAGGCGACCCGCAAGCCCAACTCGGTGCGCTCGAGCCTCCTCTTCGTCTCGGCCCCTCGCTGACCCGCCCTCGGCCTCTGCTTCCTCTTCTCCCTCTGCAGCGCTTCGTCGACCACTTCGCCGGCGAGATCGACGCCAAGACGGGCCAGCCCATCACGCACCTGCACGCCGACCAGCGCCGCGCCGAGGACGAGCTGTCGTACTCGGACGGCTACGGCTTCTACGGCGCGCTGACGCAGGACGTCGAGAAGGCGCTCAGCGATCGGCACGGCGCGGCGGCCAAGGAGGGAGGGACGGCGGCGGCAAAGAGGAGGGGGATCGTGCCCGGGACGAGGATCCGGACGGTCGAGCTCTGAGGAGGAGGAGGGGTTGAACGGGCCTGTCCTTCCTGTACATCGAGCAGTGCACAATGCAGTATCGAGTCGTTCTCTCTCGAGCATGCTCTCGCCTCGTCGCGCCCGAGAAAGCGCAGGAAGAAGCACAACAAGCCGCTCGAGGATACACCGAGTCGTACAAGGGCCAGGCTATGGACACGCTCGCTCGCTCCCAATCCCTCCCATCAGCCTCCTCGCCGTCGCTCAGACCTTGGCGCCTTGCCCCTGGTATCCCACATCGTAGCCTCGTCCCGGCGCGGGCTGACCGCCGTGTGGCGGGGCGGCGTACTGCGCCGAGGCGGGCGCGTCCTTCTCGGCTGGGTCGGCGGCGTACGAGACCTCTGCGAGCGTGCGGAGGAAGAGAGCGGGTCAGCTTTGTCCAGCGGGAAGAGGTGGAGCGAGGCGGTCGAGAGGCGGACGGACTGCAGATGTGACACTGCGCAGACGACTCGCAGTCAGCTCAGGTTTCGCGAGGACGGAGAGAGAGAGAGCTCACCATCCAGACGTGCTTGCTCCCGAGGGGCACGCTGCGCGAGGGAGAGCGTCAGCAGCCGCCAAGTGCGGGGTCGTCATCAGGAGGAGGAGGAGGGACGGCGCACAGCGGGATCCAGAAGAGCTCGAAGCGCTTGCTGCGCTTGACGCGCACGCACGAGTTGTTGTGGCAGTTCTGGCACACGCGCACCTCGTCACCCTCCTGCTTGAGCCTGCGGGGAGCGGAGAGGGTCAGCGAGCGTCCGGCGAGAGCGAGGCGGGGTGGGCCGAGGCGCGTGGGAAGAAGGGCGGCCGCGCACTTGATGTTGACGCCGAAGACGATGGGCAGGCACAAGAACATAATGTCGTGAAGGGGAGCTGAGGAGGAGAGAGCGGAGGCGGCGAGGTGGGGAAGCGGCGACTCTGCCCTTGCGAGACGTCGCCTGCGTGGCTGAGAGGGCTTCGCATGACATTGTGCTTGCTCTCCCAGAGGCAATGTCCGAGAAGAGGGACCTCTGTACCGTCGAGGGCCGCGAGAAGAGGCTCGAGCGCCGACGCTCGCGGCGCACGAGAGCGTCTCCGGCGACAAACGCTACAAGGGGGCAGAGCGACACGGATAGAAGGTCAAGGGGGTGCAGTGTGCGCTAAGCTGGATGAGGAGAAGAGGCGAGAGGGGGCGGGAAGTAAGGGCGAGAGGGACGACCACGAGTTGCGAGGGCGACGCTTCCTCTCTTCCGCCTGGCGCCTCGGCCGCAGACGCTCCCGCCTCCCTTCGATAGGTCCATAGGTCATCCGGGCACGTGGGAGCCGACGGGCTCAGATCTGCGAGCGAGGAGGAGGCGGCAAGGAAGGAAGAAGAGGTCAGCACGGCTGAGCTCGAGGGGGCGCACGTCGTCTGCGACGTTCACGAGGATCTCGTCGATCTGCGCACAGAGGAGTCTGAAGAGGTGGCGAGGAGGAGGAGAGGAGGAGGTCGAGGGGGAGAGACCGGCGAGAGACGGGTTGAGGAGGAGGGCGAGAAGAGGGGAAGAGGGAGAAGGGGATGACAAGGCCAGCGGCTCGTCCTGGCGCCGTTCAACAGCATGAACTGCATGTGCTGAGGAGGCTGTCGAGCCGCACAGCGAGCGAGGAGGCGCCCGACCCGTGGCGGCCCGTCGGCAGCCGTGGGGCCGCAGACGAGCCGAGCGCGCGTCGACAGCGCCAGCTCTGGCGATCGCCGCCGGGTGCGCAGGTCGAGAAGCGCTTGCAGCACATCTGCACAGCTGGTGCGCACACGCTGGGAGAGGTGCGGTGGTGCGAGGAGCGCGTGAGGGAGCGGAGAGCTCGCGGGAGGTGATGACGCGGAGGGCGAGCGCGCGACGGCCTCGAGCGGAGCCGGTTCGAGCGCGAGCGGGTGCGTAGGAAGCAGTGGAGCAGGTCTAGGGTGTGAGCACCTACACAGAGGATGCGAGAGAGGCGAGAGGCGAGGTCAAGGTGGAGGGAGGTCCCGAGCTCGACGCGAGTCTCTGGCGGCGAACCAACGCAAGGCGGAGCGATCTCGCCCTTCTCGCCCCACCCCCCTGCGCACGTAGACACCTCCGCGTGCTCTACACCCACCGACACAAGTCGCACCCTTCCACCCACCATGGCCGACTCTGCTCCCGCGGCTGCCAAGTGAGCCCACGGCCCCTCTCCCCTCCTCCCCCTCCTCGCCTTTTTGCCCCCGACATGGGCCCACCCTCGCCCCGACACGCCTCGCCGACCCTCGCCACCGCGTGCACGCGAAAGAGCGCACCTCAGAGCCTCATTCGAGATGGGCGGCGCACCTCCAGCGGGTCGGTGGCGACCTGCAGCGAGTCCAGCGAGCTGACCTCTGTGCCTCCTCTTTGTCCCTCGTCCCTCCCGCGCCACCTCGCCTCGCCTCGCGTCGACACAGGCCCGAAGCCCCCGCCGCTGAGGCGCCTGCCCAGACCGGCGGCCTCGAGAACCCGGAGGAGGCTCTCATCGAGTCCAAGTGCGTCGCTCGTGCCCCCTCCACCCCGACCCCGCGAGGGCTCGACAGTGGGGCAACAAGTGCTGACCTCGCATCCCCTTCTCCTCTCTGCGCACAGCTGGGACCAGGTTGTCGAGTGCGTCCATCTCTCGTCGCCGCTCGTCGAGGACTCGCCGCTCACGCCGCTTCCCCACCTGCAGCAACTTCGACGACATGAACCTCCGCCCCGAGCTCCTCCGCGGCATCTACGCCTACGGGTGCGCCTCTCCTCCCTTCTCACGACGTCGTGCAGCTGCTGACGACTCCCGCCGTGCAGTTTCGAGCGTCCCTCGGCCATCCAGCAGCGCGCCATCATGCCGGTCGTTGCCGTGCGTCCTCGCTCGCTCGACCTTCCTCCTCGACCTGCGCCCTGACCCTCTCTCTCCTCTCGACAACAGGGCCACGACGTCATCGCCCAGGCCCAGTCGGGTACCGGCAAGACCGCCACCTTCTCCGTCTCGATCCTCCAGTCGATCGACGTCTCGCTCAAGCAGCCCCAGGCCCTCGTCCTCGCCCCGACCCGTGAGCTCGCTCAGCAGATCCAGAAGGTTGTCGTCGCCCTCGGCGACTACATGAACATCGAGTGCTTCTCGGCGGTCGGCGGCACGTCGGTTCGCGAGGCCATGGCCAAGCTCCAGGACGGCGTTCACGTCGTCGTCGGCACCCCGGGCCGCGTTTTCGACATGATCCAGCGCCGCGCCCTCAAGACCGACCACATCAAGATCTTCTGCCTCGACGAGGCCGACGAGATGCTGTCGCGCGGCTTCAAGGACCAGATCTACGACGTCTTCCAGCTCCTCCCGCCCACGACCCAGGTCGTCCTCCTGTCGGCCACCATGCCCACCGACGTCCTCGAGGTCACGACCAAGTTCATGCGCGACCCGATCCGCATCCTCGTCAAGCGCGACGAGCTCACGCTCGAGGGTATCAAGCAGTTCTACATCGCCGTCGAGAAGGAGGACTGGAAGCTCGAGACGCTCTCGGACCTGTACGAGACCGTCACCATCACCCAGGCCGTCATCTTCTGCAACACCCGCAGGAAGGTCGACTGGCTCACCGAGAAGCTCCAGGCGCGCGAGTTCACCGTCTCGGGTCCGTGCACGCCCCTCTCCCTCTCTCGCTCGAGCCATCACTGACTCTCTCTCCCTCTCACAGCGATGCACGGCGACATGGAGCAGGGCCAGCGCGAGGTCATCATGAAGGAGTTCCGCTCGGGCTCGTCGCGCGTCCTCATCACGACCGACCTCCTCGCTCGCGGTATCGACGTCCAGCAGGTCTCGCTCGTGCGTCCCTCTCCCTCCCTCTCCTTCCTGCCTCTCTCTTGACGTCGTCGTTCTCGTGCAGGTCATCAACTACGACCTCCCGTCGTCGCGCGAGAACTACATCCACCGCATCGGTCGCGGCGGTCGCTTCGGTCGCAAGGGCGTCGCGATCAACTTCGTCACCACCGAGGACGTCCCGGCTCTCCGCGACATTGAGCGCTTCTACAACACTCAGGTGCGTCTCTCATAAGCTTCGCAGAGTGGTGCGAGGACGAAACGCTGACTTTGTCGTCCTCGCCTCCTTCCCCTCTCCGCCGCTCCCGCCCGCCGCTCCTCCTCGACCTCGTCCTCCTCTCCTCTCTATCTCTCCTCGCTTCTCTCGCGTGCAGATCGACGAGATGCCCATGAACGTCGCCGACCTCGTGCGTCCCGCTCTCTCGCGCTCGGACCCTCATCCGCAAGTGACCTCGTGCTGACCTCTCCTCCTCCGCGCTCGCAGATCTAAGCGCGTCGTCTCTCTCTCGTCCTTGGGCGACACGTCGGAGGGAGGGTGGGAGCGTCTGCGGGCGAGGCGGGGACGGAGGATGGGTGGCGGCGCCCTCCCGACCTCTCTCTCCTCCCTCTCGATTGTCGACTTCCTGTTCTCTCCTTCACCCACCTCTCTTCTCCTTGCACCCTAGAGTCCCTCCTCCTCTTTCGCAACCCTGTGCTTCTCCCTCTGCACCCCATCCTCCGTACCTACCTCCCTTTCCACCCCCTCCCGCTAAAAGCCTGGCGACCTGCCCCTCTTCCTCTCTCCCGCTTTACTCCTCCCCCTCTTTCTATCTCACCCTCTCCCACCTTTTCACCCTAGCTGGCACTGTAACCCTTCACCTTCCGTCCCCCATTGCGTGCTCTCGTGCTTCGTCCGTCGCTCGAGAGGCTCTTTCTCGCCGTGAGCACCGGAGCACGGACCTCTCCTCCTCGCAGACTTCCCGCAGGGCAGATCTCGTGCTCGCGACGTCGTGCTCTCGGATCAGTGAAGCTGTGGCAAGGAGCGCAGCTGCGACGCACAGCTTCCGAGCGTGCGCCAAGGCCGGGTGCGCTCGCGCTCGAGCCTCTTCATCGCAAGCTGCGTCGCCTCGAGCGGCGAGTGAGCCCGACGGGCTCCTTCTCGGGGATACGTCGTCTCGAGCGCTGCGCCGAAGAACGAGAGCGTGAGCAGCATGCGCGAGGGAGGCAGCGCGAGGACGAGAGGGACCTTCTCGTGCCGCGGGTCCCGCCGCGCACGGCTTCTCAGCCTCCCCCCACTCGCATTTGAGCTTCTCGGGGGTCGCATCTCGCCTTCGAGCCTCTCGGGGCATATCCCCCGAGAACTTGAGGCAAGAGCGAGCCAGAGGCGCGAGTCGGAAGCGAGCTCAGGCAGCGCTCAGGCCCCGCTCGCGGCGGCGAAGGGCTGCCGTGGCCAGTGCAGATCTCGCTCTTTCTCGCTCGTTCAGTGCTCGACATCTCGTTCTCGACAGCGAACTCCTATCGAGCGAGAACCCCGAGCAATGTAGCTGAAAGAGCGCAACCCTCTGCCTCCTCGTCCTCCTGGCTCCTCGGTCGACGACTTCCTCAGCTCGCGCGTTCCTCGCCCTCGGCCTTTCCGCCTTCCCTCGACAGCTACTCTAAGCTCAGACGCCTCGAGTTCGAGCCCAGAAAGTGTAGCAGTCGAGGTACAAGAGCGGGTGCCGGCCTGTCGACCTCGCCCTGCCCAAGAGAGGGGGTAAGCCTAGCGAGAGCCGCCCTCGCTCTTGCGCGCTCTTCCAAAGTTCGACGTCTCGAGTACAACGCTTTTCTGACGTCGGAGCCGAGAGAGCCGAGCGACTCGGCGACGCTGAAGGAAAGAGGCGCGAGGCGAGCCTGCGCCGCGCTCGAGCCCCGTCCGGCGGTACCCGCTCGTCAAGCTGGCCGTGCGCTCGCCCCAGCTATTGGCGATCGCTCACATGCAAGCAGGAGCTCTGTCCGTGCTGACGATGCGTCTTCCGGTGCGCGAGAGCACAATTCTGATCTGGACTGGGGAGGGAAGGCCCCGATTGGCCAACGTAGTTAGGCCGTGCGCACGGTCCTCGTCCTCTCAGCGTCGCGCAGCGCTCTCGCGAGGGCCTGCACAGCCCTAGTGATGTTCAGCGAGGCGAGCTTATTCCTTTCCGAGTACCGCCGGCAGACGGCGACGCCTCGGGACTCGAGCTAGCCTCGCGACCTCTTCCGAGCGGCTGCAGCTCGCGAACGCGCGAGAAGAGGACCTGCGCGAGGGCGTACTCGTGACGAGCCAGTGCGGAGTAATCAAGGAAAAGAGTCTTTGCAATCTCGAGAGAAATCTGGATGAAAACGAGCCAGTACAGCCGCCTCCTCGCGCCTCCTCGCGCCGCATGCCCGCACACACCCACCCACGCCCATCCGTCGCGACGAGCGTCGGCGCTCAGACCGAGCGCTTCTCGACAAGGCCGTCCGAGTCAAAGTCACGCTTGCCGGCGTGCTCGCTGTGGCCGACGTGGCCGGCGTTCTTGTCCTGCGCGGCGGCGTAGTAGCCCTCCTGCGTCTCGTCCTGGAGGTTCTCGGCCATGATGCGCTTGCGGTACGAGTTGGACTTGATAATGGAGGAGTTGCGGTACAAGATGTCGACCTGCTCGAGCGAGAGGCCCTTGGTCTCGGGGATAAAGCTGCAGCGGGCTCGTCGTCAGCAACATGCACGCGCATAGGCGTGTCGCAGGGCAGAGAAGAGGATAGGAGAGGAGAGGAGGAGAGGAGAGGCGGACAGAGAGGGGAAGGAGGGAAGGAGGGAGGGGAGGAGAGGAGAGGGGGAGGAGAAGAGGGGGAGGAGAAGAGGGGGAGGAGGAGCGGGAGGGGAAGCGGACGCAGAGGAGCAGAGTGAGACGACGCACAAGAAGGCGAAGAGGGTCGCCACCACGCAACAGCCGCCCCAGATGAAGAAGACCTTGGCGCCGAGGCCTGCGCGTCCAGGACCCTGGTCGACGAGGTAGGGCGTCGAGTAGCCGATGGCAAAGTTCTGCGGCAGGCGAGGAGCCTCGTCAGCGCCTCCTCCTCAGCCTCGTCGGGATCAGAGAGAGCGTCTACGACGCACGAAAAGCCACTGTGAGCCGGTCGTGAGCGAGACGGCCTGACCGCGGACGCGGTTGGGGACGATCTCGCCGGTGATGACCCAGGCGTACGGCTGCAGGATCGGGAACTCATCAGCAACGAGCTCTCGCGACGTGAGAGGCAGAGGGGAAGAGCTGAGACGTGGACGCACGCCCCAGATCGCCGCGAAGAATCTGCACGAGCGAGAAGGTGTTAGCGACGAGCTCGCGATGCGGCAGTAGCAGGGAATAAAACGTCCGCAATGAAGATACAAACGAAAGCAACGAGTACTTTCTGGCCTGCAGGGTCGCCGTCGCCAATAGCGGTGCCGGTGATGGCGACGATGAGCTGGCAGACGGCCATCCCGATGGCGCCCGAGATCATGGTCCAGCGACGGCCGAGCTTGTCGACCATGAACATGCCAGGGACCGTGGCACCGACTGAGGAGGCGAGGGAGGCACGAGGAGGGAGGGAGAAGGTCAGCCGGACGCCCAACACCTTCTCGACGAGCCGAGGACGCACCGTTGACGACGTTCGTCGCGATCGTAATGAGGAACGGGTTAGATATTCCACTGTTCTGGAAGAACGTAGTGCCGTAGTAGAAGACTGCGCAGGAGGAGAGGAACGAGGAGGAGAGGCACGAGGGGGAGGAGAGGGAGGGTCAGCTCGACCTTCTCAAGTTGAACTAGACGACGCCGACGGCCTCGCCGCCGCGCCGACGCATGCAGAGGACAGGGACGCACTGAAATTGATGCCCGAGAGCTGCTGGAGGGCCTGGAGAGCGCAGCCGGTCCAGACACGAAGAGGAAGGCGCTGCTCGTCCGACTTGAAGAGGAGGCGGGTGTAGGACATCTTGCCGAGGGTCGATTCGTGGTGCACGTTGGCGGCGATGTTGGCGTACTCCTCGGCGACGTAGGGCGAGTTCTCGGGGAGGCGGAAGAGGCGGGCGAGAGAGGTACGAGCTCGCTCGTCGCGGCCGGTGACGAGGAGCCAGCGCGGCGATTCGGGGAGGAAGAACAGGCCAATGGCGAGGATGGCGGCCCAGATGAACTGCACGGCGACGAGGAGAGTGTGAGTCAAGCTCGAGGAACGGGCTTGAGCTGCGGCCGCAAGAGCCGAACGGGCGGAGAGAAGGGGACCGTGCGCACCTGAATACCGACTGGGATACGATAGCAACTTGCATCGTTTCTGTCCTTGGTGCGCTCGACGACGATGGCGGCGATCAAAAGACCGACTGGGAGAGCGAGAGGAAGTCAGCGAGCGGCCCTCGAGCTCCTCGAGGTCGTCTTGCGCTCCTCCCGACAGCCTGAGAAAGGTGGAGCGCACTCGTGATGAACCACTGGTATGCCGAGACGATGAAGCCACGCCACGCCTTGGGTGCGCACTCGGACTGGTACTGCGAGGCGAGGGAGAAGAGGTCAGCAAGAGCTCGAGGGGCGAGCAGGAAGCGCGGGACGTACGATGGGCACGAGGCAGGAGACACCGCCGACGCCGAGACCGGCAAAGACGCGGCCGACCGTGAAGAGCGGGACGTCGGTCGCCGCCGTCTGCATGGCGACGCCGGCGCAGAAGAGGACGAGGTAGAGCCAGATGCCGACGCGACGCCCGAGCTTGTTGCCGACGTAGCCGGAGCAGATGGCGCCGACGAAAGTACCGGCGGAGAGGATCGAGGTCTGCGACGAGGCCGGGTGAGTGACGCTCGTGCGTCGGTGAGCGAGCGGGGACGCACGATGAGCGAGTCGGTCGATGTGCTCAGCACGTAGTCGCCGTTGGCCTGGCGCTCGCCGAAGAGAGTCAGGAAGTAAGGCATGGCCTTCAACCCAGAGATGTAGCCCGTATCTGCACGAGCGAGGAGAAGGGGGAGCGGGTCAGCTGAGGGACGAGGACGACATCGCCGGCGCGAAAGAGCGGCTCTCGTCGACGGAGAGCCCTCTCCTGCACCTCTAGAGGCACTAAGAGAGTCGTGGACGCACCATAGCCGAAGAGAAAGCCGCTGCGAGCGCGCAGAGAGGAGGTCAGGTCGTGCGACGAGGGGGAGCGAGACGTCGACGACGAGGCCTGAGCGGCCTCGGCTGCTCGGCAGACTTTGCTGCAGCCTTGCTGAGCACGTAGGAGGAGAGACTGTGCACTCACCCGAATGCAGAGAACCTGTGGAGGAGGAGGTGCGTCAGCCGGAAGTCGGGCGAGAAGGGTGAGAGCGCGCAACCTTGACTCACATGCCGCATACGAAGGCCATGACCTTGGAGGGCCGCTGGTCGTGGGCGTCCATGGTGGTTGTCGACGCACTTGTGGTGGTGTGGTGGAGAGGAGCGAGGCGAGGAGCGTCTGGGGAAGAGAGAAGCGACCCGGACAGCGGGGCAAAGTTGGGGGCCAAAGGGGCGCTAAGCTGCGGAGCGGGTTGTTCCTGGAAGGGGCGAGCCGGACAGGAGCGAGCCACTGGGCCTGTCGTCCGAGTGGGACGATGCGCGGGTCAGAGCCAGCCGCACGCGCGCAGAGGAAGAAGGTCGGCCTCGGAAGGAGCTGAGGAGGAGAGTGGGGGGAGGGCGCAAATCGATCGCCGCGAAGCGATGCGTCACTGCCCGGAGAGCAGACGACCGACGGCCGCTCGAAGCGTCCACAGAGCGAGACTCTGGTCCGTTTCGAGGCACGTGCGGCCCGACCGCGGCTGCTGGTGAGCCGGCGGGCGAGAGCCGACTCGCCCCTCGTTGTGGCCCGCTCCAGCTCTCCCTGCTCCTGCCAGAGCGCCTCGTGCTGCACCTCGACTCGCACAGCATGTCCCCCGCACCCTTCAAGGTGGTCTTCGTCGGCGCAGGCGAGGTGCGCCCCTCCCATCTCCTCCTCGTCGCCTCGGCGACTCGGTGGACGCCTGGATCTTGGTCGCGGTCGAGGGAGCAGGGCCAGCGGGGGCCGTGAGCGTGTGGGCAAGGGCAGGGCGAGCATGCGCCCGAGTTGGCTGGCAGGAAGAGCGAGGAGGAGACGAGGCGGTGCTGCTCCGCTCTCCTCCTCGTCTCGCGCTCCCGTTGGGCGAGGACGGACAGATTTGAGCTCGGCGGGACTTGGAAGCTGACACGGACATTGCCACATGCGTCGCAGATCAACTTCGGCTCGGCTGAAGGCCCCTGGAACCACTCGAAGCGCATCGAGAGCTCGTTCGGCTCGTCGCTCCAGGTCCTCGGCATCGTCGACCCCGACACGGCGCGCGCACAGAAGCAGATCGAGCTCAAGAAGGCCGCCGGCGTCCCCGGGTACGACCAGACGGCGATCTGGCTAACGCCGGAGCTCGCGGGCGAGGCGCTCGGCGCCGACTGCGCCGTCGACCTCGTCATTGTCGGCGCGCCGCCGCACTTCCGCGGGTGCGCTGCGCCTCCAGCCGACCTCGACCTCCGTCTGCTCGCCGCGCTCCCCAAGACCAAGCACTGGCTCGTCGAGAAGCCCGTCAGCGCGGCGCAGCCGTCGAAGCTCGCCGGCCAGAGCAAGGTCCTCGAGGCGTACAACGCGAGCGGCGCCGTCGTCGGGTGCGGCTACATGATGACGGCGCTCAAGGGCGTCGACATGATCAAGCAGATGATCCAGGACAAGGGCTTGACGGTCATGGGCACGGCGGCGCGGGTGCGTCCGCTCGGTCCTCCTCCTCTCTCACTCCCTCGCTCACTCTCTCGCTCCCTCGCTGCAGTACTACATGGCGTACGAGTTCGCGACCAAGCCGGCGTGGTGGAACAAGGTCATCTCGTGCGGGCCCATCGTCGAGCAGGCGACGCACCTCGCGTCGCTCTCGCTCCTCTTCGGCGGCGCAGCGCGGCTCAAGTCGGTCCGCACCCACACAGTCGAGCACTCGGACGCGCCGGGCAAGCTATCCAAGCTCGGCTTCGACGAGGAGGCGACCGTCGTCCCCGAGTCGCGCATCCCGAGGTACACGTCGGCCGTGTGGAAGTACCAGAAGGGCGCGGTCGGCTCCTTGACGCACGTCGTCGGCCTGCACGGCAACACGTACGACACCGAGTTCGAAGTCATCTGCGACGGCACGACGTTCCGCCTCGTCGACATGTACACGCCGACGCCGCGCCTCTTCATCCGCCAGTCCGACCAGAGCGCAGAAGGTGCGCCCTCTCTCCTCGCTGTCCTCGGGCTCGTCGCGCACCCCCTCTCCATCCTCTCTCGGGCGACGGCTGACTCGCCCTTGCTCTTCTCGCTCGCAGTCGAGGTCCACGCCTTCCCGAACGACGACCCCTTCCAGACCCAGATTGACCGCCTCCTCGCCGGCACGCCCTCGTGCACGTACGAGCAGGCTCTCCAGACGTACGAGCTCACGTGGGCGATCCGCGAGGCGGGCGAGCGCGAGCGCCTCGAGGACCAGGAGGAGTGAGGGGGTCCGTGCGCTGCTCGAGCAGGAGCGACCTTTAGACTTGTAGATCTTCCTCTCGCGCCTGTATTCTCCATCCTGTCGTGCACACACTCGGCTCTCGAGGGCGCTCACGTGAGCCGGACGACGAGATGAGCGAGAGAGAGCTCATTCTCAGGGGAGGAACAACAACAAGGAGCTCCAGGACGTCGGGGAGAGGGAGGATGATCTACAGGCCCGGCTGCGGCGAGCCGTTCGGCGGCGTGAACCACGCAAAGAGGGCGTCGAGGTCGGTCATGAGCCCGGGAGCCTGCCACGGCGCCTGGAGCGCGAGCGACGGCATGCCCTCGCTGCTCTCTGGCGGCGCGGCGAGCTTCTCCAAAAAGCTCGCAAAGTCGGGGTCCATCGGGACCGACGACACCTCGGTGTTGCCCTTGGACTGGACGTTGGCGACGGCCGAGATGATGGCGAGGCAGCGCGACGCGAGCGGCTTGAGGAGGGCGTGCTGGACGCGCTCGAGGACGCCTCGCGACGACTGCACGGCGACGATCCAGTCGACGGCGGCGGGTGCCGAGGGGCGCACGCGTAGCGCGATGAGCGGGACGAAGGCGGCGGGGAAGAGGAAGTGTCTGCGAGACGGGGAGGGGCGAGGAGGGGGAGGGAGAGAGAAGGGCGAGGACGGGAGAGTTAGCCTCGAGTGACTGAGAGAGGACAGGGGAGAGACCGTCATGACGCACAGGCAGTACCACCACTCCATGGCGCTCCTCGGGCGAGCCTCGGTGAAGCGCTGCACCGACCGGATGACCTCGCCCGCGCACGCGACGCACCGCTCAAAGATCTGCTCCTCCTCCTGCGTCGCGTCGCCCTGCCCGAGCGACACCTTGAGGAACGTCTGGCGCAAGATGATCATGCGCAAGTTGTCGAGGCGCCAGCACAGCTTTGCGCGCGCAAAGTCGAACCAGGGCGCCGAGTCGCGGAAAAAGTACGGCGACAGCGAGGCCTGGAACACGTCGAGGTCGCGGTACAGGCGCTGGATGTCGGCGGGCGTGATCGTGTGCTGCTGCGCCGTCGTGAGGTACTGCACGACCGAGATGGCGAACTGGGCAAAGTAGACCTGGTGGAGGAGCGACGAGTAGGGCGTCGCCGTGTCGACGCTGTGCGGGCGCGAGAGGGCGGCAGGCGTGAAGTAGGCGTCGTGGACGTTGGCGAGCGGGAGGACGTCGACGCCGGCGGTCGGGAGGGTTGACGGGTGCGAGAAGGTGATGGACGAGCCCGACTCAAAGCAGAACAGGGTCCACCAGACTCGGCGACTGCGCACCAGGAAGACGAGTAATCAGCTCGCGCACTCAGAAGAGCTGCGGCGAGGGCCGAGAGAGCGAGCTCCAGACGCACCGCTGCTCCTGCTCAAAGAGCGACAAGTTGCGCGCCGACGACTCGCAGTGCAGGCCGATGTTGATCGCCATTCTGAGCGCGATGCCGATGTAGACGCTCCCGCTCGCCGTGTGGTTGAGCTGCAGCACGAGGAAGTGCGAGTCAGCCGCTGAACGGGCGAGCCAGGCGGAAGGAGAGCGAGGAGGTCCGAGCGGACCTTTTGCGCGTAGTTGGCGAGGAGCGTAAAGGCCTGCGAGCAGCACGACGGCGTGAGCACGACGACCTCGAGCGGGACGAGAGGCGGGGAGAAGAAGGGCGCACCTGGACCGCCGTGAGCGAGTTGCTCTCGAACAAGTGCGGCTTGATGCTCGCGACCGTCTTCTCGTACAGCGCGATGGCCTCGCCGCCGTCGTAGCCCTCGGCACCGACGACGCACATGCTGCCGAGACCGAGGATCGTCTGGTGCAGGAGGTTCCAGCTGTGCGCGAGGGAGAGAGAGAGCTGGGGGGTCAGGGTCGAGCACGGGGCGGGAAGAGGTGCGTGCGCGGGAGGAGACGCACGCTGAACCGCCGGGTCGAGGGACGATGTCGGCAAGTTGAGCCTGCGCGGGAGAAGGCGGCAGGAGAGCAAGGCGATCAGGAGGGAAGGAGGAAGAGAGGAGCGAGGGTCAGCACCTCGAACAACCTGGATGAGGAGGACGAGACGAGGCGCACCCTGAATGACGCCTCGTGCACGATCGGGTACTGAAGGTGGTAGCACGCAAAGTACGAGTTGACGAAGAGCGCCATCTGCTCGGGCAGGATCTGGCTGTCGACGAGGAGGTCCGAGCGGGGGTCAGCGGGGCGCCCGAGCGCCGGCGAGACAGGCCGAGCGAGAGACGCACGTCGCAGATGCGATGGTCGAGGTCGGAGAAGCTGCCGCCTTGCCCGCCGCCGAGCCGTGTGCCGAAAGGTTGACGTCGCCGGCGCAGCGCTGGAGGAAGTTGAGCAGAGCGGCGCCCGAGAGCGATCCTGCGCGGCGGGTCGAGCGTCAGTCCAGCGTCTCCTCGACTCTGAGAGAGAGACGTGAGCGCACCGAGGTACGCGCCCGATCCTCCACCCGGCTCGACCGACAGCGCGCCCATGCCGTCGCCCTCCTCGGGCTCGGTCGTCGTGTCGACCTGCGCGCCCGCCGCGTGCTCTGGACCCGCCACCGACACCATAGACGACCCGGACGCCGACGAGAAGGTTGTCGGGACCGACACGAGCGGCGGGCGGCTCGCGGCGGCCGTGTTGGCGAACGGCGAGCTGCCGCTGTACGAGGGGAGGTGCGCCGCGGGCGCGACGAGGTCGGACGCGGGCGGGAGGTGCGGGTACGGGTGCGACGAGGGCCCGGCGATCGGGTTGAAGGTGCCGCCGCCGGGCGAGGACGAGACGGCTGAGGAGGGCGAGGCGTGCATGGTCGCGGCGGCCGACGCAGGAAGTGGTGGCGGAGGGAGCGACGCCTGGTGCAGCGCCGGGGTGTGCGACATGGGCGGCGGCATAGACGCTGGCTGGTGGAGGCTCGGGAGCGGCGGAGAGAGGAACGAGGGCGGCGGCGAGGGCTGGCGAGCGGTCGAGCCGCTGTCGTCGGAGCGACGCTTGACGGGCCGGTTGCGGCTCAGGCGGTCCTCGAGCTCGGCGATCCTGCGTTCTGCGGCATCAAGGTTCCTGTGGACGGGCTGCTCGTCAGCACGGCGAGCGACGAGGCGGAGGGAGCTGCTCGAAGACGACGAGGGGACGCACTTGCGGGTGAGCGGGGTGCGGACGATCTTGACGTAGACGCAGTCGTGGTGGTGCTCTGCGCAGAAGACACACGAGGGCACATCGCGCGTGCACTGCAGCGAGGAGCGCAGGGAGTCAGCCGAGGTGCGGCGGGGACGACGAGGGAGGAGGAGCGCGGGGCGCACCTTGAGCTTGCGGCGGCGGCAGTTCTCGCAGGCGTACTTGGCTCTGCCGCCTTCGAAGAGGTCGTCGTCCGGGTTGGTGCTTGCGCCGCGCTGGCCTGGAGGCGGTGAGGCCGTGGCCGACATGGCGGGGCTCGCTAGTGGTGGACGAGGGCGCGGGGCGGAGGTGGCTCGCGCGCGGGCGGCGTGTGTATGCGGGTGCGGGTGCTGGGTAGCCTGGTCGCTGTCGCGCGGGTGGCTCTGAGCGCTGTGCGAGGCGAGGAGGAGGGGGAAGCGGCTCGGCTCGCTGCCCTCCGCCTCGCTTCCCTCGAGGGGAACACTCCACTCCGGGCTTCGCGTGGGGGCTGCTTACCTGCCCAGCGCCGATCGACCGAGCCAATTCCCCGCCCGCTCTCGGGCGAGACTCGCTCGCCGCCCTCGGCCTCGTAACGGACTCCGCTCGCTCGCTCACCTCCTGCGCCGCCTCACGAGCAGCACCACAGCTCGAGGCTCGACATCAGCATGAGCTTCGACGACCTCGCAGCACAGCCTGCCGACCCTGCTGTCCTCGCGCGAGCGCTCCTCGACAAGATCTCGGCGACGAGCAGTGACGACGGCGCGCGACCACCTCGTCGCTACCTCGTCGCTCTCGCGGGCATCCCTGGCTCTGGCAAGGTGCGCACAGCTCTGTAGGAGCGCTCAGCACCGGCAAACGAGCTG
Source organism: Rhodotorula babjevae (assembly GCA_920104245.2). Taxonomy (NCBI): domain Eukaryota; kingdom Fungi; phylum Basidiomycota; class Microbotryomycetes; order Sporidiobolales; family Sporidiobolaceae; genus Rhodotorula; species Rhodotorula babjevae. The sequence continues at coordinate 222,348 of CAKKSZ020000007.1, read as the reverse complement.
ACCTCGAGCTGCCACCCGTCCGCAGAGCACCTTCTCCGCCAAGCTCCTCGACTACCTCAACTCGCCCTCGTCCTCTACTCCCTCCCCGCCGCCAGCCGTCATCCTCCCCATGGACGGCTATCACCGCACCCAGGCCGAGCTCGCAGCCGACCCCGACCCTGAGCTGAGCTTCCGGCGACGAGGCGCACCCTTCACCTTTGCGCCCGACAAGCTCCTCGACCTCGTGCGCCGCCTGCGCACCGACGACCGCCTCCTCGCGCCGGCCTTCTCGCACGCCGACAAGGACCCGGTCGAGGGCGCGATCGCCATCGAGCCGCACCACCGCATCGTCGTCGTCGAGGGCAACTACCTCCTCCTCGACGAGCCCGTGTGGACCGACGTCTCGCGCGAGATGGACGAGCGCTGGTTCTACCGCGTGCCTGAGGACGTCGCCCTGAGGCGCATCATCAAGCGCCACGTCCAGGCCGGGCTCGCGCCGGACGAGCAGGCCGCCGAGGCCAAGGCGCTCGAGAACGACGTCCTCAACGGGCGGCACTGCGTCGCCCACATGCTGCGGCCGGACCGCATCTTGGAGGAGATAGACCACACCGTGCAATAGAATGTATCCCGCCTCTGTTTGAGCTGCAGGAGAGCGCCTCTCGACGGCGTTCGCGGCTCGCTCGGTCCCCCTCTCGCCGCTTGCCCTCGGCCGTCTTTCTCTGCGCTCGTCGAGCTTCTTCGGTCGAGCTTCGGCCTCCTCTCTCTCTGGGCCGTGCAGCGGTCGACAGTGGATCGTCGCAGAGCATCGATGCTGCGTGCGCCCGCCCAGACGGCCACGTCGAGCTGCGCAGCGGCTCCACCTCTTCCGACGCTCCCTCTCGCCCGCTGCAGTTGCCCGCGGCTTTCCACGCTCTCGCAGCGGTGCACAGGCGTCCAGGGCGGGCATCACGCGGCCTCCCGACCTCGCAGCCGCGGCTGGCGGCCGCGACGGACGCCCACGAGCCGGGCGGAGAGAGGCGTCCGTCCCCCCATGATGCGCTCGCTCGGCGTGCTCGGAGCCGGGCAAGAGCTGCGCCGTGCTGCTCCCTGCTCTGCTCCACTTCATCCTTGCACGTCTCTCGCTTCGAGCTACCTCGACACCTCGCTCGCCGCTCGCCCCACCTCCACCTCCTCACCCGACCGCTCCCCCACCTCGCCTCGTCTCTCGCCATGTGCGCCCTCTCCCTCTCCGTCGCGCAGCTCGACACGCTCACCGCAGAGAGCTGACGAGCCCTCGCGCGCCTGCAGGTCTTCTCCCTCGGACGGTGACTTCCCGCGCCCGACGCCCCAGCTCTCGGACAGCGTCTTCGAGTGCGTCGCCGCGCCCTCCCTCTCGCCAAAGTGGACGGACAGCTGATCCGAAGCACTCTCTACAGCCTCTTCTCGATGAAGGGTCGTGTCTCGGCTATCACGGGCGGCGGCAGCGGCGTGAGTCCTCGCGCTTCTTCCTCCTCGTCCTCCTCCCCGACGCTCCTCTGGCTCCTTGCCGTCCTCTCTTCTCGTCTTCCGCTCCTCCGGTCGGCCAGACGTGTATCGAGAGCATCCTGCGAATTCGATGAGCTCACTCGAGCGCGTACCGCAACAGATTGGCTGGGCGACGGCCGAGGCGATTGCCGAGGCGGGCGGCGACGTCGCCATTATCGGGCGTAGGAACCAGGACGCCAAGGCCGAGGAGCTCTCGAAGCGCTTCAACATCCGCTGCAAGGCCTACCAGTGCGACGCGACCGACGCCGAGGCCATCGAGAAGACGATCGACGCCGTCGGCAACGACTTTGGCCGCCTCGACTGCTTCGTGGCCAACGCTGGCGGCGGCGTCCCCGGCAGCATCGACGAGAACTACGCGCTCGACTCGTGGAAGCAGACGATGGACGTCAACCTCAACTCGACGTTCTGGTGCGCGCGCGCGTGCGCAAAGTGGTTCAAGAAGGCGGCCGAGTCGGGCGTCAAGGCGTCTTTCATCGCGACGACGTCCATCTCGGCGCGCATCGTCAACGTCCCGTACGACCAGCCGGCGTACAACAGCTCCAAGGCCGGCGTCGTCCACTTCTGCCGCTCGATCGCGCGCGACTGGCGCAACTTTGCCCGCGTCAACTGCATCTCGCCCGGCTTCTTCGACACGGCGTGCGTCCAGCTTCCTCGTCTCATCGTCGTGATACGGGCGAGCGTCTCCTCGAGCTGCGCGTCGACGACTCGGCGAGCGTGCACGGACCTCGACCTTCTCAAGTTGCTGACTCTCGCTCCCGCCGCCTCTCTGCAGCATGGGTCCGTCCGACGCCGAGGTCGAGAAGGTCGTCGAGCGCCTCAGCGTCTTTGGCCGCCCCGGCAATGTCAAGGAGCTCAAGGCGGCGTATCTCGTGCGTCTCCCCTCCTCGACTCGCTCTCCTCGACCAGCTCAAGCTGACTCCTCGCGTCCACAGTACCTCGCCTCCAACGCGAGTAGCTACACGACTGGCTCCGACATCCTCGTCGACGGCGGCTACTGCCTCACGTAGAGCTCGCTCCTCCCGTTCTCCTTCGCAGTCGTTCCCCAGGTCTTCCCTCGGCAGGTCCTCTCGTGCATTGTACATTCTCTCAAGGACGCTCTCCTGCAGCCACGACCATTGAGAGAGTAGCGCACTATGCAGTGCGAGAGAACGAACAACGAAAGAGAGCGCGAAAGACGAAGAGGAGGAAAGACGAAGAGGAGGAAAGAGAAGGAGGACCGCCCTCAGGCCCCTACGCGCGGCATCGTCGCGACCCGAGGCCGCTCGTCCCACAGCCGCTGCACCTTGCGCTCGAGCAACCTCGTGCGCTCCTTCTCGGCCCACAGCTGGCTGCGCGGGTCCCGCCGCACGGCCTGCCACGGCTTGCGGCCGTCGACGGTGGCGCTCGAGCCTCCTGTTGCCGCCGGCGCCGCACGCGAGACGTCGACGAGGCGCGGCGTCGCCGAGACGAGGCGAGCCTCGCGGAGGAGCTGGGCGGAGCGGATGGCGAACGAGGGCGAGGGGAGCGCCTTGGTCGCGGCGCGAGAGGAGAGGAAGGGGGAGGACGAGGCGAGGTCGAGCGGGTCGTGCGGCTCGGGCGTGAGGGGTGGCGTCGGTGGGAGATCGTAGGAGGGGAGGGCGTCGACCTGGACGAGGAGGTCGTGCGACTTGATGTAGGCGTTCTCCTGGCGGAGGAAGCGGACGGCCGAGCGCAGCGACGTGATCTGCTCGATGAGGTACGACGTCTCCATGCTGCCCTCGTAGACGGACGGGTCGAGACCGAGACCTGACGAGGTAGTCGTCCCTGCTCGAGAGGCGCAGAGTTAGCGACCGGACGAGATACGAGGCTGGTCGAGCAGGACGCACCCTGCTTCTCGGCCGTCGCCGCGCTCTGCTTGAGCTTGTCGAGCTCTTGCTCGAGCTTGTCGAGGTCGCGCTGCAAGACCTCGTTCGCCTCCTCGTAGGCGCGCTCCTGCTTGCGGCTCTTGGCGAGCTCGCCCTCGAGTTGCGCGAGCGCCTCGGCCTGCTTCTTGACGCCCTCGAGGCGCTTCTCCATGAGCTCGATCTTGACCGACGCTTCTTGATGAGCTTGTTCCTGCGGGCAGGTACGACGGGTATGAGAGTGAGCGAGGCCCGCTGTGAGGGCGAGGAGGAGAGGGCCGACGCACCTTGACGCGGACGTCGCGAACGACTTCGCGCAGCTCCTCCTGCAGCTGGACGACCTTGCGCTCAGCATCGACGTTGGTGGCGGCGCTCGACTGCAGCTCGGTGACACGTGCAAGCCAAGGCGCCTCGAACGACACTGCGGACAGGGCGAGGGCGGAAGTCAGCGTCGTCCTCACGGCCGCACGAGCCCGGGGAGAGTAAGGCCGAGGGTGAGAGGACGCACACTTGACGACATGCTCGGTCTCCATCGCGCTCGTGACGGTCGTGCCGATGTTCTGGGCGAGCTGGACGAGCAGGATGTTGATCTCGTCGAGCGGCCGAGGCGACTGCTTGCCGAGCTCGACGGCGGCGACGTCCTTGGCGATGCCGTGCAGCGTCGTGAGCTGGAGCGGCTCCTTGGTCGAGCGGACCTCGGCGCAGTAGTGCTGGATGTCCGAGGCGAGCTGCGGGAAGGGGGGACGATGCGGGTCAGGAAGGGGTCCGAGCGGGTTTTGCTAGCGAGGCGACGCACCTTGAGCACCGCGCCGGCGATCGTGCTGCTGTTGAATGCGAGCGTCTCGAAGCCTTGAGCGTGCTCGACACTGAGCGCGGACGAGGTCGAGCCGAGGTCGTCGAACCGGCGCAGCAGTTTCCTGTTTGGCGCCGAGCGTGAGCGACGGCGCGGTCGAGAAGGGAACAGCGAGAGGGAGGCGCACTTGGTGAGGACCTTGGCGTTGCGAGCGTGGTTGACGATGTTCTGCAGCGGCTTGAAGAGCGCGTCATCCAGCTCGCCTCCTCCGAGCTCGACCACGACATCTGCGGCGGCTCGACTTCAGCTTTTGACCGGGAGGGCACAAGCAGAGGCGAGGGACGCACCAGGGTCACGCGAGATGCTGGCGATGGTCTGCTTGACGAAGCCCGAGGCGGCGGCGATCGTGTCAAAGTCGAGGTCGAGCGTCGTGACCGAGGCGAGCTCGCGCTCGGCGAGGTCGAGCGTCGGGTCGAGACCTTGCAGATGCGTCTCGGCGAGATGCTCGGCTTGCGCGATGAAGCTGTGGCGCGAGGAGGAGGAGTCAGCGTCGCTCGGCAAACAGCTCGATGAGCGGGGCGCACCCGTCAACCTCCTTGCCACACTCGCTCTCGCGCAGCTCCTCCTTGCGCAGCGCCTCGATGAAGCTGTCGACGCGGCGCTCGGTCCCGGCAACCTCGCGGTAGACCCTGCCCATCCTGAGGAAGACGTCGGGCGGGCAGCGCTGCAGGTGGGCGGCGAAGCGCTTGTTGAGGGCGGCAAAGTGGGCGAACTTGGTGCGAGCCTGTGCGGTGACGTCCTCGAGTAAGCTCGCGTTCCGGCGAGAGGGTGCAGGTGAGGAGAGAGCAGGAGGAGAGGAGACGCACCTCGCAGATGCGAACGAGCTCTTCGGGAACGACGTCATCGAGCGCCTCGCTGACGCTGTGGCTCTGCTCGATGAAGCTGTTGAGGAGGTCGACCTTGTAGGCGATGCGCTCAAAGAAGAGGAGGGCGTCGACGGCGTCGGCATCGGCGTCGGCGAAAGACGGGAGGAGGTAGGGCTGTCTCGAGAGAGCGGGGTCAGCGGGGCGCGCGCACGGGTGCGAGGGGAGAGAGCAGCGACATGAGCGCACCTTGACGATGGACAGGTGCTCTGCGGCCTGCTGCGCCTCGAGCTTGCGCAACTCGAGGTCGATCGCCTTGACCTGCGACTTGAGGACCGTCGACTGGAGCTTGAGGTTGAGGTTGAGCATGGCCTGCGACTGGCTTGTGAGCGACTGCGACTCGTTGGCCTGGATCGCATGGTGCTCGTGCAGCTGGTCGAGATCGCTGTTGCGCGGGAGGGGAACGTGAGCGGGCGCCGACGACAAGGAGGAAGAACGGCAGGAGACGACGACGCACGTCTGCAGGCTGACGACAAGCTCGCGGAACTGGCCGATCGTGCCCTCGTAGTCGGCGCAGGCGTCCTCGAGCGAGTTGTTGCGGCGGCGAAGCTCTTGCAGATGAAGATCCTTTCGGTCTGTGCCCACGGGCCCTCGTCAGCCAGCCGCTCAGTCCTCGCGGCGACAACAGAGCACAAAGATGAGGGACGCACCGATCTCGTCCTGCAGCTGCTTCTCCGTCTCGAGGTGGCTCTCCTCGAGCTCGTCGGCGAGCTCGCGCAGGGCCTCGAGCTCGTCGACGTCGGCCTTGAGCACCTCGTTGTCCTGCGGCAAAGCGGCGCACGTCAGCTCCTCGTCTATGGAGGAGGGCGAGGAACAGTGGAGGAGCGAGGGACGCACGTCATGCAGCTTCATGTTGCGCTCGGTCAACTCCTCGAGCATGTCCTGCGCCTCGGCGGCGATGTCGAGCTGCGCCTTGAGGTCCTCGATCTTGGCCTCGGCCTCCTCGAGCTCGACGGCCATGTTGTCGAGGTCGCCTGCGTACGGAGCAGAGCGAGTCAGGTCTGCGCACGGTGCGGGAGAGGAAGAGGGAGGCGCACCTTGCAGATCAGCCGAGAGGTCGAGCTCCTTCTCCATTGACTCGACCTTGCGCTTGAGCTCCGCCTCGCTCTCGGCCGTCAGGTCGCGCAGTCTGTGCGACGAAGCAGGTCATCAACGACGTCAGCTGCGCTCTGGGAGCGAGCGAGGGACGCAGGAGGTGGGACGGGCGACGCACCGGACGAGCGCGTCCTTGAGCCGCGCGTTCTGCTTCTCGAGCTGGCGGAAGGCGAGTGAAGAAGGTGCGCCGGTGGTTGAGGGCGCGCCGTCGTCTGCATTCTCGGCCGCCGACCGAGCAATCTCGGCGTCGCCCAGACCCTCGAGGCGAGCTGCGGCAGGCAAGCAGGTCGTGTCAGCGACACTGTGTCGACTGCTGCTACAGCAGGCAAGCTCGAGCGGGAGAGAGAGAGAGCGCAAGGCGGACGCACCGTTCTCCTCCTTGACGACCTCGACCTCGACCTCGAGCTCGCCGACCCGCTCCTCGAGCTCCTTCAGCCGCGCCCTCGCCTCGTCAAGCTCCGACTCGGCGATCTCCTTGTCGAGGAGGCTGTGCTCGACCTGCTCGGCGAGGTCGTCGTACGCCGACTGGGCGGAGTCGCGCGAGGCGGCGAGGTCCTTGTTCTGCGGGCGAGCGACGACGAGCGAGTCGAGCGTGTCAGCGACTCAGTCGCGCAGAGTCCAGGAGACGGAAGACGGGGGCCGACGCACCTCGCGCTTGAGCTCCTTGACCTCGCCCGCCAGCTCTGCCACCCTCGCCCTCGTCTTCTCCCGCACGCGCTCCCACTCGTCCGCCTTGTCGCGCAGCGCATCGAGTTCGCGCAGGCGCTCGCGGTCCTCGGCCCGACGACGCTCGAGGATCGACAGCTTGGCGAGGAGCTCGTCGTGCTGGCGCTGCGGGACGGTCTGTGATTCGGGCGGCGGCGAGCGTGAGCAGGGCGGGTTGTCGAGGAGGATGTGCGGGCGGGAAGAGGGTGGTACATCAGTGACTGTGCTGTAGGGAAGGAGGAAGAAGAGAGGACGCACCGCCTCGACGGCCTTGGCTGCTCTCGCGCCCGTATCCCTGAGTGAGAACGGGTCGCTCACCACCTCCTCCCGCCGCTCCTGCACATCGTCGACCGCCTGATCCGCTCCGTCTTGCGCATCATGTCCATCCTGCCCATCCTCCTCCTCGAGATCAGCTCGCTCCCTCTCGCGCACGAGCCCCTCCGCACCGCCCGACCTCGCGCTCGCCCCGCTCAGGGTCCTCCGCATCGCCGCCCCAGCTCCCTCGCCCGTGCTCGCCGCGCTCCTCGGCCGACTCGCGAGGCCGCGCCCCCCACCCGCACCACCCGCACTCGAGCTCGACGACGCCGACGCGCCCGACAGCTGGCGGCGCATGGCCGCCCCGCCGAGCGCGCCGCTCGCCGCCGAAGCGCCCGGAGCGCCGAGCGGCGTCGTCAAGCCTGCGCGGGCGCCGGGCGTGCGCAGCGCTGCTGCGCCCGAGGAGGAGGACGACGCCGAGGTCGGCGTCGCGGGCACGACGCGCGGGCGCGCCGGGGCAAAGTTGGCCGCTGCGGCTTTCGACGGGCTCGGAGACGGACTCGGCGTCGGGCGCGCGAGGCGGCTCGTCGAGGCTGGGCCGGCGGCGCTCGTGCCGGCGGCCGAGCAAGGGGTCGGCGGGACGAGGCCCGTGGGTCGAGCGGCGCTCGTGCCCGAGCGCGGCGACGGTGGAGGGAGGAGGGAGGATGTGCGACGAGAAGTCGAGGCGGCGGAGGAGGGGCGAGAGGAGGTGCTCGCGCGGGAGGAAGAGGGTGTCGCGCTCGCGGTTGGTGGCTTGATGGGCGACGCTGCGCGCGCCTCGAGGAGCGAGTGCGACGCGGTCGACGAAGCGACGGAGGACGGCCGCCGTACAGCGCCGGATGCGGACGAGGGAGGGCGAGTGGCGCCGGCCGGGGCGAGGGACGGGCGACTCGAGGGTCGCGAGGAGGACGAGGCGGGCGTGAGGGCGGCGGACGAGGGGCGGGGTCCGGCTGCGCGCGAGATCGGGCGAGACGACGATGCTGAAGGTAGTGCTGGCACCTTGAACTCGGGCGCTGGCGGGGACGACTGCGGGCAGAGCTCGAAAGGTCAGCGCAGGTTCGAAGGGGGAGCGAGGCGAGGAGTGCGCGACGCACCTCGGCTTCTTCTGCCGCATCAAGGACAGTCACCATGCGGTCCTTGACAAAGACGCCGCAGCCCTCGGCGCACGAGAAGTACCTCGTGCCGGCGACGCTGCCGTCGTTCTTGCCGCCGGGCGCATCCAGCTCGACGCCGACCCACTTGCCCGGGGCAAAGGCCGTCTGGCCGACGAAGCGGACGTGGCCGACGCCGGCGGTGACTCGCACGCGGGCGTTGAGCGGGATGACGAGCTGCTGGGCCGACATGGTGAAGGCGCGGGGCGGTGCTGGGTGGGGAGGGGGAGGAGGAGCGGGCGAGGGCCCGGATGGCGCTGGGCGCTGGGCGTGCTCGTGTCGGTGGTCGTGCTGGTGCAGCACTGCTCCTCGTGGTAGTGCTGCTCGGGGCGGGTCGGCGGGTGTTTGTCGACGCGGACCTCGACGAGCTGACCGCGTCGGCGGGCGAGAACCAGCTCGCGCGCGGGGCAGTCGGGCGGACGAGTCGGCTTGATGAGCAGGTGTGCTGCTGCTGGACTAGCCAGGAGCCAAGCGAGCGAGGTGGGCGATGCGGAAGAGGCGCCGCCTCCTCCTCGTCGTCGACCCGGACTTCGACCTTGCACACCTCGTCGTAGGGCTGCTCCAGCGTGTCCATGCTGCGTGCGATTGTGTACGAGAGCGGTCGGCGCATCAAGAAGCGCACGAGAAGCTGCTCTCTCAAGCTCGCAGACGCTCCCGGCCGCTCGTTCCTCACCCGCTGCTCGACTCGATACTGCCAGAGTTGCTCAGCGTGTCTATCTGCTACATGCCCCTCACGCTGTCCTGCTCGCACTGTCTGCCTCGCCCTCCCACCACTCGCCGCTCCTCGCGAGCCGGACGACCTCGCCGACCGCCTCGACGATCGCCTCGTGCTCGACGGCGTGGATGCGGCCCTCGAGCCCTTCGAGGCTCTCGCCTTCGACGAGCTCGACCTCGCGCACGACGACGGGCGCGCCGGCGTCGAGCAGCGGGATGACGCGGTGCACCATGAGGCCCGTGTGCGTGATGCGCCGCCCGCCCGCCTCGGCGAGCACGTCCTCCTCGACCTCGCGCCCGCCGACGCTCGTGCTCGCGGCGGCGGTGCCGTCCGCCGGCGGCGCGCCGAGGCCCTCGAGCGTCGCGCTGATGTCGGACGTCGCCGAGCGCAGCGCCGAGGCCGACGGCGTGTTGAACGCGTCCCACGCGTCCTTGATGGCGTGCGCGCCCGGGAACTGGCCCGGGAGCGCAGGGTGCAGGTTGATGATCGGGATCGGGCGGCCCTTGAGCGAGTCGTGCGGCGCGAGGAGCGAGGGCGAGTAGGGCGACGAGCCGGGCGTCGCGAGGCCGGACGAGATCGAGGCGCCGGTCGGGTCGACCGAGGGAGGGACGGGTGCAGAGGAGGAGGGAGGGGTGTCGGTGCCGGTGGTGGACTCGTCCCAGTCGCGGACGAGCGCCTCGAGGAACCGCTCGCCGAGGATGAGCATCCACCCGGCGAGGACGACGACGTCGGGCCTGGTCGCGCGGATCTTGCTCGCGAGGTCGAGCTCCCAGTCCTGGCGCGTCTTGCCCTCGTTGCCCAGCTGCTTCTTCCATCGCAGGAGCGGGAACGCCTCGGCGGGCGTGGGCGAGGGAGCGAAGGTGCGCGCGCGTGTGAGGCCGTAGGCGTCGGACCGCGACGAGATGACCGACGTGATGGCGCAGTGCGAGAGGGATCGAGGGTCGGATGTGGGGAGCTGGGTCGCGTCGAGGAGGGCCTGCAGGTTCGAGCCTGTGAAGGAGGAGCAGAGGTCAGCGCGAGAGTCAAGCGGGGGTGGATGTGCCCGACGATGGCTTGACGAGGCTCGCCGACTCGTCACCGAGTACAGAGAGCCCTCTCGAGTACGTGTGAACCAGCTCCAGTTCCCCACAGGGTGTCGTTGTGGTGTGACAAGCCGAGGGAGATGAGGAGAGGGGAAAGATGGGGAGAGGGCTGAAGAGGACTGGGGACTCGCCTGAGCCACTGATGAGGAGCGTGCAGCGGAACTTGCGCTGTGCCGACTGTTCTGGTGCGGCAGAAGTCATCGTGTCGGGGTGATGAAGGACGGAGGAGGAAGCGGCTCGTCGGTTCGCTCGTCTTGCTCTTCCTCACCGTGTCGCTCAAGAGGTGATGTACGGCTGCGCGGCGGGCTTGAAGGTGACTTTAGCTGTTCCTGGCGCGCCGGCGTGCCCGTAGACGGCCCGCCTGCTCACCTCTCCTCCTCGCTCGCCGAGCAGCGCGGCCGAGTCGAGGCACCGCCCTCGCTCCGCCAGTTTGCAGGCGGCGCTACAAAGCAATCTGCTCCGTCTTCCGCGCGAGCGGGCTGGCCGGCCCCACGGCGCGATCATCACCTTCTCGCTCGCTCGAGTTCGGAATCTGTTTGAGCCAAGGCGGACTTGTCGCTGGTTTCGCGCTCGCGAAGGACTGCTGGGCCCACACCGAGAGCACGGTAGTCCCACCGTGCTGGTCAGGCTCGACACGGGCTCGGGGCGGGCGTGCTCGAGTTGCTCGAGCGCTCCTCATCCTCGCTCTTCCTGCTCCGAGTGCTCTCTCCGCCTTCGCGCGCCCTCCTTCGGAGCTCCGTGACGTTCGACGACGTTTCGGGGACGAGCTCTTGAAGCTTCCTTCCAAAAAGAGACCCCGTCGCCCGAGGGAATCCTTCGACCTCCTCCTCGTACTGCGGATCCGCCGTTACCAAAGCCCGGCAAAAGCAGCCCAACGCGGGGCTCGAACCCGCAGCCTCCTGATTGTTCCAAAAGCTGAATAGAAGTCAGGTGCGCTACCGATTGCGCCAGCCGGGCAAAGTTCAGGCGAGTGAGGCCGGGCATGCGTACAGGTTCGGCAAGGGGGAAGGACCTGCGACGTGCGCTTCGAGTTGGCGCCCCTCGGTCGGCGTGGCACTCCTAGGGAGAAGCAGAGCTACGTAGAGTTCGGCTGGAGCAAGAGCAAGCCAGTCCAGGAGCTGAGAGAGCAAGGAAGAGCGCCGCTCTGCCATGCACGGACCCCTTCTCGCCGATCACGCGTCGCTCGCGCGCATCGCTCCCGAGCGTCACTGCGCTTTCTCACAGTGCTCTCACACCTGTCGTGACTGTCGGCCGGCGGCTCTGCGCCCCGGCGAATCACGAGGATAGTCGCGAGCGACGGGGCCTTCTCAACATCCGCCGCCCACTCGCCGGTTCGGGTCTCGGCAGCTCGTGCTTCGCGCGCGTCTTACGTACGGTAAGGCTGTCCCAGGGCTCCCTCAAGCGCCTCGAGACGTCAAGGACTTGAGGCTTGAGGCTTTCCAAGCGACGGCGAAAGTTTCCACCCTTCTGCTTCGTCGAGCCGGACTTTCAGGGCTGCACGCTCGGCAGCGTGGCCTACTCACACCATCAGCAGTGAGCAAGTGCACCCTCACGCAAGCAGGAGCTCGACGGGACGGCCACGGCGCTTTGGCCGGTCGAAAGGCCCTCACGGGCCTGTGCGTCGAAGTGACGGGCGGCTGGCCGACTAACCTCTCTGCCGTCACCCGTATTGCGCTCACCATCAGCCCAGCGATGCCGCTGCACTTACGGGCGGCTCGTTCTCCTCGAAGGAGGCCCATGAGCATCGTGTAACTCGGCTTGAGAAGGTCGAGTGCTCGGGCCGCTCGCGCTCTCGTTCTGAGCTCTGGCTTGCCTCTCAGTCATAGTATCCTCTCCGAGACGAAGAGCCGTCTTCTTAACGAAACGCTGGACCGCCTAGGGCGCACGCCTCGAAGCGCTCAAGCCCCGTCGCAGTCGGCGCTGTCTCCAGTCCGGATCGGAATCGGCGCTTGAGCGGCGAGAAGTCCTTAGCCACGGCATAGCAAGCCGGCGTGACTCTTCCCAGGCAAGCGCACAGACTCGTGCATGAGGTGAGAGCCTCCGTCGCGAGGCTCGGTCCGGCGCCAAGAGCAAAACGAGCTCGAGAGGCTGCGGTCGAGCCGCCTATCGAGCAATACGCGGCGCGCTACCCGGTCCTAGCAAAAGGAAGCGCTTCCCACCTCACAAGCTTCCCTCCGAGCACTTTATCGAGCGACCCTCGGCCCTCGCCGCCGCATCTGCGCCCGGACCTCACGGTCGTGACAGCCATGGTGCCGATCTCCTGCGCTTCAACTGCTCGGCCGGCGTTCTGTGAGCTTCGCGTCTCCCACAGTCGCTCAAAGAGAGTAGTAGAAGGCTCTTGGGGGAGCGAGAATCGCATGCGCAGAGCAGGCGAGCCTGAAGAACCCTCCTCGTCCGTGAGTCGAAGGGGACGGGGCCGAAATGCGCGCCGTGTAATGGCCGAGCGGCCGTGCAGACTGTCGCTCTTCTCGAACAGCTGTATCAGAGAGGCCTGAGGTGCCTGACGTGCCGCACTCGAGCAGGGCGGAAGCGTGCGAGGGCGGAGCAGGTGCTGAGGCGAGCGACTCGAGGCAATTCGGCAGCTGCCCTCCCTCCTCAGCCCGCAGCCTCCTGATTGTTCCAAAAGCTGAATAGAAGTCAGGTGCGCTACCGATTGCGCCAGCCGGGCAAAGTTCAGGCGAGCGAGGCCGAGTGTGCGTACAGGTTCGGCTGGGGAGGAGGACCTGCGACGTGCGCTCCGAGTTGGCCCTCCTCGTTCGGCGCAGCACTCCTGACGAGGAGCAGAGCTACGTCGAGTCCGGCTGGAGCACGCGCAAGCCAGTCCAGGAGCTGAGCGAGCGAGGAAGAGCGCCGCTCTGCCTTGCACCTCGGACGAGAGGTCGAGGTCGTCGGGCGGGGGCTGGGGGGCCTCGCGAGGGGACTGAGGGTGCCCAAGGTAGCTCTGAAGAGAGTCTGGCGAGGCGCAAAGGGCGGTGCGCGATGAAGCGAGTGGAGGGAAGGAAGGAGACCCGGAGAGCGGGCGGGGACGAATCGCCCTCCCCTCCTCACCACCGCTCGCTCCTCGTGCTGCTCGCCCGACCCGTGTGCAGCGATGGCCCAGATCCAGGAATCGCTACCACCTCAACGTGAGCCCTCTCGCCTCCCTCCCTGCAGCGCCTCGCCGTCGTCTGTCCCCCCACCTCGGTCTGACGCCCTCATCTCCCCCTCGCTCGCAGTGCAGGGCTACGCCCCGAGCAAGCCCGAGAAGGACGCCTACCAGTACCTCTTTGAGCGCGGTACGCTCCACCCCTGCCCGCTGCGCCCTTCTCGCTGAGCTGACCCGCCTCCCCCTCTCCTTCCTCTCCGCCCTCGTCACTCGACCCTTCTCGCAGCCGACACGCAACAGCTGGGCGTCCTTAGTGCGTCTACCTTGCTGTCTCATCCCCAATAGCCCTGCTCACCCTCGACGCACCCGCAGCCGGCGACCTCGCCGTCCCCTTCTTCTCGCACTCTGGCCTCCCGCCGCTCCTCCTCGGCGAGGTGTGGCAGATCGCCGACCCCGACAACTCGGGCTTCCTCTCGCCCGACCGCTTTGGCGTCGCGTGCAGGCTCATCGGCCACGCCCAGCAGCGCAACCGCACCGGCGCTCCCGAGGTCAAGCCCGAGTGGGTCACCAAGGGTGCGTCGAGCCGTCGCTCTCTCTCTTGGACGCTCGAGGGCCTCGTTCTGACCCTCTCTATACGACACGCAGCCGGTCCGCTCCCGAGCTTCAACAAGTACCCAATCCCGGCCCGCCTCCAGCAGCTCGCCGACGAGTCGCTCCGCTCCTCGTCCTCGTCCTCCCCTGCGACCGGCGGCCCCGCGCCCTCTTCGCCCGCCCAGCCGAGTCGTCAAGCTTCGCTCGCCGCACCCGCACCCGCCGCCGCCGGCCTCACGACCATCTCGCCGACCGACAAGGCCAACTATGCGCGCGCGTTCGCCGGCGCCAACGGCGGCCAGGTCGCGGGCCTGCTCGATGGCGACAAGGCGCGCGAGATCTGGGTCAAGACGCAGCTCCCGTACGACGTGCTCGGCCAAGTCTGGTGCGCCTGCCTGTCCTGCGCTCGGCCCTCCTCGCCGGGCAACAAGCTGACTTGGACTCGCTCTGCTTTCAGGAACCTTGCCGACACGCACTCGCGCGGTGCACTCGACCTGACCGACTTCACGATCGGCATGCACCTCCTCCACCTCGTCCTCGACGGCTCGCTCCCGGCCTCGTCCCTCCCGACTGTCCTCGACCCCAAGCTCTACGCCGCCGCCGCCGGCCTCCCCGCGCCCGGCACCGGCGCCGTTCCGGCCTCGGCTCAGCAGCAGCAGCAGCCGACCCAGGGCCCGCAGAGCCCGCTCCGCCAGGCGTCGCTCCCCGTCGCTCAGCAGCAGCGCCAGCCCCAGCCCCAGCCTCAGCCGCAGCAACAGCAGGGCCCGGCCTGGGCCATCACGCCCGCCGAGCTCGCCGATTCGAACACGTGGTTCGACTCGCTCGACTCGCAGTCGGGCCGCAAGGGCCACATCGACGGCGAGCAGGCCGTCGGCTTCTTCGGCCAGAGCGGGCTCGGCGTCGACCAGCTCGCCAAGGTCTGGTGCGTCCGGCTCTCCCCCTTCTCGTAGAAGCGCACGAGCGAGTGCGAGTCATCGAGTAGGCGCTGACGTGCCCGCGCACACAGGGATCTCGCCGACGTGCAGAACGCCGGGCACCTCACGCGCGAGACGTTCGCCGTCGCCATGCACCTCCTCAAGCGCGCCCTCTCGGCGCCCAACACGCCCCTGCCCGACTCGCTCCCGACCGAGCTCGTCCCGCCGTCGATGCGCCAGCAGCAGCAGCAGCAGCCCCAGCAGCCGAGCGGCCCGCAGCGTGACCTCCTCGACCTCCTCGACGAGGACGACGACGCGTCCTCGTCGGCCCGTGCGCCCGTCCAGACCATGCAGCCGCAGCGCACGGGTACGCTCAGCCCGCAGTCGACGGGCCAGCAGCCGCTCGCGCCCATGCGCGCCATGAGCCCTCAGCTCACGGGTCAGCAGCAGTACCCGCAGCGCGCCATGAGCCCGCAGCTCACCGGCCAGGGCCAGCGTGCGCTCAGTCCGCAGGCGACGGGCGGCAGCGCGTCGTACACGCTGCGCGGCACCGTGTTCCCGCAGCCGACCGGGTCGGGCTTTGGCGCCGGCGCCGGCGCCGCGGCGGGCTCGGGCTCTGGGTTCGAGAGCAACTTTGCGCCCACTCAGCAGCAGCAGCAGCAGGCCCCGAGGGCCGCCGCCGCCGCCGCCGCCGCCACGTCGTCGTCCTTCTTCGACGACAACGACGACGCCGACCTCGCCGCGTCCGCCTCGGCGCTCTCGGCGCAGGAGGACTCGCTCCGGCGCGAGGCGTCGACGCTCGAGTCGCAGCAGACGCAGTCGGGCAAGACGCGCGCCGAGCTCGAGATGCAGGTCGAGGCGTCGAACCGCGAGGTCGCCGCCCTCCAGGAGCGCATCAGCACGGCGCGCGCCGCGCACGAGGCCGAGCTCGTGCGCGTCGACGAGCTGCGCACCCGGCTCAAGGACGGCTCGGCGCTCAAGGAGCGCGCCAAGGCCGACCTGATCCGCGCCGAGTCGGACCTGTCGGCGCTGCGCATGGAGAAGTCGGAGCTCGAGGGCGAGGTCTTGCGCGACAAGGAGGAGGTGCGCGACCTCAAGCGCCGCGTCGGCATCGTCGAGGAGGAGAAGCGCATCCTACGCGCCGAGATCGACAAGGCCAAGAAGGAGGTCCGCCAGGGCAAGGGCCTCGCTGCGATCGCGCGCAAGCAGCTCAGCCAGGGCGAGACCGACCGCGGCGCGCTCGAGCGCGACCTCGACGACGCTCGTAACCCTCCTCCCGAGCCCGCACCCGCGCCCGTCGCCGCCCCGTCCTCGTCGTTCGCCGCCGCCCTCGACTCGCCCTCGTCGACCTCGATCGACGCCGCCGCCGAGGCCGCCCTCGCCCGCACGGCTCCGACCGCCGCCGCCGCTCATGCCGCCGCCGTCCCGCTCCCGGGCACGCCCGCAGGCGCAGCCGCGCTCAGCCCGGCGGCGAGCAGCGTCCGGTCGATGAACCCGTTCGACCGCCTCATCGGCAGCGGCGGCGTGTCGCCCCAGCACACGGGCTCGTCGCCAAACGCGTCCAAGAACCCGTTCGCGTTCGCGTCGGCGCCGGCGCCTCCTCAGCAGCAGGCGCCCGCGCCCGCCCGCGAGGACGAGCAGACGCTCTCGCGCGACGCGGCGCCGCCCTCGCTCGCCGCCTCGAGCGAGCCCAAGGACGCCGAGAAGGACGAGGCGTCGACGAGCCTCCCTCTCGCGGCTGCGGCAGCAGTCGGCACCGGTGCGCTCGCGGCGCTCGGCGCGGCTGGCGCCGGGATCGCGCACGCGTTCGGCGTCGGCTCGGACGAGGACGGCGACAAGGACAAGAAGGAGGCCGACTCGAAGCGCGAGGACGTCGAGGCCGACCCGTTCGGCGTGCCGACGAGCGGCGCCTCGGCGGCTGCGCCCACTCAGGCCTCTTTCGACGACGGCTTCGGCGACGACTTTGCCGCCGCGCCCTCGTCGTCGGCTGCTCCTCTTCCCGGCACGTTCGCCGCGACCGACGACGACGCGTTCGGTGACGACTTTGCCGCCTCGGCGCCGCCCGTGACGGCCGCCGTCGTCGACGAGAAGGACTCGTCCGGCTTCGACGACGAGTTCGCGTCCGGCTTCGGCGCGGCCGAGGGCGCCGCTCCCGCCTCGTCGACCATCGCCGCACCTGCTCACGACGAGGAGGCGCACGTTCCTGCTCCCATCGAGGGCAAGCTCGGCGAGATCGAGCCTCAGGCCGGGTTCCCCGATGCGGTTCGCGCGCTCGACGAGCACCACTTTGGCCCCGACGCCGTCCAGGGCACCCTCGCCGATGTCGAGCCCGACGCCGGGTTCGACGAGGCGTTCCGCGAGGTGGAGGAGCACGAGTCGGCGGCGCCGGTCGTCGACAAGGGCAAGGCGCGCGCCGTCGAGGACGACGCTGCCGACGAGGGCGACGTCTTTGGCGAGTCGGCTGCGGCCCCTATCGACGCCGACGACGTCGAGTCGGACCGCGGCGGCGCATCGACGCTTTCGGACTCGTCCGACGACGAGGACGACGGCCCTGAGGAGGCGTTTAGCGCCGCCGCCGCTCGGCCTCGCTCGCGCTCCGGTGCTTCCTCGCCCGACGCGGGCGGCTTCCAGACTCCTGCCGGTGCCACGTCGACGACCGATCTTGGTGCGTCCACGACGAGCGAGATCGCCGCCGTCACGGGCGAGTCGTCGTCGGCGGCGCCTCGCACCCTCGAGGACGGCGTCGGCCCCACGAGCGAGCTCGTCGCTCGTCGCGAGCACGAGACGACGACCAACTCGGAGTCGGGCGA
This sequence comes from Rhodotorula babjevae, assembly GCA_920104245.2. Lineage (NCBI taxonomy): Eukaryota > Fungi > Basidiomycota > Microbotryomycetes > Sporidiobolales > Sporidiobolaceae > Rhodotorula > Rhodotorula babjevae. The sequence continues at coordinate 204,828 of CAKKSZ020000007.1, read as the reverse complement.
GAGCTTCGTCCACGTCAACGTCGGGCCGACGGGCACGGCCGAGAGCGAGCACATGCTCGAGCCGCAGGCGCCGGCGAGCTTCGAGCCCGCCTCGCCCGCCCTCAACCCGTCGCCTGGTGCGGGCTCGAGCACGCGTCGTGCCGCACCGCCTCCGCCGCAGCGCTCGGTCAACGCGGCGCCGACCCCGCCCGAGGTGCCGGCCTTCCCGCCTGCTGCCGCCGTCGACAACGGCTTTGCCGCCGCCTTCGTCCCCTCGTCCACATCCACTGCCTCTGCGCCTGCCGCATCGGCCGAGGACGACTTTGACGCCGCCTTTACCGGCCTGAGCGCCTCGTCGGCGGCGTCGCCCTTCCCCGCCTCGTCGTCCGAGCCGACGACGGCCGCTCCTCCCGTCTCGCAGCCGCTCTACGACTCGTTCGACAGCGAGTTCGACGACTTTGGCGGCGGCGCCGAGAACGCGGCGCGCGCGGCGAGCGACTCGGCCAAGGTCAACGAGGCGGTCGGCGCCACGTCCGACTTTGACGACGGTGCCTTTGCCGACTTTGACTCGTCGTTCCCCGAGTCGGGCACGATGGGGGCGGCGACGCAGGCGCCGAGTCAGCAAGGCGGCAACCTCGACGACGACGACGACGCCTTTGCCACGTTCGACGACAGCTTTGCCGCGACGACGCCCATCCCGGGCTCGACGACCGCCATGGACGCCGGCCCGCCTCAGCTCGGCGCACCCATCGGCGTCGGCAGCACCACCACCGCCGCCCCGTCGAGCGCCACCTCCACCCCGCACTACGCTCCCCCGCCCGGACCTCCTCCTCCTCTCGCCGCCGCTCCCGCCGCCGCTCCTGCACACAACGTCGACGACTTTGCCGGTGACACGGACGAGGTGCGCACGATCCGCCAGATGGGCTTCAGCAAGCAGGAGGCGCTCGTGGCGCTCGAGAAGTACGACGTGCGTCCTCCCTCCCTCTCTCTCTCCTCCCGCTCAACTCGAGCTGACGAGCCTGAGGAACACCTGCAGGGCGACGTGAACCGTGCCGTCAACAGCCTCGTCGGCTGAGTGCGTCCCTCTCCCCTTGCTCTCTCTCTGTACCCACTCCTCGACCCTCTCTGCGAATCCAAAGACTCTGTCCCCTCTTTCGCCCTCCCCTCGACTGATCGGCGGCGAGCTTCGGCGGACGGACAGGGGCAGGCGGAGAGACGGACAGGAGAGGGGCCTCGTTCGTCCGTCGGCGTGTCCGCGGAGGCTGGCGCCTCGTCGCCGAACCGGGTTCTCCTCGCTCCTCGCTCCTCGCTTCTTCACTCTCGAGCTTCCGCGACGCAGCTGTCGCCTCGCTCAGCGCTCTCTCGCCGCGCCTTCTCGACCATGGCGCCGTACTACCTCGTTGCGCTCGTCGCGCTCGCCGCGCTCAGGCCTCGCCTCGCCGACGCGGCGGTCCAGCCTACTTGGCCAGGCGGCAAGGGCCTCGTCTTTAAGGCCGGCGACGAGTGCAGCTTCCGGTACAAGGTCGACACGACGGGCACCTGGACGAGCATGGCCGTCGACCTCATGTCGGGCAGCAATTACGAGATGGTGCGCCTTCCTCCCTCTCCCTCTCTCCTTCGCCTTGTTCTCGGTGCCGAGCTGACGATCCAGAGGGCATGCAGGTCGAGGTCACGCGCATCGCCTCGGGCGTGGACGGCACGGTCGGCAACGAGGACGGCACCGCCCAGGTCAACTTTACGTGTCCCGAGGTCGACCCGCCGGCGCCGATCTACTTCCTGGAGGCGACCCAGGACGACAAGGACCCGGTGTGGACCAACCGCTTTGCGCTCGCAGCGCCGAATGGCACCGTCGTGCGTCGGCGCCGTCGTCCCTCTTCGTCTTTGGCGATCCTCGCTGACCTTCCCTTGCCGACCTCCGCAGGTTCCCGCTCACCACAACGAGCAGCCTGACGACGAGTCGATCCCATGGGGCGTCGGCGCGCTCGTCAACGGCACCGACCCGCTCACCGCCAGCCCGTTCCCGACCCCGATCATGCCGAGCAACTGGCTCAAGCCGTTTCTCGAGAGCGCCACCTCGACGACGTCGCTCGGCTCCGACATCCCCGTCACGCCCTCGTCGACGGCAACCGCCTTACTTTGGGGCGCCGCAGCTCCCGCCGAAACGTCTACGAGTGCCAGCATCACCGGGTTCCTGCGCGGCGCGGCCTGCGACAAGTCGATGCCCTGCCCCGAGAGTGCGCCGTGCTGCTCCGAGGAGGGCTTCTGCGGCACGGGCCGCAACTGCCTCGCCGGGTGCGACCCGCTCGCAAGCTTCTCGCCGGGAGCTTGCGCGCCCGTGCCGGCCTGTGTCGGCGGCGAGGTCCGTGCACGCTTCTCTCATCCAGCTTCCTCTTCTCGCTGCAGCAGATGGCGCAGTCGCTGACGACCTACGTCATGTCGTGCAGTACCAGCTCCAGGATGTCAACCGCGTCCTCACCAACTCGTCGACCTGGAACGGCGACGCGATCGCGCACGACTGGCTCGTCGACAAGCGTGCGTGCTACCTTCTCCTCGGCCTCTCGGCTCTCCTCCTTCCCTTCTCCTCCTCCTGATCATTCCTTCTCTCTGTGCACAGTCGGCAACCCGGACCTCGGCGTCGTGACGACCAACTCGGAGACGAGCGAGACGTCGCTCACCCTCAGCCTCACCGAGGCGGGCAAGGGCACCGTCATCACGTCGACCCGCTCGCTCCTGTACGGCAACGTCACGGCGCAGATCAAGTCGGTCGCAGGTGCCGGCGTCCTCACCTCGTTCGCGCTCGTGAGCGGGACCGGCGACGAGATCGACTTTGAGTTCGTCGTCTCCCCTCGATTTCGCCCTTCTCCTGGCTGACTCCTCCTCATGCAGGTTCACGACCAACTCGACCGAGCTCGCGCAGTCAGCCTACTTCTATCGAGGCGACGTCGACGGTTGTGCGTCCTTGTCGAGCGAGAAGCCGACCTTCTCAAGTTGCCTAGCTGATCAAGCTCCCGGCGCAGATTCATCCGGTCAGGCGCTCAACGTCTCTGATCGCGCTGCCGACTTCCACAACTAGTGCGTGCACGCCTCTCGTCTCGCGCTCGCCGTGGTCCTGACCAACTTGCGCTCGGACCCTCGCAGCACCCTCGTCTGGACCCCCGAGTCGATCACCTGGTGCGCCTCGCTCTCGCTCCTGGCCGCCTTTGCACGAGAGGCTGACTCTCGTTATCCGCAGGCTCGTCGACGGCGTCGCCCTGCGCAACGTCTCGAAGAACTCGACGGTCGACCCACTCGACCCGACCTCGTTCTCGTACCCACAGACCCCATCTCGCGTCCAGTTCTCGTGCGCCGCATCCTACGTCTCGTCCTCCTCCTGCTTGATCATGCCCTGACGCCCCTCTCCCCCTCGGCAGGATCTGGGCTCCCGGTCGAGACGAGCAGCCTGAGGGCCTCGTCGACTTTGCTGGTGGCGCCGTGAACTGGAACGCGACCGACTACACGGGCAAGGGCTACTACGCGTCGTACAGTGCGTCCCAAAAGTCCCAGCGACTCACCGATGCGCAAGCTCGTGCTGATCTTGCCCGTCGTCCCCGCGCACCTCGCTCTCGCAGTCTCGGCCGTCGACGTTCAGTGCTTCGTCGACCCGTCCGTCCTCCCCCTCGACACCAACTCGACTAGCTCGTACGACTCGTCAGCTGGCCTCAGTACCTCGGCGACGGCCGAGTCGCCGTCCTCGACGGGCGACGCTCAGGCCTCGTCCCCTTGGTGGATGCCGCCAGCTGTCGAGGAGGGCACCGGCGCCTCCGCAGCAGCGTCGGCGTCGACGGCCATCGCTACGCCGTGGTGGACGCCGGCGACGAGCAAGGTTCGCCGTCGACTTCAACTTGAGAAGGTCAAGCGGGCCGAGGACCCGCTCGTCGGCAGCTACTCGTACGGTGCGGCGCGACTCGAGCTACCTGTCTCTCTCTCGAGTACATGCTGATCAGGTGCTCGTCCGGCAGGTCTCGACTCGGACGGCGCGCTCTCGGTCGCCGGCGGCAACTTGGCGACGACGATCGAGAACGACCAAGCTACTGGACTCAGCAGTGCGTCGTCTCTTCTCTCGCCTGCCGAAGAGCAGCGCTGAGCTACAACAGCTGACGCACGTCCTTGTCCTGCAGTGCTCGACGCCCTCCAAGCCCTCGCCTCGGCCGCCTCTTCAGCTCCTTCCGCCACTTCTGCCCCGACGAGCACCACGCTCACGGCCGATTCGACCTCGTCCGCCTCAGCCACCGACACCGTCGACTCGACCTCGACCGTGAGCGCCACCGCCGAGGCGCAGACGATCCAGCAGAAGTGGGACGCTCTCGGCACAGGCGCACATATCGGCATTTAGTTAGACGGACTCCTTCCTCGCCCTGTGACCAGCTCGAGCCTGACCTTCCTCTCTACGTCTGTGCAGCATCGGCGGCGCTGTCGTCGCGCTCGTGCGTCGTCTTCTCGTCGTGACGCTCGGACCCTCGCTGATGCCGCCGCACGCTCACAGTTCCTCGTCGTCCTCGTCGGCTGGCTCTGGCGCAAAGCCGCCTCGGCTCGCAGCGGCGCCAAGGGCACGCCGGGTCCCGACGCCGGCGGCTCGTACTGCCCCATCAACGATCAAGGCGAGATGATGCCGACCGGTGCGTCCTCGTCGTCTCCTGCTCCTCGTCCTCGAGCTCAGTTTCTCTCCCTCTCGTAGGCCAGATCTACTCGGGCAGCGGCGAGATCCGCCCAGGCCAGGACCTCTACTCTGGAGGCCAAGCTCCCGCCGCCTCGACCTCTGCCGCAGCTGCAGCCGCCGCCGCCGCCGCCGCCGCCGCACCTCTCCGCCGCTCGTCGACCAAGTCGTCGTCTCGCAGCAAGTACACGCCCGGCGCCCAGGGCTACGTCCCGAGCAGCCAGCTCAAGGAGCAGTACGAGGTCGGCTACCAGCCGCAGGCGATGCGTCAGGTCTGAGCGGGAGGGCAGAGAGAGAGGCGGGCGCGATGACGAGGAGGGCGGGCGGCGGAGGACGTAGCAATTGTCGAGAATCCGACTTCGAGCTTCTCTAGCGTGCTCTCGACTCGACCGTGAGCTGTACAGAGAGCGGGCGAGCCCAAAGAGAAGCAGGCAAAGCGAAGTTTCAGAAAAGCGCACGGACCCCTTCTTGCCTCCCACCCCCTCCTCCTCCTCGCTCCTGCCTCGCGCTCCCTCCCTCCTACTCCTCGCTGCACAACCGCCCTCACACGCACTCCATGCCGCCCCACTCGAGCACGCGGAAGAGCGACTCGTCGCGCATCTTGACCTCGTCGACGCCAACGACGCGCACCCAGTCGACCTCGGCGGCGCTCGTGCCCGACGACGACGTGCCCGGCTCGACGCCCTTGAAGAGCAGGAAGATCCGCGTCACGACGTCGGGCTTGGGCTCGACGTCGAGCTCGGCGGCGCGGGCGTACTTGGCCTGGGGCAGGAAGCGGAACATGACGTCCTTGCCGTCGTCGCGGATGCGGTTGAAGTGGGGGAGCCAGAACGTGATGAAGTCGTTGCGCGCCGAGGTGTGGAGCGAGAGGGACGAGAGGGCGGCGTCGAGGTGGACGAGGAAGGACGAGAAGGGGAGGACGACGCCGTTCGAGGCGTCGAGCGAGGGCAGCGTGGGGTGGAACGACGGCTCGAGGTCGACCTGCTGCGCCTGCACCTGCGACGACGACGACGTGATGACGCCGGTCGAGGTCGCCTCCCAGAAGAGGTACGACAGCTCGAGGCCCGACGAGAGCTCGACGAGCGACCCGTCCGGCTCGGCGGCGACGGTCCACTCGACGCGCTGCTTGGCCTGCGCGACGCCCTTGGCCTCGACGACGTCCTCGCTGATGTCGACGACCGGGTACAGCGCCGAGAAGGTCCACTCGGGCGAGAGGGCGAGCGAGACCTGGGCGCGCGCGAGGGGCGACGGCGGGAACAGGTAGATGACGGGCTTGCCGCCGCGCATCCTGAGGACGAGGTGAAGGTCCGAACCCATCTTGACGCCGTGGCCCCAGAGTGTGCCGCCGTCCTCGAGCTGCTTGCCGCGGTAGATGAGGCGCTGCTGGTGGGGCGGGATGCCCTGCCTGTCCTGGATGACGGCCCTGACGGCGGCGACCGTGATGTCCCAGTCGACCTGAATGGTGATGGTCTTGCCGGTCTGGGCTGCGGGCGGGCGACTGCGTGTGAGGGCGGCGCGCGAGCGAGAGGTGGAGGAACGAGCGCTCGCGAACTTACTCTTGACATTGATCTGCATGGGGTCGCGGTGGGGCGAGAGAAGGCGGAGGATCGTCTTGTTCGACGTGATGTGGTAGTCGCCGAGCGAGCAGTCACCGTGGAGGACCACACCGTTGAGGCCAAAGTCGACGTAGTCGGTCGGCATGGCGCGAGCCGCTCCGACGGCGTGCTTGAGCTGCTTAACGCGCGTCGTGGGCCTGACGGCGAAGAACAGCTGCGTGTCCGAGGCAGGATATGAACATGAGCGTCGAAGACAGGGCGAGGCGGGGTTGAACCGGCGCACCTTCTCGTCGTACATCGTCTGGATCTCGAGCGTGAAGGGCTCGTCCGGCAGGCTGCTCGACAAGATGCCGATACCCTTGAGCAGAGGGCGACCGCTGTCCTCGAGCTTGTCGACGTCGAGCTTGCGCTTCTTCCCGGCGCCCGACATCTCGACCGTCTTGTCGCCGGCGTACAGCGTCTCGAGGCGGAAGGTCGAGCGGCGGGCGTTGAAGGAGAGGGTCCTCGAACTTGGCGCACAGAGCACCGAGTCGCTGCCGCCGGCCTGCGAGTCGGGCTTGCTGTCCTCGACCGCGTCGCGAGCGCGCTTGGCCGCCGTCGAAGCCGCCTCGCCCCAGTTGACGGCGAGCGTGGTGACGTCGGTGCCGTTGCGGACGGTGAGGACGAAGTCGTGCTGGTTGGCGGACTGGCCGGCGGGCTGCTGGAGCACAAGGCCGAGCTCGGGGGACGAGTCGCGGGAGGAGGACGAGTTGCTGCAGATGCGAGTGGCGAGAGGTGGTCAGCGAGGGCTGCGGCGAGTGTGGGGCAAGGGCGAGTGCGTACCTAGACATCTTGTGGGCTGCTCTGGGCCGGTCTCGAAGCGCCTGAGGCGGTGGCGAGGGAGAGAGACGAGGTGGGAGATGAAGATGAGATCGGGGAGGGGAGGGGGAGCGAGCGGAGGTGCGACGCTCGGGGCGGCTCGGCGGGTGCTGGAGGGCACGCTGGTGCAAGCTGAGTGCTGCTGGAGGGTGCAGAGCCGAGGAGCGAGCGAGAGGGAGGAGCGAGAGGGACGAGGGCGAGCACCGCCTCCTCGCCTCGACCGACGCCGCCTCGCCTCGCGCTCAGGAAGTCGCACAGGCATGCACAGCCACTGTGAGATATGTGAAGCTACTAGAGAGTGAGGCGCGAAGCCCAAAGACAGCTCGAAAAATCGCCCTTGCGCCCGGACCTCCTCGTTGCTCGCGACCTCCTGCTCTGCCAGCTCGACACGCTTGCGTTCCTCCTCTGCGCTACGACTCGCCGCACCCTCGCCCTCACACGCACTCCATGCCGCCCCACTCGAGCACGCGGAAGAGCGAGTCGTCGCGCATCTTGACCTCGTCGACGCCGACGACGCGCACCCAGTCGACCTCGGCGGCGCTCCTCATCAACGACGACGACGTACCCGGCTCGACGCCCTTGAAGAGGAGGAAGATGCGAGTGACGACGTCGGGCTTGGGCTCGACCTCGAGCTCGGCGGCGCGGGCGTACTCGGCCTGGGGCAGGAAGCGGAAGAGAATTTCCTTGCCGTCGTCGCGGATGCGGTTGAAGTGGGGGATCCAGAACGTGATGAAGTCGTTGCGAGCCGAGGTGTGGAGCGAGAGGGACGAGAGGGCGGCGTCGAGGTGGGCGAGGAAGGGCGTGAAGGGGAGGACGACGCCGTTCGAGGCGTCGAGCGAGGGCAGCGTGGGGTGGAACGACGGCTCGAGGTCGACCTGCTGCGCCTGCACCTGCGACGACGACGACGTGATGACGCCGGTCGAGGTCGCCTCCCAGAAGAGGTACGACAGCTCGAGGCCCGACGAGAGCTCGACGAGCGACCCGTCCGGCTCGGCGGCGACGGTCCACTCGACGCGCTGCTTGGCCTGCGCGACGCCCTTGGCCTCGACGACGTCCTCGCTGATGTCGACGACCGGGTACAGCGCCGAGAAGGTCCACTCGGGCGAGAGGGCGAGCGAGACCTGGGCGCGCGCGAGCGGCGACGGCGGGAACAGGTAGATGACGGGCTTGCCTCCGACGGCATAGGTCGTGAAGTCGAGCTCGATCACGTCGTACCCATCGTACTCGTCCTGCAGGACGTCGCCGACCGAGGCGCCATCTCGGTAAGAGAGACGCCGGCCATCAAGCTCGAGCTGGTGCCCTCTTCCGGGCCAGGGCGAGGCCCAGCGTTCTTCGACAGCACGCACGAGCTTGAAGAAAGGGGTACTGAGCTTGACTCCGATCTCGAGCTGTAGAAGGAGCCGCTCAGTGTGGTTTTTGGGCAGGAGATGGTGAAGGAGGTGGCCCACCGAGTCGTCATTATAGCCCACCCTGTGGACCCTCACAGTGATATGATCCTGGGGCGCCTTCTGCGCGGAGAGCTTGAGCGCGCCGGGAACAAATCCGACAGGCGCGACCGTATCGACTTTGCGCTTTTTGGCGCGCGGCGAGGAGCACCTGGCGCGCTGGTCGACCTCGACCTCGTCGACCTCGTCGAGCTTGCGCCCGGCCGAGCCGTACGTCGTCGACATGCTGAAGACGGTCTTGGCGCCCTCGGTCGCGAGCTCGACGTGCCGGGTGTGCGGCCTGGACGTGACGAGGTCGCGGCGCTCGCGCTTGACGGCGGGTTGGGCGTCGCCGCTCTTGGTCGAGACCTGGACGGCCTCGTCGTTGTTGGGCCAGACGGTGAGGGTCTTGGCGCCGTCCTGGACGTTGAGCACGACGTCGTACTGGCCCGGGGTAGGGGGCTGAGGCGGTGTCGGCGGCGAGGCGGGCGCTTTCGACGCGGCGGCGGAAGACGAGGCGCGGCTGCGGGTGCAAAGGGATCAGAGCGCGTCTCTCGAAGGTGGGTAAGAGGCATACACGTACGTGGATGGTCTCGGAGGCATGATCAGGCTTCTGGAGGCGAGCGAGAGGGCGAGGCGGTGGACGAGAGGGACGAGCAGCGGACGAGGAGCAGAGAGCGAGATTTGCGTGGGCGACTCTTGAAGTGCGCGTAGGTCGTCGAGAGGCGTCTCGAGAGCGAGTTGCGGTGCAGCAAGGACGTGCTCGACGTGGTAGGCGGGTCGCGGTGGAGCCAGAGGGAGGCGAGGAGGGGCCCGGAGGAGTTGGCTCACACCCACACGCCCTCACTCGCGCAGAGAGGGCAAGCGCACTCGCAGTCGACTCCCACACGCTATCCAATGCGCCCCGACCAGCGCTAGTCCGACCCGATGGTGTTCTCGCTCGCCGCCCTCATCAGCGCCCCGCTCTCGCTCGCCTCGTCCGTCCTCCCCGGCATCCCGAGCGTGCCCTTGCCCGCCAACCTCCAGCAGCGACTCGTAGCCTTCCTCCTCAGGCGCACCCTCGGCTGCTTCCTCAAGGGCGGCATCGACGATGACCGCGTCCAGGCCGACGTCCGCGCAGGCCGCTTCGTCCTCCACAGCGTCCAGGTCGACGAGCAGGTGCGCACACTGCCATCAGAGCACTCTCCTGTCCCCCGCTGAAGCAGCGCTGACGATCCCGCACGCGCGCAGGCAATCAACTCGCTCCTCGCCCCCACTTCCTCCTCACCCGACGACGCCGACCTCGCGCCACCACCCCTCCCTCTCCGCTTCGAGTCGGGCACGATAGGCTGCATCACGGCAAATGCGGCCTGGCCCCTCACCAAGCTCGACCTCGCCGTCGACAACGTCGAGCTCGTCTTCCGCGTCGACCCGGCTCCCCCTCCTCCCGACTCGCCGCATCCGTCGCCGCCACATCCAGCTTCTCACTCCACCGCCACCGACGACGGCCCCTCGGTTGACGACGAGGCCGCCCTCTCGATGTCGATCGCACACTCGTTCGTCTCGCACGAGTTGCGCCCCGACGAGGACGCCGAGCTGCGAGCGTCGCTCCACCTCTCGCCCTCGGCGTCGTCGGCCTCGTTCGACCTCCCCGGCGCGTTCGGCGGCGCGCGACGAGATGCCGCAGCCGGCGGCGCAGGACGAGCAGGCGAGGACGAGGCCGAGCTGGTCGAGACGACCGTCATGGCGCGGTGGGTCGAGCGGGTCCTCGCCCGCCTCGAGGTGCGCGTCGGCCGGGTCCGGGTCCGCCTCGTGTGGGACGCGCAGGACGGCGAGCGAGCGGGCGGCGGCGGCGGCGAGCACGAGGCCGAGGTGCGCATTGACGAGGTGCTGTGCCGCGGCGACGCCGGCGAGGTCGCAGGGACGCGCAGCCTCGAGGTGACGCCGCCGAGGGTCTACCTGCGCTCGGCGCCGCCCTCGCCCGGCACGCCGCGCCCGATCGACGAGCACGAGGGTCACTCGGCCGGCTACGCGTCGGGCAGCTCGGAGGAGGAGTCGGACGAGAGCGCCGACGAGAACGACCTCCTCGCCATGTCGCAGTCGATCGCCGACCTGCGCACGTCGTTCCACTCGTCGGCGTCGTCCTCGGCGCGCGACATGTTCCACTCGGCGGCGGGCGGGTTCAGCCCTGTCGAGGAGGCCGAGGAGGAGGACGACCCGTTCCAGAACCCCGACGGCGGCACGCCCGACGTTTTCGAAACGCCGCAGTCGAGCCCGAGTCGTCGCGACGAGACGCCCCTCCCAGCCGAGCCGACGAGCACGCGCAGCGCCGAGAACGACTGGCACCTCGTCGTCTCGCTCGGACCGCCGACGCCGCCGTCCTCGTCGCCCGAGCCTCGACTCGCCTTCTTCCTCACGACCGCCCTCTCGCCCACCTCGTCCAGTACCTCCTCCTCGGACAAGCCGCCGCGACGACGACCGATGACGACCCTCCACGCCGACCTGTCGCAGCCCTGGACGGTCGCCCTGCATCCGGCGCACCTGCCCGCCCTCGGCGCGCTCGTCGCGCAGCTCTCGCCGCCGGACGCCGGCTCGTCGTCGGCCTCCGCGGTACAACCACCAGCCGCCAAGCCGAGTGCGGCGAGCCTGCACGTCGACCTCGCTCTGCGCGCCGTCAACGTCGTCGTCCTCCTTCCCGCCCGCGACGCTTCGCCCGACACGGCCCTGCGCGCGCTCTGGGCCGCCGGCTCCGACCCGCTCGCCGCACCATCCTTCTCCCTCAAGGCGCCGCACATCCGCCTTCGCCTCGACGCCCTCGCCTTCCGCTCCTCCCCGTCGTCCCCTTCCGCCGCACCCGAGATCACCCTGCGCCACGTCTCGCTCCTCGAGACGCACGCGCACCAGAGCACGTGGCGCACGGTCCCGCTCCTCGTCGACGACGCGGGCCTGCCACGCACGCTCTCGCAGGGCGCAGGCGCCGCAGCGGTCGAGAGCGTCGACTGGCTCCGGCCCGAGCAGGCGCTGTACGGCAAGGACTGGCGCGTCCTGCCTGCGCGCAAGCGCCGTGTGCACACGGCGTCGCAGCAGGCTCCGAGCGCGGGAGCGAGCGAGGACGAGGCGCGCGAGCCGGAGCCGGCGGTGCGGGTGCGCTTGGGCATGCGGGGCGGGCCGACCGAGGTCCGGCTCGCGCCTGTGCACGCCTTTGCCGACGTCGGCGCACTGAGCAGGCTCGGCCCGCTCATCGACGCCGTCGTCGATGCGCTGCCGCCGTCGCCGCCGACCGCGCCGCAGCAGCAGCACGGCCGGCTCGACAACCTCGCACCGGCGTCGGCCCTTCCTCTCGCCTTTACCCTCTCCATCCCTCATCTCCGCCTCGACATCCGCGTTCCTGCCCCGCGCCGCCACCGCCTATCGACTGGCGATCCGCTCGCCCTGCGTGGCGGCCGCCTTGTCCTCGACCTCCTCGACACGACGGCGTCGGTCGGGGGCGCCTCGACGCACGTTCGCGCAGGGCGCCTCGCCGGCTACTCTGCGTCGGCAGCGCCGGGCACGACGTCTGCGGCCGAGTTTCTACACATCGCGCCGCTTGCCGACGAGCCCGAGGCGGTCTTGCCGACGCTCACGCTCTCGAGCAGCGCCTCGGGCACGCCCGTCATCGAGCTCGCCGTCCCGCTCGTGCACGTCGCGCTCGACAAGCCGACGTGGGACGGCCTGCAGCTCGTCGCCGACGACACGGGCCAGTTCGTCGAGGAGCTGCGGCGCGCGGCAGACGAGGACAGCGTGGAGGACGAGGACGATGAGAGGGGAGGGAGCGGGCGGCTCATCGGGTCGAGGTACTTTGGGGCGGGCGCGGGGAGGGCGAGCGAGACGGAGAGTGCGGCGAGCGTCGCGACCGTGCGGGGAGGAGGCGAGGAGCGGGCGGGACAGGGAGGGAAGGGCTCTAGTCTCAGGGCGCTCGTCTCAGATGGCGAGCCTTCTTCCTCGTCAGGACGTGCAGGAGCTCTTACTGACACTCCTCGCGCACGCAGTCATCGTCAACCTGCACCTCGACTCGCTCGACTCGGCGCTCGGACCCTCCAAGCGGCACATCCGCTTCCTCGCGAGCGACCTCGGCGCACAGGTCGACGTGCTCGCGACTGGCAAGGACTACCTGCGCGCCGCCGTCAGCATCATGGACGTTCGCGTCGAGGACGTCACCAAGCAGAGCGGCAAGGTGCCGCCCCTCGTCGTGTTCGCGAGGACGATGCCGAGGAACCTTGTGCGTCGTCCTCCTCTCGTCGAGTCCGAGCACAACTGACGTAGCCCCTGTCTCGCAGACCGCCACGTCCGCGCCTCTTGTCGACCTCGTCTTTACCAGCTCGGGCGAGAAGGAGTCGAGCCTCAAGGAGAGCAAGATCCAGCTCGCGCTCGACAACTTTACCTACTTTGCGACGGCCGACATCGCCTCGCTTGAGGAGCTCGGCGCGTTCGCCAAGTCGCCCGCAGGCGTGCGTCCCTCTCCTCCTTGCCCTTCCTGTCGATCTCTCCTCGCCGCCTGAGCTGACGCCGCCCGCCATCCCCTGCAGGCCTTCGAGCACGTCGTCCCGAACGAGCTCAATCGTCTACGCGTCCGCCTCACGTCCGCCTCGCTGCACATCTCGGCGCCGTTACGCCCGTCGCACGTCGTCCTCGTCATCGCCGACGCTCGGCTGCGCACGGACCTCATGCCCGACCTGCCGCGCACCACGCTCACCGTCGAGGTAGCGGGCGTCAAGCTCGGCATGGTCGACAGCGAGGCGGACGTCGTCAAGGAGGAGGGCAAGATCGCGCGCGAGTCGGCGTGGGCGCACTGGAAGGTGCGCGCTCGGTCCTCCTCGAGGATGATCGTGAACGTCCAGCTGACTCGCCTCGCGACGCAGAGCATGGGCTTCGCGCAGATCCTCGACATCCAGAGCGCCTCGGTCACGGCGCGTCAAGGAAACGGCCTCATCCTGCCCGACCTCGAGGTGCGCCCACTCTTCTCTAAGCCTGCTCTCAGCCACTCGGGCTCACGCTCTACCTCGAGCAGCTCCTCGTCGACGGCGCCAAGATCGAGCTCGCCCTGTGCGCCGACACCATGTCGAGCCTGCAAGCCTTTGTCGCCGACCTGTCGAGCGCTCCCGCCTTCCAGCCCAAGCCGTGCGTCCCCTCGCCCCTGTCCCGCGCCACACCCTCTAGCTGACGCCTCGCTCACACGATCAGGACATCGTCATCTAGCTCGACTCGCCGCCGCCCTGTGCGCACCCGCTCGCGCGACCTCCTCGCCAGCCTCGACCCGGCCGCGTTCGAGCACGCACCCTCAGTGCACGACCTGCCCGAGATCCTCGACGACGACGTCCCCGCCAACCTCGACTACCTCGCCGACGCGCTCAACCAGACGAGCGTGCGCCCGACGGCGAGGCGCAACTCGCTCGGCTCGTCGACCAAGAACCAGGGCGAGCTCCTGAGCGAGGTCGACGGCGAGACGATCCGCATGTTTGCTCCTCGCGGCCTGCGCATCATCGACGACTGGCTCGCCGAGTCGAGAGTGTACGACGTCGACTACTCGTGCGTCACATCTCTCGCCGCCTGCACCTGCAGTCGCTCAAACTGACCCGCTCTCCCCTTCTGCAGAGCTCCCGCCAGCAAGATCCGCTGCCGCCTCACCAACGCCGACATCACGGTCCACCTGCACGAGGGGTACGACTGGATGTCGACCCGCAAGGCGATCGAGGAGGAGGCCAAAGCCGTCCGCCGCCGGCTCGAGAAGATCCGCCAGCTCCTCTCGACGGGCCAGGCGCCCGACGCGTCGGCCGTGGACGCCTCGGTCCTCATGTTCGGCTCGGTCCAGCTCGGCCTGCCGCCCGGCGCGAGCGAGCTGCCGCCCAAAGAGCTGCTCGCCGCCATCGACGAGGAGCTCGCCGCCGACTCGCGCTCGGACGTCGTCAGCACGGCTGCGAGCAGCTGGCAGACCCTGCCCGCCGGCGGCTCTTCGTCGCGCCGCTCAGCACCACCCGCCGTCGTCGGTAAGGCGCGCAAGCGGCTCACGCGCTCAAAGGCGTTCGCGATCGAGGTCAACCTGCGCGGCCTCGGCGCGAGCTTCGACGCCTACCCGTCTTCGCCCGCCTCGCTCGCCGCATCCATCTCGGCGGGCGCGACCGAGCAGCTCGCGAGCAAGATTCAGGCCGACGTCGCCGAGTTCGAGATCATCGACAACATCACGACGTCGACGTGGCGCAAGTTCCTCACCGAGCTGCGGCCCAACGACGGCGGCAACATGCGCCCGACCGGTGCGCCGATGGCGAGGGTCGAGACGAGCACGGTGCGGCCGATCGGCAGGGTCGCCGACGCGCAGGAGGAGATCCTCATGAAGGTGCGCACGGACCCCTCTCGGCCTCCTCGCCTCGCCGTACTAATCAACTCTCGCTCGCAGATCAAGATCTCGCCCCTGCGCCTGTACGTCGACCAAGATGCGCTCGACTTCCTCAAGGCGTTCGGCGCGTTCGAGCTCCCGTCGGCGGCCAAGGCGACCGCGACCGCTCCCACGCCCTCGCCCTCGCAAGAGCCCTTCTACCGTGCGCTCACCTTAGCCTCCGCCTCTCTACAAGCCTTCTGACACGAGTGCTCGTGCTCGCAGAGCGCGTCGAGGTCCTGCCCGTCAAGCTCAAGCTCGACTACAAGCCCAAGCGGGTCGACTACAACGCGCTGCGCAGCGGCAAGACGGCCGAGCTCATGAACTTCTTTCACTTTGACGGCTCCGAGATGACGCTTAGGCACCTCGTCGTCAACGGCGTGCGTCCTCGCTGTCCTTCTGCCGCCGGTCGAGCAGTCGTAGCTGACGCCCTCGCCGTGCAGATCTCGGGAACGACGACGCTGTCGTCGCTCGTGCAGGACATCTGGACGCCCGACGTCAAGGCGCACCAGCTCGCCGACGTCATCAGCGGCATCGCGCCCGTGCGCTCGGTCGTCAACGTCGGCGCGGGCATGGCCAACCTCGTCTTGCTCCCGATCGAGCAGTACCGCAAGGACGGGCGCGTCGTGCGCGGCCTGCACAAGGGCGCGAGCGCGTTCGCGCGCCAGACGACGCTCGAGGCCATCAACGTCGGCGCCAAGCTCGCGACGGGCACGCAGGTCATCCTCGAGCAGGCCGAGCACGTCCTCGGCGCGAGGTTCGCTGCGCCCCTCGCGCTCGAGACGGTCGACTCCTCGTCTTCGGCCTCGTCGGCGGCGGCGGCTGCCGCGCTCGGCGACGGCGAGGTGCTCATCGTCGGCGAGGAGGGTCTGTCGGATGAGGAGCGGCGCGAGGTGCGCAGCCGGTACGCGTCGCAGCCGGCCGACCTGCGGCAGGGCATGCAGAGTGCGTACAAGAGCCTCGGCGAGAATTTCAAGGAGGCGGCGCAGACGATCCTTGCCGTGCCGATGGAGGTCTACGAGCGGTCCGGGACCGAGGTGCGTGCCTCCTCCCCGGCCTCGGCGAGCGCTCTGCTGACTCGTCGCTCGCGCCACAGGGTCCTGTCCGCTCGGTCGTGCGCGCCGTGCCCGTCGCCGTCCTCAAGCCCATGATCGGCGCGTCGGGCGCCGTGAGCAAGGCGCTCCTCGGGCTGCGCAACTCGCTCGATCCGGACGCGCAGACGGGCGAGCTCGAGGACAAGTACAAGCCGACGGCGTCGACCTCAAAGAGGAGGTAGAGATGGTGGTCGGCGCGGTGCTGCGCGTGGTCGTGGCTCGGCTGTGTGTTGTAGCTCTCCCTCTTCCTTCGTCGTCGTGTTGTTCGTCTCTCGCTCTCGCGCTCGCCTCGCAATTTCTTCTCCCTTCCTGTAACCCTTGTCGTTGCAATTTAGGCCTGGTCTCACGCATAGTCTGCCCGAGGGGACCAGGGACGAGGAAGCGGAGAGAGCGGGTCTTGCTCTTCCTCCGCATGAACCGGCGGTGCGACCTCGGCATGGCCGCCCTGCTTGCTCGCCTGCAGTCCTGTGCGTGCTCTCTGTCGTCTACCCATAGGCCTAGCTGACCAGAGCGATGCGTGCGCGCAGCAGCGAGCGAGGAGGCGAGCGAAGGGGAGGAGGTCGACCTCGTCCTCGAGCACGTCGAGCAGCGGGCGGGCGAGCACGCCATGGACGACGAGAGCCTGTGCAAAGGGTACGAGCTTACCCTCAGTGGACTGCTCGGTGCGTTCCGTCCCTCGTCGCTCTCCTCTCCCCCACCTCATCGAACCTCGCAGCTGATGAGCCTTCCCCCGCCTCGGCACCGTACCCTGTACCTGCAGACACCGACCAGAGCCTCCGACTACTTCCTCACCTCATCCCTAAAGCCACCCTGCCCCTCGACCCGATCCTCCTCACCATCTCGTGCCTCGGCGACTCGACCCACTCGCTTCCTCCACGAGCCGGCAGGGTCGACTATGCCGTACAGCGCCGCGCGCTCGAGCAGCTCGCCATCCTGATCGAGCTCGGCGCGGTTGGGCGAGAAGGGCTCGAGGCGCTGGACCGACTGTACGGCGCCGTCGAGCAAGCTCTCCGGTACCGCATCCTCCGGTGCGCGCGCCGTCCCGCTTCTTTCCTGCCCAAGCGCCTTCACTGACTCCTTCAGCCATCCAGTGACCCGGCGGCTACCCTCTTGAGCCTCATCACGCGCAAGCCCCACGTCCAGCCTCATCGCGTCGCCCGAGTGTGCGTCGTCTTCGCTCTTCTGTTTCGTCGACTTCCTCGACCTGCTGCTGATCTCGCTCGCTCATCAACTGCAGACAGTCTCTCCTCATTCACGACCCGTCACCTCCCGCTTCGCTCTCCCGCCTGCTCGACGAGTACCGCTCGTTCGAGGTCGACCACGTTCGCCAGAGCCGCAAGCGCGACGTCGCTCAAGCCGTGCCACCGAAGAATCTCGAGGCGTGGAAGATGCGCGTGTCGATGGTGCGGGAGGGGTGCAAAGTCGAGGACGATGTCGAGGAGCGTCATCGGGTGCGCCGGATAGCCGACTCCTTGTTCGCGGTTGCGGATGCTGACGTCGGCGACCGTGCAGGACAAGCGCCGCAAGCACTCGCACCATCTTCAGCTACCCGGCTCAACTACTCTCGCAGTATGTCGGCCCCGCCATCGTCCTGATCCTCGAGGACCCGACCTGACAACCTCGCTTGCACAGACCTCTTCCGCCTCCGCACGTCTCGCCGACCTCTCCTCGCTCGCCGACCTCGCCGAGAACATCGACACGGCCGCTCTCCCGACTCACGCAGCGAGCGTGCTCTCCTCGGTCGCCGGCTCGACCCGCAGGACTCGCCCGCCGATCGAGGCGGACCGAGCGCGCTCGTGGGGCTTCCTCCTACGCAGCGGCTACGATCACGACCGTGCGTCTCTCCTTCTCTCTCTACGAGCGTGCAGCGTGCGAGGCCTATAGCTGACGCCCTCCCTCGTCGCAGCCGAGCACCTCGCGCGCCTGTCGCACTGGATCATCTCGCAGCTCGAGCACGAGCTTCACGACCTCGAGCCGACCAAGGCGGGTCACGCACGCGTCGAGGACCTTCTGTGTCGAGTGAGGGAGATCTGCGAGCTGGGCGGGGTGCGTCCTCGATCGTCGCTTTCGTCGTCGGCGTCGAAACTGACTCGGGCTCCTCGCCGCTGCAGGAACTCGTCGAGGCGCTCGAGCCGTTCCTAGCCTCGTTCCTCGAAAGTTGGGACGGCGAGCGGCATCGTACCGTCGTCTTGCAGCTCGTCGCGCTGCTCAAGCCTCTCGAGTGGGCAGGTCCGTGCACGGCCTTGACCTTCCTCGAGACGAGCGACGCCGCTGACGTCCTTCGCCGGCCTGCAGATCTCGACAAGCACTTCCTCAGCAAGCTACGCGGCCTTGCCGAGACCGCCACGGCCGACTGGGTCGCCTCCTTCGTCGACTGCCTCAGCGCTCTCGCCCGCAGCATCGCCGTCCGCGACAGCTGGAGCCCTCAAGCTCCTCTGTGCGTTGTCCTTCTTCCTTCTGCCTCCCCCTGAGCGGTACTGATGTTACTCTGCGCAGCACGACGTCGTTCGGCCGACTCGACCCGAGCGTGGACTACTTTGCGAGCTTGGAGAGCCTCCTCAAGTGCACGGACGGGGTCATCCTCGACGCCACCGTAGTGCGTCGCGCTCCTTCTCCTGCCTCTCTCTGATGTAGAGAGCTGACTGGGTCGCCTCTGCAGCGCTACCCGACCTCCCTCGTCCTCCGCACCGCTGCCCTCGACTTCTATGAGTCGGCGCTCCTCCTCCCTCTCGAGCTCGACCTGCCCGTCGTCATCCTGCCCTCGCCCGCCTTCACCTACCTGTGCCTGCTCTCGAACGAGCTCGTGAGCGTCTCGCGGATCTGCGGCATCGTCGGCGGGTGCGCACGGTCCCCTTCCCAATCTCGCTCTCGCCGGCGCACTGACCTCCTCGTCGCCGCAGACTGCGCGAGGCTCTCACCGGTCCCGACAGCGCCATCGTCAAGGTGCAGGACGGCTGCGCGCTCGACCCTGACTCGAAGGCGATCGAGGCGCTGAACGCCCAGCTCGTCACGCTCGTCAACACGCTCTGGATGCGCCGCTTCCTCGTCGGCGACTCGTCGATGGGCCTCTCTGCGTGCGTCGCCGTGCCCACCCTCGCTCTCGTCTCGAGGTAGTGCACTGACGCCCGCTTGTGCAGCGACGTGCTTGACGGGGTGCGCTCGAGGAGCGAAGAGCGAGGGCAGCAGGGCGCGCTCGCGCTCGGCGTCACGGCGCACGGTGCGCTCGCCGTCCTCGCTCGGGACTGCCTCTCGGTGCGCCTGTCTCCTTCTCTTCCTCTCGTCCACGAGGGAGCGCGCTGACGTCCGGCTCGCGAGCAGGTCCTCGCCGCCCAGGAGAACAAGTCGGCCGACAGCCTCGTCGGGCCCGTCACGACCAACGCGCTCAAGCTGCTCGCCAAGGTGCGTCGACCTCTCTCTCTCGTCGTCGTCCTGCGCCGCCGAGACTGACGCCGAGCCTCGTGTGCAGGACCCGGCCGCGCTCAACATCTCGTTCAACGAGTTCCGGCCGCGCTTCGTCGAGTTCCTCGAAGTGCAGGGCGCCAAGGGCCTCGCGAGCTTCCTCTTCTCGAGCTTGTCGAGCCTGATTGAGCGGCGCAAATCGAGCGGCGGCGGGGCGTGAGCAGCAGCTGGGTCGAGCGGGAGCAAGGCGGCGGGAGGGAGGCTGTGTAGCTGGGTCTGAGCGCGCGCTGCACCATCATGACTAGCTTTCACGGTCTCGAGACGCTCTCGTACACATGCCGAGCGAGATACGAGAGAAGAAGAAGAGGAGAGATCGAGATACAGGTGGCGCTCGGCCCTCTCGGGCCGCTCGGACCTCCTCCTCTACGCGTTGCCCATCGCCGCGCCCTCGGCCGTCGTGCCCTCGCTCGCGATCCACGCCTTTGTCGCCGCTACAGTCTCGGGCTTGTCGCCGTCGTACAGGTAGAACTGCGAGGACCGAGAGCGTGAGCACGTCGACTTGGCGAGAGAGAGAGAGCGGGGACGCGAGGAGGAGAGGGCCGCACCACTTGCTCCTTGTCGTACTGCGAACGAGGTAGAGTAGTACGAGTGCACCGTCAGCGACAGGCTGTGGTCGAGCGAGAGGGCCGAGAGCGAGAAGATCGAGCGCAAGAGGGCCGAAAGCGAGAGGACGCACGTTGAACCAGCTTATTCCCACGTAGTGCGGCATGGCCTTCGCCGTCGCCTCGCTTGTCAAGTCGTCGAGCCACGCGAGGCGCTCCTCAACGCTCGCGACCCACATCGTACCCGTCTCGCCCATGGCGAACTTGATCTTGCCGTCGGCGCACCACTTGTCGTACATCTCCTGGACGTGCTCGAGGAACGTTTCCGAAGATTTGCGAGGGTAGACGTCGAGGCGTCATACGGGAAGAGGAGAGAAGGTCAGGCTGGCGCAGGAGGAGGACGACGAGCTTGAGAAGGTCGCGGAGGATGAGGAAGGGAAAGGGGCAGGACGGCGCGGCGCTCGTGGCTCACCCAAGGTAGTGCACCGTCGACAGATCGTCCGGGAAGTACTTCTCGTAGTCGGACACGCCGCCTCCGGCGATGTTGGGCGTGAAGAACATGCGCACGAGCGGGTTGTCGGCGACGGCGGCGGCGACGATCGGCCAGGCCTCCTTGAAGTCCTCGACCGTGCCCTGGTAGGTGCCGTCGGTCAGGTACCAGCTGAGAGAGGAGAGGAGGGTGTCAGTGAGGCGAGCAGGCCGAGCGAGAGGGGAGCGAAAGGAGACAAGGTGACGCACTTGATCTCGTGCGCAAAGCGCAGCCAGACCTCGATGCCCTCGTCGGTGAACTTCTTCATGACCTTGGCGATGGCGAGCGCCTGCGAGTTGTCGTCCTTGGTCAGGCCGGACCAGCCCTTGGTCGGCATGACGGCCGGCTGGAAGATACAGCCGCACGCTTTGACGTCGTCGAGCTGCGCGCGAGGACGAGGGACGACGTCAGGGAGTGTACACGAGCGACTTAGAGAGCATGAGAGGAGAGGAGAGGCGACGGCCTCGGAGGAGGAGCCGGCGAGAGAGAGAGCGGGCGCACCTGGCTCAAGAGCTGGCTCCCGTCCCACTCGCCCGACGCCGGTAGCTGCGCGTACCACCCATAGTACGACGACTTGATGCCGAGCCCCTCGTTGATCTTGGCCATGTCCTGGTTCTTGTAGCTGCGAGCGGAGGAGCGAGGCGTCAGGAAGGGGTCCGTGCGCGCGAGTCGAGGAGGGCTGCGCACTCGGGGAGGAAGCCGATGCCGATGTTGCTGCAGTGGGAGAGAGAGCAGGTGTCAGTGAGCAGTTGAAGAAGTGCGAGAGGCGCTGACGAGCCGTACTTTCTCGCCAGACCGGGCTGCTTGGTCGCAATCGCGCCCGACGAGCTGCTCCCACCACCGCTCGACGAGTTCCCGCTCCCGCCGCTCGACAGCTCGTCACCGCTGCTGCTACCACCTGTCGCCTGCGCCGCCTCTGTCGACACGGTCGTCGTCACGACGCCGCCCGAGAGCGTCTGCGTGACGGTGACGACCTTGGCGCTCGTCGCGCCGCCGCTTCCGCTGCTCGTCCCCGGCGAGCTGTCGCTCGAGTAGAAGTATTTGTAGAGGGCAAAGGCGCCGAGGAGGACGAGGAGGATGGCGACGGCGATGCCGCCGAAGAGGACGAGGCTGCTCTTGGTCTGCTGCTGGTCGGGCGAGAGGGGCTCGGCGGCGGCGGCGCGAGGCGGTCGTCTCGGCGGCGACGTCGAGTCGTCGGATGAGTACGAGTCGTCGCTGTCGTCGTACCGCGGCGGGTACTGGTCCCAGCTCTTGCCGAGCGAGCGCACCTTCTCCTCGCCGCGTCGTCGCCGTGGCGGTGCACGCTTCTTGCGGGATCGTCGCGAGCGCGCGTCGTCGCTGCTGCTGCTAGTGGCCACGCTCGAAGGCGACTCGTCTGACGAGTAAGACGAGTAGCGGCGAGAGCGCGGCATCGCTGTGAGCTCGAGGGAGGGAAGCGAGAGGCAGCCGAGAAGCGAGCACCGAGCGTCCGCCCGTCGTGCCGGAGAGTCCTCGGAGGACGGACAGGAGGCCCCAGGCGCGTGCGCACGGCGTCCGTCTCGGCGAGGACGGAGCCCGGACGCGGACGAGATGAAGTCGGAGCGAGCTGCAGCGCTCATGCGGCAGCTCCTGGACGAAGCGCGAGGGAGTAGTGCAGTGCAGATACTCGAGTTATAGCGCTACAGCAGTGCGCCTAGTCCGCACAGCGGCGAGAGAGCGAGAGCGGGAGGAGGCAGCGTTCGCTGACGAGACGAGACGAGGAGCAAGCTCTCCCTCCTCACTCGCTGCTGCCGAGCCCAGCCTAGGGTGTTCACAGTCTGCTCTACCGCCAGCACAGACTGCAGGCCGTCCGCCACCGCCTCGCCTCCTCTCTCGGCACTCGCGCCGAGCTCGTCGCTCCTCTCTCGACTTTGACGCGTCCAGCTCGCTAGAACTCGCCATGATGGTGCGTTTGGCTCTTTCAGCATGTCCTAGAGGCCTGTGTGCTGACCCTCCTGCACTGCTGCAGCCCGACATGTCAACCTCGACCTCGTCGTCCTCCGCCCTCCCTCCTCGCGCCTCGATCAGCACCCTCCCCCTCGAGCTCAAGCAGTACATCGCCCAGCTCTGCGCCGACGACGACGACGACTCGCATAAGCGGCGGGAGGCGCTGCGCATGCAACTGCACAACTGCGACGACCACGAGCACGAGTACAATAGCGACGACGAGCCGACGGACGACATTCACAAAATGGACGACGCCGTCGAGACGTTCGTGAGCTACGCAAGCTGCCGTCGCATCGTTCCACGGCTCTTCCAGGTATCGCGCGAGTGGGCCGACATCATGGCTCCTCACCGGTTCAAGGTGCGCTCCGCTCTCTGTGCCTCTCCTCCGGCCCAAACGGACACGCGCTGACTGTCTCGCCTGCGCACAGACGGTCCGGTACTCCAACTTCGTCAGCAGGTCGCTGTCGTCCTACACAGCGCCCGCAAATCTCAAGTCCGCCTCGTTCCTCCAGGTCGCCCACTTCCGCGATCACGACGTCCGTCGAGTCGACCCGCACCTCGTCGACAGCGCCATCTCGATGATCGGGCCGAGCGCACGTCGTCTCGTGCTCGACGCTGCCACCGCCGAGCGCCTCGTCCAGGACGTCGACGAGGCGGCGATCCGCAACAAGCTCGCCGTCATCGAGGAGGTCGAGGTCGAGCACTCGCCCGCATCAGCTCTAGCGCTCCTTGACACAATGCCTCGCGTCCAGTCGGTCGTCCTGAGCGTGCATCGTCCTGAGCTCACGGACCTGCTCCTACGCGACCTCTTCAAGGCGGCGCCGTCGATGCGCGAGCTCTCGATACGGCAGCCCGAAATCTGGAGCTCAGGCGCTTATCCTGCCAGGCCGTCGCTGCGGTGGGAGGGTCTTCCCGCTCTGAGGTCGATCAAGTTCGAGGGGCAAGACCTGAGCCCAGTCGTCCTCGACCTCGTCCTCTCGTCCGCGCCGACCCTGCGCTCCCTCGACCTTCGCCTCGACTCGTTCAATGCGCAGCCGGCGCTCGACACCAACATAATCTTCCCTCGCCTGGTCCGCCTCACCCTCGTCGGGCGGTGCACGAGCCTCGCGCCTGTCCTCGAGTCGCTGAGCGAGACCGCCATGCCCAACCTCGTCGAGCTCGCGCTCGGCAACCGGGACGAGCTGTTCGAGGATCCGAACGCCGACAAGGAGTTCGGCGAGCCACATGACGACACAATCAGCTCCCCCCTGCCTCTCCTCGACAACCTCCTCCTGCCCTCGGGCCGACCTCACCGCACCCTCGCCACCGTCTTCATCTTTGACCCCGTCCGTCTCTTCCGCGCCGACGAGCTCGACTACCTCGAGCGCACCATCGCCGAGCACTACTCGACCTACGAGTGGGACTTCGCGCCCGTGCGGCGCTGGCCCTCGCGCGCCGTCTTCCCAGACGCCGTCGAGCACGCTCGGACCTCGGCGGCGAGCGCCGAGCGCGTGCGGCGCGGCTTGCGCAGGACGCTCGACCACGTCAACGCGCTGTACGAGCGTGCGAGTGCGAGCACGGGCACGGGCGAGGGCATGTCGAGCGACGACGAGCGCAGGATCGCGAGGTTGGCCGAGGCGCTGAGCGAGTTCGAGTTTGACCGGGTCGAGAGGGGGCTGTAGCCGAGCTGCAAGACTGTCGAGATGCCTGGACTCGTCGTTGGGCCTGCAGGTGCGTGTTTTGACGTGCGAGCGGGTTGCACTCGAGCGCTCGGGCCTCTCTTCCGCCTCGAGCGCTCGAGCCCCTTCGGCTCCATGGCCTCGCTTCTCGCTTCGCCTGCAGCTTTCCGCGCTGTCGCTCGGCTGCGCAGCTTCAGCTTGAGCTTCTGCGCGACTGCGTGTCGCTCGGCTCGCCGGGCGGGCAGCTCGAGTGCTCCTGTCCGGACGCTCGAGCCCCTCTCCGCGGATTGTCCGGCGCGGCGTTCGCCGTCCCTCTTCGCCCGCTCGCTCTTCTCTCTGCCTTCTTCCACCACGTCGAGTACTCCGACAGCATGACCGAGATTCCCCAGTGCGTTCTGCGCGCTCGCTTGTTTCACGACGACGTGCGAGGAGCTGATTGACCGTCTCCCGCAGCCTCACCACGGCGGTCCACTCGCTCACCATCATCGACTCGCCCGACCAGGTCTCGTCGGGCGAGGTCGAAGTCGGGGGTACTCGCAGCGTGAGCCCGAGCGAGAGTCCGTCGACATGCTCGGCGTTCCCGCCTTCTTACGAGATCTACTGCAAGGCTTTGTCCGGCAAAACCGTGTGTCTGTCGCGCAGTTCGCGCTGAGACGCACGACACTGAGCTGTATCTTCACGTGCGCAGGTCAAATGCCTCGTGTACGACGACACCTCGGCCAACACCGTCAAGTTGCTCGTCGAGAACCTCATGGGCATCCCTGTGAGCGAGCAGCGTCTCATCTTCCACAGCCGTCAGCTCGAGGACAATCGCACGCTCGGTGACTTGGGGGTCGGCCCAAACTCGACGCTGCACATGCACCAGCGCCTTCGCGGCGGCAAGCCCGTCATCTACCTGTTCCCGCCGTCGCCCCTCGCGCGCGCCCAGGTCTCGCTCGCCCTCTCGCCCGAGTGGACCTTCTCGGCGCTGTACCCGGTCGTCGACATCACCAAGGACGTCGTCGAGGGCGACAACGGCGCCGAGCAGGGCAAGCAGCGCGTCGAGTGGATCGTCGCCGCCGAGTCGGACGGGTCGCTCGTCGAGCTTTCGTCGGGCCTCGAGCTGTCGTACCTCTTCTGGGAGGCGACCTCGACCGGCATCGTCACCTCGTCGTCGTCGTCGGCGTCGGCGCAGGCGCAGCAGGTCGACCTCGAGCCGTCGTTCCACCCCTCGTCGCCCTCGCTCGACGCCTCGAACGGCGTCGTCCTCCCCTTCTCGCCCTTCCTCGCCCACCTCAACGCCGCCCTCTCGTCCCTCTCGCTCCTCACCTCGGCGCGCAACGACTTGATCACATTCTCGCTCCCGCACTTTGCGCGCATCCGCAACGCCGGCAAGGACATCCTCTTCCGCTTCGTCCCGCAGGCCGAGTACGCCCGCGCCGCCGAGCTCGACGTCGAGCCCAAGCCCGACGTCGTGACGCGGATCTTCCTGCTCTTCAAGGGCGTCGAGCCGGGCACGTCGTCGTCGTCGGGCACGGGCGCTGCCGAGGTCGACTGGGTGCGCGTCGTCGGCGTCGACGAGGTCAAGGCGCACGACGAGTTGCTCTTCCGCGTCCTCGAGTGGGGCGGCATGGAGTGCGTGTGAGGGCAGTGGTGCGGCGAGGAGGAGGAGCGAGGGAGCGCGAGGGAGGTGCGAGGAGGAGGAGCGGGAGGAGAAGGAGGGGTCCGTGCGCGTGCGCTCGAGTCGATGAAACGCTTGCTTTTCCATTCGTGCCCTTCACCTGCCGCGGCATGCGTGCTCCTCGTCGAGCTTGTGAGCTGTCTGTGCATGATGAGGCTGTGAGCGCCCTCGCTGAGCCTGAGACGGTCAATCTCGACCTTCCCAAATCGCCCCTCTCGCTCTCGTTCACGCTCGCGCTCTCACTTAGCTTGCTCTCTCGCTCTCGCCCGCGACGAGGACCAAGGTAAGGGGCACTGCTCTTGTAGGTTGGTCAAGGCTAGTCGCACAGGCTGCTCAGAGGGTGACACGAGGAGGAAGGAAGGGGGAGCCGATGAGGAGGGGGCACAGCAGGAGGCGGGGTCACAGCGAGGCGAGGCGAGGGGGAGGGGCACGAGGAGGGAGGGAGGCATGTGAGGCGGGACGAGGGAGGAAGGAGGGGAGGGAGAAGCGAGCGGCTCTACTGGTGGAAGCGCATGACGTCCTCGACGTCGTCCTTGGACCCAAGGAAGACCGGGCAGCGCTGGTGGATGTCGGTCGGCTTGATGTCGAGGATGCGCTCGGTGCCCGTCGTCGCGAGGCCGCCAGCCTGCTCGACGAGGAAGGCCATGGGCTGCGCGCGAGGGAGGCGGGCGGGGCGGCGTCAGCGAGGGTCCGTGCGGCGGGAGGGGGACGAGGGAGGGAGGACGCACGTAGCCCTCGTACAGGAGGCGGAGCTTGCCGTTCTTGGACTTCTTGTCCGAGGGGTAGCCGAAGATGCCGCCGTAGAGGAGCGTGCGGTGCACGTCGGCGACCATCGAGCCTGGAGAACGGGGCAGTCGAGGGTCAGTCGCGCAGCTCTCGGCACGCCGAGATCCACAAGGGGTGGACCCGGGCGAGAGGAGAAGCGACGAGACGCACCAATGTAGCGCGCCGAGTAGGGCTTGCCGTTCGAGGGGAACTTGATCGACTCGAGGTACTGGGTGACGGGCTCGTGGAAGAAGAGCGAGTTGCCCTCGTTGAACGAGTAGATCTTGCCGCGCGACGGGATGCGGATGTTGGGGTGCGTGAGGATGAACTCGCCGATGCCCTGCGAGCGTGCACAGAGAGCGAGGGTCAGGGCCGAGTGAGGGAGGACGAGGGGAGGAGGAAGGAGGACGAGACGCACGTTGTCGAGCGTGTAGCCGTTGACGCCCTGGCCGGTCGAGATGACGAGGTTGGCCGACGAGCCGTACATGCAGTAGCCGGCGACCTGGAGCTCGGAACCGGGGCGGAGGACGTCCTCGAGCGTGCCGTCCGAGTCGTCGCGCTGCGGGAAAGACGGCGACGAGCGTCAGCACCTCGGCCCTCGCGCTTCTGCTCGGCAAGAGGGACGCACGCATTTGTAGACGCCAAAGATGGTGCCAATGTTGACGCCGGCGTCAATGTTGGACGAGCCGTCGAGCGGGTCAAACACGACGCAGTACCGGCCGCGGTGCGCCGTGTCGATAAAGATGGGCTCCTCGTTCTCCTCCGAGACGAGGACGGCGCACTTGCCCGACGCGCGCAGGCTGTTGATCATGATGTCGTTCGACAGGATGTCGAGCTTCTTCTGGTCCTCGCCCTGGACGTTGGACGAGCCGGCCTGGCCGATCCTGCGGGTGCGGGGCGCGAGGGTGGGTCAGCCGGCGTTGCGCTCGCGAGTCGTCGAGAGAGAGGACGCACAGGTTGAGGAGGCCGGCGCGGCGGACATTGGTCGAGATGAACTTGCAGGTCGTCTGGATGGCCGTGAGGAGGAGGGTCAAGTCGCCGGTCGCGATCGGGTGGCGCTGCTGCTGCGAGAGGACGTGCTGTAGGTCGCAAGGGAGGCGCAGTCAGTGATCTGAGCGGGTACTCGTGGAGACGGTGCTCGCGAGGACGAGGTCGGCCGGGTCGCCGCGAGGTGGGGCCGCGGCGAGGACGAGTCGCGTGAGCTGGAGGCTGAGAGGCAGCCGGCTCGTCCTGCTCGTCCTCGACGCACTGCGAGGCATGTGCACCTTGAGTGCAGCACAGGCCGTGCGCCCGCCGTGACGAAACCGCGGAAGCCGGATCGATGCCGCCGGTGAGCTCGCCGTTGCTCCTTCCAGAGTCGCTCGACGGCGCGCTGCCGAGTGCGGGACAGGCTCGCCGGGCCCTACGAGGCGACAGCGAGGCTGGTACCACCGAGGGGACCCTCGACGAGAAGCCGGCGAGGTGCGGAAGAGGCCGGGTCGAGGCCGGGGAGGGCGACGAGGAGAGGAGGGGCGACGCACCGACGTGAGGGTGATGATCTCGGTCTTGGGCGGGGCCTGGTCGAAGCCGGTGTTGGACATGGTGGCTGGTGGAGGTGGTGCGGGTGCGGGTGCGGGTGCGGTTGCGGGAGGAGGTGGAGCGACGGCGGGCGAGGAAGGGCGAGAGGACGACGTCTTCTGGCGCTTGAGCGGGGGAGGCTGGGTGTGGTGGTGCGGCGAGGCTACGTCTGCCAGGGTGGCTGAGAGTGTAGAAAGTGCGAGTGAGGTGCGTGGGCTCAAGAGGGAGCGACGTCGGCCGGGTGGACGAGGTCGCGTACTTGCGGGCGCACCCGGCTCGAGTCGCCTCGCGCGCGCTCTCCCTCTCTCCCTGGCCTCTGGCACCGTCACAACGAGGGACCCCGCCTCTCGTAGCACCCCCGCCCACGCCCGCCCACCCTATCGCCCCCCCTCGTCAACGTCAACTCCTCCTCTCCTCCAGGGTCGGTCCCCAGCTCTTTCTCTCCCTCCCTCCACGCACGCCCACCGCTCTGCGAGCGACCACCGAGCGAGCCGTCCACGTCCTCCGCCCGCCTGCGGTCGCACCCCCATCGAGCCTCCCTGCGCTCCTCCTTCACCCGCTCCGCACCTCCCCGTCGAGCTGGCGGGCTCCGGCTGCCTTGTTACCACGCTCGAGCTACCGCTGAGGTCCAGAGACCGAGTGCGACGCACCCGGCATGCCGCGTGCGCTCACCGCCTCGAGCCGCGGCTCAGCGAGACGAGGTCCGGGCGCGCCCGCCTCGTCTCCTCCTCGCTCTCGCTCCGCCTTCTCACGCTTGTACCTCGGCCGCGACGAGCTGCAGACACGATCGAGACGTCTTGCGAGCGCCGCGGCGCCGCAGAGGGCGCTCGGTGCGCTTTCTCGCTTGTCGTGCTCCACGAGGCTCGAGCGCGAAGAGAAGGTCGAGAGAGAACGCGCTGCGATACAGGGTGGGTGGTCCATGATGGGAGTGAGAGACAAGGGTGGCTATGGGTGAGTGAACTATGGCTACAAGTCGGGGAAGGGTTCGTCGTCCTCCAAGTTCTACCTCCTCCTCCTCGCTCCCTCTCCCTCGCTCCCACGCTCCTCCTCTCGCCGCCGCCGCCGCCGACTCGGGACGCCCAGCGCCCCTCAGTCGCGCGAGAGCAGGCTCCACCCCTTGCCCTTCTTCTCCTTGGTGCCGGGCGTGCCGGCCTTGGCCTTGCCCTTGTCGAGCGGCGACGACGACGACGACGTCGAGGCGGACGAGCCGACGTAGCTCATGACGGGGATGGCTGCGGGGCGCGAACATGACCTGGTCAGCTTCCCTTCTCAAGCTGCGCGAGGAGGAGAGAGGGAGAGAGAGAGAGAGACGCACAGGTGTCGCGACCCGTTTCAAAGCTCCTCTGCCCGCGCCCGCTCCCCGGCGTGCCCCTCGAGCTCCCGCCGCGGCTCGAGCCCGCCGACGTCGCCGCGGCGAGGTTGAGCTGCGCGCGCTCGGCCGCGTTGCGGCGGCGGCGGCGCGAGTTGAGCTTGCACGCGCAGTAGATGAGGGCGAAGAGGAGGACCGACGCGACGAGGACGAGGACGGCGAGGCCGACCTTCTGCTCGAGGGGACGCGTAGGGCAGCGAGTCAGCGAGGCGCACTCGAGAGCTCGAGAGAGAGAGAGAGAGAGAGAGAGAGAGAGAGAGAGAGAGAGAGAGAGAGAGAGAGAGAGAGAGAGAGAGAGAGAGAGAGAGAGAGAGAGAGGCGCACCGAGAGGACCGACAGCTCGCTGATCTTGTGCTTGGTCTCGCGGTACTCGGCCGAGATGGCGTCGTCCCACGTCGTCGGGTTGTACCACACGGCGTCGGTGCTGTTGCCCGACGCGGCGGCGGCGGCAGCCGAGGTGGCGGCGGCCGCGGCGGACGAGGTCGACGACGCGGCGCTCGACGCGGCCGAGGCGGCCGACGAGATCTTGGACGCGATCGAGGACGTGGCAGAGGCTGCAGGAAGGACGCCAGGGGTCAGCTTGAGGCTCGGACGAGAGGGACGAGGGAGATAGGGACGCACCGACGTCGGACGTGGCGCCGTCGGCGTTGACCTCGCTCGCGATGTTCTCGAAGAAGTCGCCGACGTCGCGCTTGACCTTCTTGTCGTCGTCCTTCTTCTCCTCGACGTCGTCGTCGTCCTTGCCGTCCTTCTCGCGCCAGTGCTTCTGGTCGTCGCTGTCCTCGACGTACCAGTAGTGGCGCCCGTCATCGCTCTGCGCCTTGCCCTTGTCGACGACGCCCGTGCCCTTGGTCGCCTCGGCCGAGGCCGTCGCCGAGGGCCCGAACCCAAAGTGGCCCTCGAGCTTCTCCCAGAAGTTGCGCTTCATGCGGCGGTGCCGCGCGGGGATGGTCGAGGGGGCCATCGTCTGCGAGCGGGAGGAGGGGGACTGAGCGTCAGCTGCTGCGTCTCTCGGCGACGACGACGACGAGGAGGAGGACGTGAGACGAGACGCACGGCGCCGTTGTACTTGGTGCCGTTGAACGAGACGGTGTGGTTAAAGTGGCCCGGCGGGAGGATGCCGACGCCGCCGAGGCGCTCCTTGAGGCGCTCGGCCTCGTCGTCGAGCTTCTTGTCCGACGCGCGGCGGCGCACCATGCGCGACTCGAGGCCGGCCGGGATGGCGAGCGGCGTGTGGGCCGCCGAGGCGGCCGAGAGGGCGTCCTGCAGCTCGGGAGGCGGGGTCGCGAGCGCGCTCGAGGGGAAGAGGAGGATGGCGAGGGGGAGGAGCGAGGTCGGCTTCATCTTGGAGCGTGTGGGTCGGTCGAACGAGTGTGGTGGTTGAGCTGGACGGGCGGGAGGCGAGGAGGCTGGACGAGGGCGGTCGTGCGAAAGAGAGCGACGAGGTTGCGGCGAGGGACCCTGCCAGAGGGTTGCCTGAGGGTTGCTGGAGCGGGGCGAACGACGGTGCAGTAAGGGACGAGGACGGAGAGAGGGAGGGAGGGACGTCGACGACGAGCCCGAGGCGGAATTGAATCGAGTGTCGGGTCGGGCGGGATGAGGGCGAGGCGAGCCGGAATCGGTGCGGCGGGTCTTGGAGCGACAATGTCGCGGGACCTGCTTCGAGCGGGTGCGAGAGTGCAGCCTAGGTGCACTCTGGGCGGGGCGCACGCCGGACAGAGAAGGCGGACGGTCGCCGGATGCGGAAGTCGAGGCTCGAGGAGGGGGGACGAGGTCGGCGGCCGCGAGCGGTCGACGAGCAGCGCAGCGCGTTGGCCAGCTTGGAGCCGAGGGTAAGATGGATCGCGCAGCCCAAAGTGCTGCACCTCGAGCCCTGCGGTGCGACGAGGGTCGCGGTGCGAGGGGGGAGCTCGAGGGAGGCGGGTCGTCGGCTCCGCACTGGGTCGGCAACCCCCTCGAGCGACGAATGCGATCGCGGATGCTGACCAGCAGGTCTCAGGCGAGCTACTGGGCGGTGCAGCAGCGCCCGGAGTGTGAGCAGGCAGCGGTGGACGAGGTCAGCCCGGAGCCAGCGAGGGGCGGTGAAGGTCGCTCGCTCGTCACTTCACGCTGGCGCTTCCCAGGCTGCCCTGTACCCGTACGATTCAGTAGTAGAGCCCCTGAGCGAGTCCTCCAGCCCTCTAGAGGAGTGTGAAGCGAGTCCGGGATGAGCGACGACGCGCCTTGCTCTCTCTCCTCCAACAGCCACGAGCCCGCCTCTCCTGGCAGCTCGGGCGCACTTACGACAGCACGCTTGGCTAGCGACCACCGCGCACGCGCCCCGTCCGACGCGCCCTTTGTCCTCGACCGCTCGTCGTCCTCGTCCCGCTCCCCCCCCTCCCTCGTCCGACTCAACCACCCTCGGCCTCTCGCCCCGCCCGCCGAGTGATGCCCAAGACGCGCTCCTCGGCTCGCATCAACGGCCGCCCAGCCGCACCCGACCCGGCCTCCTCGACGACCGCCGCAGGACCCGCCGCGGGCGCGTCAGGTGCCTCGTCAGCCCGCGCAGCCGCGACCGCCCCTCTCGCCTCGTCCTCGCGCCACCAGGGCTCGCACGCCGCCCGCAGGTCATCGGCCGTCGTCGTCGCAGCAGGAGGAGGCGGCGCAGCAGCAGCTTCGGGCGCGCGCCGCAAGGGCAAAGCGCGCGCGGCCGACCCAAGTGGGGGCGGAGCACGAGCAGCTGCACTCGACGGCGACGACCGCGCGTCGGCGAGCACGAGCACCAAGCGCATCAAGCGCTCCGACTCGGCGACGCCCTCGCCCGCCCCGAGCTCGTCCGACGGCGGCGCCGCCGACGGCAGCGGCACCCCGCTCCCCGTCAAGGCCGACGACGACGACCCCGGCTCGCTGTCGCCCAACGCGCCGCCGCCGGCTCCAGCACCTCCGCCCGCCCTCCCGACCGACCACTTTACGCTCCTCTCGAGCGAGCTCATCTCGCTCGTCCTCGCGCACCTCGCCGCCGTCCCCGCGTCGGCCGCGCCCGACACCAAGCCCGACCTGCACTCGCTCGCCATGGTCGCCCTCACGTGCAGGCGCCTCTTGCCGCACGCCCGCGTCGCCCTGTACCGCGACCTGCGCGTCGAGACGAGGGTCCAGGCGCACGCCGTGCACCGCACCCTGCACGGCAGCGACACGAGCAAGAGCGTGCGCAGCGTGACGGCCAACGTCGAGTCGATGGCAAAGACGAGCAGCCAGTGGATCGGTGCGTCGCCTGCGTCTCTCCCTTCGGCGTCTCCCTCTCTCTGTCGAGGCGGTGCTGATTCCAGAGGCGCCTGCGCCCACAGGCTGGTTCCTCTTCCACTCGATGCACTCGCTGTGCGGCATTATCGGCTCGTGCCGACACCTCCTCACCCTCACCCTGTACCAGCCGGCCGACTCGTCCGCCTGGACCAACTCGCTCTGCCAGTCGTTCGTCGACGTGCGTCCTCGCGCTCCCTCGTCGGCTCTCCTCCTCTTCTCGGGACGACGCTGATTGGGTGAGCCCGGGACGACACACAGCTCAAGAACCTGCACACGCTCATCAAGGATCTCGAGGCGTCGTCGGACGGCAAGGGCGGCGGCGCGGGCAAGAACGAGGGCATGGACGTCGGGTGGCGCGCGAGGAAGAGCACGAGCATGTGGGCTGTCAGCCAGGTGCGTCTTGGCTCTCTCTCTCGCTCGTCGCACGGGCAGCTCGGCTGCTCGAGCGTGGGTTGATGCAGTAGCCTGACGCACGCCCGCCCTCGCCGTGCGCAGTTCGTCAAGCCGCTGTCGACCCTCAAGAGCCTGCACACGCTGCGCCTGTGCGGCATCTCGAGCGACTCGTCGACGCTTCCTGCGCCGCCGCTGCACTCGCTCCGCCTCACAGAGGTCGTCCTCATCGAGGTCAAGTGCGTCGTGCACGCTCCTCTCTGCCGGGCCTGCGCTCTCTCGCGCCTGTCCCTCTTTGGTCGAGTGCCGGTTCTGACGCACACTCTCGTTCCTCGCGCAGCATCACCAACACGGACCTCATGCAGCTCCTCGGCGACGCGCGCCAGGTCAAGCGCTTCACGCTATGGCGCAGCTCGCTCCTCTCGAAGCGCGGCCTCGCGCACGTCCTCAAGAAGTGCCCCAGCCTCGTCGAGCTGCGCATCGGCGGTAGCTGGTTCGGCGCCAAGGAGGAGGGTGCGCGCGAGCTCTCAGCCTTTCGTTGTCGTCGTCATCTTCGTGCCGTCGCTGACCTCACTTGGCCTCCCTCGCGCTCGCCTTCTCGCCCCTCTCGCCCGCCCGCAGACGACAAGAACTTTCCCCTGAACGACTCGCTCCCGTACCTGCCGCACCTCAAGGTCCTGCACGTCTCGGGCTCGCTCATCTCGCCCGCCGCGCTCGAGATCCCCTCGGTCCAGCTGTCGCACCTGTACGTGCACGCCGCGCCGTCGTGGACCCCGCAGGCCGTCCACGCCGCCCTGAGCAAGATGGCGCACGACCCGCCGGCGGCGGCGCGCCTCACGCTGCCCGAGATGCGCGACCCGGAGGAGATTGCCCGCGAGGAGGAGGAGCGCGCGGCAGCGGCGGCGGCGGCCGTGCAGGGGCTCGCGTCGCGGCGCGCGCGGCGGCAGGCGGCCCAGGTGGCGCAGCAGGCGGCGCAGGCGGCCGCGGTCGCCGTCGCCGGGATCGGCGTCGCCAACACGGCCGGGTGGAACGAGACGTGGCGGTTCACGGTGCGCAAGACGGGCGAGGCAAAGGGGTGCGTCGTCGACGACCGCATGTTCCCCGGCGACCGAGGCGTCGGCATCGACGACTCGGACAGCGATGCCTGAGGCGGCGAGGGTCGAGCGGGAGGAGGGAGGAGGAGGTTCGTGCACTATGTCGTTCAGGTTGTCGTCTCTCTAGCTCTGTCTCTCTCCCCCCACTCTGTCCTCGCTCTTCCTCATGCCGTGTCCTCAGTAGCAGCGCAATGCCCTTTCTGCACAACGCGAGCGAGCGAGAGGAAGCCGAGGAGGAGCCAGTCGAGAACGCAATCGTGCCGAGCCTCGGACGGGTGCGAGCGGGACATTCGCTCACTGCTCAGGTGCTCCAGGGACAGGTTCACAAGCCGGTACCCGAGGTGAAAGATAGCGCACAGATGCTGCGCAGAGCCGCCTCGCAGCAGGGCCACCTCGAGGCGACGGTGCGAGGTCCCCGCTCCACGGAAGGCCGACCCTCTCGCGCCTCGCGCTTCTCTCCCTTTCGCCGGTTCGCTGCTCCTGCGCTATTTCTGGCCGGCGTCGCCGATGATGCAGCTCGGTTCAATTTAAGCTCAGCGTCGCTCTGCGTGCACGAACGGGCCCTCGAGGGTGCGTGCACCTCGTGCTTCCCTTCGGCTTGCGAGGGGCCGATCGTTATCCCCACCGCCGAAGCTGCCGTCTGCGCTTCTGCTTCCACGCTGCTTGTCTCCTGTTGACTCGCACCTGCTGCTGTGCTCGACCGCCGACCGCGCACCTCCAGACGCACGCTCGTCCCCCCTCTTCTCTCCAGCTTTCTCCGCCTCCTCGTCGACCGATATGCAGACTGCCGCCGCCCTTGGCGTATCGGCTCCGGCCTACGAGGTCAACGAGTCCGCACGGGGCATGGATGAGCTCTACGTGCCCGACAGTGAGTCCAGGACCTCCTCAGAACGGCCTTCTCAACCTGCTCGTCGCCTCGCTCGCTCGCGACGCCGTGAGCTGACCTCGCCGCTGTCTCCCCCTCGCTCACAGGCAGCTCCTCGCGCATCTCGATCCCCGAGTACATGTTCTGGGCCGAGCGGCAGCGAGCTCGCGAGCGCCTCGACACCGGCGACTTCCACTCGGCGGGCCTCGCCTCGCTCGCCGCCGGCATGAAGGGCAAGATCCGCGAGAAGGGCGAGAAGGGCGGCGACAAGGGCTCGAACAGCGACGTGCACGAGGTGACGGTCGGCGGCGCGCACGGCGACGACGCGACGGCCGACCTCGAGGGCCTGTCGGAGCGCGAGAGGGAGCTCTGCGACGCCCGGCGCATGCTGCGCGTCGCCGGCTGGGCCACCATCTTCTTCCTCATCACGACGTGCGTCCTTCCGCTCCTAGGCGATGAGGCTGCTGCGCCGAGTGCGACGCGCAGCGCCGGAGGGTCCGTGCGCGCTGACCTCGTCTTCCTTCTCAACCTCCTCCTCTCCTCGACTTGTTTCCCGAACCGTCTCCCGAATTCTGCAGCGACATCCTAGGACCCTTCAACGCCCGTGAGTTCAGCTCCTCGTCTTCTGACATCGTCTCGTCGTCCTCCACCTCGCCGGGATCGCCTCGAGCTCGCAGCTGACGACGAGCTTCTGCAGCTTATGCCATCGCCAACTTGGGCATGGCGCCGGGCATCGTACTATACGTCGTGTTCGGCATCATCGCCGGCATCACCGGCATCATGCTGCAGGTGCGCCGTCGCCAAATGAGCGCCTGCTCAACCCGGACGCGCCCAACTCACGCCTCATCCTCGCTCGCAGCACCTCTTCCTCAAGCTGGACTCGGTCCGCTACCCCGTTCGCACGTATGGCGACCTGGGCGGGAGGCTCTATGGCACCTGGATGCGCCACCTCTGCTCCGTCCTCCAGGCGATCCAGTACGTCCTCTCGCACGGACCCCTCGCGCTCTTTCGCTCGCCGCTCACTCGCTCCTTCGTCCACAGGCTCATCCTGAACGTCGGGCTCATCTGCCTTAGGTGTGTGCTCGAGCGCCCTTGCCGTCAGCCGCAGCAAAACGCTGACCTCGAACGTCGCCTCTACCTCGTGCAGCAACGGCCAGGGCGTCGCTCAGATTGCTGAGGGCGGCAGCGGTCCCGCCATCTGCTTCTCCGTCGCCGTCGTCATCTGGGCAGTGCTTGGTATGATTATCGGGCAGATTCGCTCGCTGCACGGGCTTGGTCTGCTCGCAAACTCGGCCGTCTGGGTGCGCCCCGCCACTCATTCTCCTCTCTCGCGCCGAGCTGACCAGTGCTGACCCTCGGGTACTGTGCACAGATCAACCTACTCATCATCATCCTGAGCATGGGCTTCATCGCGCACTCGCCGCCGAACTACGCCGCAGCGAAGGCGTGAGCGACTTTCCTCGTCGGTGCTTTGACCTGTTCCGCCCCGACTCTCGCTCATTCTGCCTCTTCCGCAGCTCCTACGGCATTGAGCAAGGTCCTATCGTCGTCAGCGCCCGAGTCACGCAGCCCGTCTTCAACCAGGTCAACGGGTTCGTCGCCATTCCGCCCCCGCTCGGCGCACGGACCTCGAGCTGACCTGCACCGCTTTCTTCTCGCGACGCGCACCGCTTTCTCCTCGCAGTCTCATGAACATGGTCTTCGCCTGTGCGTCTCGGTCCTAGCTCTACACACCGCTCCTGCCGAACCAGCGTGAGCTGACCTCGCACCCTTCGCAGACGGCGGCGTGAGCTCCTGCTTTCGACACGACTTTCACGACCCTCACGAGCGAGTCACTAACTCTTGACCTCGCTCGCGCAGTCCATGATCTTCCCTGAGCTCCTCGCCGAGATGCGCAGGTGCGTGCTCGTCCATGAACTCCTAGCGCTCGCGCACTGACGCTCCCTCGCTCTGCAGGCCTCACGACTTCATTAGGTCCTTTGCTATGGCACAGGCGTTGATTATTTGTGCATATCTCGTCTATGGCGTCTATGTGTACGCGATGCAGGGCCAGGTAAGCGAAATCGCCGCCAGAATCGACCTTCCCAAGTTGACCCGCCTCTTTCTCCCTCACCTCGCAGTACACGCTCGCTCTCGCCTACCAGGGCGTCTCGCACTACTCGTGGCAGACGGTCGGCAACGTTTTGGCGCTCATTTCCGGTGAGCCGAGTCTTCCTCGACCGGTTCTCGCCGTCGCTCACACTTCTCTCCCCTCGAAGGTGCGATCGCGGCCGCTTTGTACGGCAATATGTGCGTCGCTTTCTCTCACGAATGTACAGCAGGACGACGCTGACGCCGACCGACCACAGCGGCCTCAAGGTCATCTACATCAACATCGTCGAGGGCCTTCTCAAGGGCCCGCCGCTCATGACGAGGAGCGGCCGCATGGTCTGGGGCGTGCTCGTTATCGTCTTCTGGGCCGCCGCCTTCTTCATCGGCTCGTGCATCCCCTCGGTCGGCGCTCTCAGGTGCGCCGCTGCCCGCCCCTCGCACGCTCGCCGACCTGGCTGACCTCGACCCCTCGCGCGCGCAGCGGCGTCGTCGCCTCGGCGTGCATCTTCTCGTTCTCGTACACGCTCCCGCCGCTCTTCGTCCTCGGGCTGTACATGCACATCGACGCCATGACGGCCGACGAGCCGTTCACGACGCCCGGCGTCGCCCCGAGGCGCAGGGACACGTGGAAGTCGTTCGTGCGTCGGCTCTTCTGGTGCGCTTCTCTCACTCGGTGCGCTGCTGACGCCGTCCTGCACAGTCTCGCTGGCACCGTGCGATCACCTACGGCGGCTGGAAGCGCACCCTCGTCAAGTGCGCCCTCCCCTCTCCTCGCTCCCCCTCGGCAGCGCACTGACCCCCTCCACCCTCTCGCAGGGTCGTCCTCTTCGTCTTCTTCCTCGCCGCGCTCGCGACGCAGGGCCTCGGCTTGTGGGGCTCGGGCACGACGCTCGGGCAGGCGTTCAAAAACGGCGCGGCGACGAGCCTCGGGTGCACAAGCCCCGTCTAGGTCTCTCTTCTGGGCTCTCGAGGAGAACGGCACCTTCTGCAGGTCTGGAGAAACTGCAATACCGAGTCTGTGTACGTAATCTACGATGCCCTCCTCGTTACGAGACGACGTCGAGCCCGAGCCCGTCGACGCTCAGCGCCGAGTCGATCTCGTCGACCGGGTGGAATTCGTTCATGTTGGCGCGAGCGGCGGCGTCCATGTAGGTCGGCACCGAGCGGAAGACGTTCTTGGTGCCGCAGCTGCGACGAGGACGGGGAGGCGAGGGTCAGCTCGGCGAGAGAGACGAGCGCGAGCGAGAGGACCGAGTGCGAGACGCACTTCTCGATGATCTGGCCTGCGAGACGAGGGCTCGAGCGTCAGTGGCGGCATCTACTCCTTCAACTCGAGAGCACAGCTCGTCAGCCGAGCTTCGAGAACGAGAGCCGCCGACGCACCTGTGACCCGGCTCTTCGGGTCGAGGAACACGTCGACGGCGTCAGTGACCGTCTTCATCGGCGTCAAGCGGTGCTCGCGCTCGAGCATGTCGATGAAGTCGGGCGGCGCGAGGCCGGTGGCTGTGCGAGGGAGGGGAGGGGAGGCAGGGTCAGCCTGAGGGTCCGTGCGCAGGAGGGTCGACGAGCGAGGAGGCGCGCACCGACGACGGACGGGCCGAAGCAGCTGCGGGAGGGGCGCGAGGGCACGTCAGGGACGTGTAGCGGTCGGTCGGACGAAAGACGCAGAGCTCACTTGACCGTGATGCCCTCGTCGAGGACTTTCGGGCCGACGGCGCGGCACAGGCCGAGGACGCCCTGCTTGGCTGCGGCGTACAGCGCGTCGTTCGGGAACGGGTAGATCGAGCTGCGTCGTCGAGCGCGGGCGTCAGGCTGCCGACCTCGGGTAGGGAGAAAGTGAGCGAGACGCACGCGTTCGAGCCCGTCGCGACAAACTTGCCCCTCCAGCCGTCGTCGTCCTTGTCCTGGGCGCGAAAGTAGGCGAGCGCGGCGTGGAGCGTGTACAGGACGCCGTCGAGGTTGACGCGGATGACGGCGAGCGAAGGCGGGCGGTCGCCGAGGTCGTCGAGCGAGGCGTGCTGCGTCGTCGCAAAGTGGGCCGGGTCGGACGACCGCATCTCGCTCATCTGTGCGATGCCAGCATTCGCAAACTGTAGAAGAAGAGTGGGAGAGTCAGTTGAGGTGCTGGTGCAGCGCGAGGAGAGAGGAGAGGCGCACGACGTAGTCGATGCGAGAGGAGAACGTCTTGCTCGCGAGGGCGAACAAGGTGCAGACGGACGCCCAGTCGGTCACGTTGACGGCGCAGAACTCGACCTTGTCGTCGCCGTACCTGCAGCGACGGGCGCGAGAGTCAGCGCCGAGTGCATGGAGAGCAGAGCTGCTGCGAGCGCCCGCTCAAGCGCACGAGCCTGGCAGTGGCGAGAACGACGCTGCGCGGCTCGAGGATCAGCGTGCGACGGTCACGCACTTGTCCTTGAGCGTGCCGACCACTTGAACGCCTTGGACCGCATTAAGGTCGCCGACGACGACCCTTGCGCCCTGGTCGAGGAGGTGCTCGGCGATTCCGAGGCCGATTCCTGTTCGCAGCGGCGTCAGCGGGGCAGGGGCTGCGGCGGGAGAGGTCGCGGACGTACCACTGGCGGCACCGGTGACAATGGCGACCTTGCCCTTGTACATTGCGCTTGAGAGCACGAGGGAGAGATGAGGAGCGGGGGAGGAAGGTGGGGAGAGGAGGACGGCGAGTCGGGCCGTGCGGAAGCTTCGAAGCGTGCGTGTAGCTTTGCGCAGTGGACCTCGCGAAGCAAGCAGGTGCGCAGGTGCTGCAGAGCGAGAGCGGCGAGCGTTGTCGCGAAACGCGGGGGAGGCGAGCGGACGAGCATCTCCCGCCGGCCCGGCTTTGAGCCTGCTCGAGCGAGAGCGGGTGCCGCTGTGCAGCGAGCGAGCTGCAGAGCTGGCGGAGGTGCCCAGCTTGCCCTCTGCTAGGCTCGGGGGCGACGAGGCCGCGGACCCGAGGCCAAAGTCCGAGCGAGATGAGCGAGATCGGCTGTCGCTTCTTCGCCCTCTCGCTCTTGTCCTCGTCCACGTGCTGCACAGCAGACAGCCATGCCGCCACCCGACTACCCACGGCTACCGACCAACTACGCCCTCGACGAGGCACA
Organism: Rhodotorula babjevae; assembly: GCA_920104245.2. Taxonomy (NCBI): domain Eukaryota; kingdom Fungi; phylum Basidiomycota; class Microbotryomycetes; order Sporidiobolales; family Sporidiobolaceae; genus Rhodotorula; species Rhodotorula babjevae. Next base: position 164,515 of record CAKKSZ020000007.1, on the reverse strand, counting down.
GCTCGACGTCGTCCACCTCTCGTCGCCTGCACCGCCGCCCTCCCGCACCTCGCTCGACCACGCCGTCCGCGCAGCAGCAGCACTCGCACTCGCAGCCCACGCAGGCGAGGACCGCTTCGCTCTCGCTCTACCAAGTGGCGTCTCCGTCCAGGGCGACCTCGACCTTTCCGCCTCGCTCGATCGGCTCCTCGTCCAGGTGGAGGTGGGGCACGCCGTCGACCAGGCGCAGCTGGGCGCAGACGCACCCCGACTCGTCGTCGTCGCACAGGGCGAGGATGGAGGGCCCGCACCGCGACCGCCGGCGCCCCTCCAGCTCGACTACGCCCTCGTCGACGACGGCAAGCGCCTCGCCTTCGCCCTCACGTGCGACAGGAGCGTCGTCCCGCTCCTCGAGGCCCAGTGGTTCCTCCAGCACGTCCAGACGGCCACCTATGACATCCTCGACAAGGCCGACCTCGACCGCCCCATGTCGTCCGTCGCCCTCGCTCCGGCGCACGAGGCCCAGGCGCTCGAGCGCTACTCGTCGTGCCCCTCGACCATCCACGAGCCAGACGCCTACCCTCCCTCGGTCAACACCCTCGCTTCGTTCTTCCTCAACGCGGCCGAGCGTCACCCGGACGACCCGGCCCTCCACTTCGTCCCCTCGCCCTCCGAGCCGGACAGCACCGGCGCCCTCGTCCTCTCCTACGCCCAGCTCTCGCACCTCGCCCACTTCCTCGCCGCCCACCTCCTCCTCTCAACCCCCGCACCCAGCGCCAGCGGACCCCGTAACGGCGCCCTCGTCCTCCCGATCGTCGTCGACAAGTCGCCCGCCATGGTCGTCGCGCTCCTCGCCGCGTCCCTCGCCGGGTACGGCTACCTCGCCCTCGAGCCGTCGTTCCCCACCGCGCGCAAGGAGGGCATCTGCGCCGAGCTCGCCGACAAGGGCATGCTCGCGCGCGTCGCGCTCGTCCAGCGCACCGACGGCGAGCACGCGCGGTGGGAGCGCATGCCGCGCGCGGGCGCCAGCGACGACGACTCGCAGCAGCCGCTCTTCGGCGCCGTCGTCGACCCGGCCGAGGTCCTCGCGCCGCCGCTCGATTGGGCGCTCGCGCACGACTCGACGGGCATCGACGAGCTCACGCAGCGCTTCCCCGTACCGAGCGTCGAGAGCGTCGGCGGGTGGCCGGTCGTCGAGGAGCAGGACCTCGCGTACGTCATATACACGAGCGGGACGACGGGCAAGCCCAAGGGCATCATGGTCGAGCAGCGCAACGTGAGCGCCTTCTTGAGGTGCGTCGTCGCCCCTTCCTCCGCTTCTAAACCCGCTCGACTCCTACGCCTTGCTCTCCCGCAGCACCGACGCGACGTACTGATCCTCTCGTCGACGCGCAGGAACTACCGCGGCGTGTTTGGGCGAGCTCGGGGAGAGCGCGTCCTCCAGTTTCCGTCGTACTCGTTCGACGTCTCGGTCATGAACATTTGGGACACGTTTGCCGTGAGTCGGCGCTCCTCTCGTACTGTCACGGCGGCGCTGCGCCTGCGCGCCGCGTCGCTGCGGCTACATGTCGAGCACCCGGCACTGACTTCCCGCTCTCGTCTCGCAGCACGGCGCCACCCTCTGCCTCACGACGCCCTCGTCGCTCTACTCGTCCCTCGCCGACTCGATACTCGCCCTCGAGTGCACGCTCGTCGACCTGACGCCGACGATCGGCGCCATCCTGTTCGAGCACGACGGGGCGCAGCCGCGCGCGGGCGAGTCGATCCGAGACGCGTGGCAGAGGGCCGGGTTCAAGATCAAGCAGGTCAACACGGGCGGCGAGAAGGTCGAGAAGGCGGTGCGGGAGAAGTGGCGCGAGCGAGGGGTGCGGGTGTGCATCGACTACGGCCCGACGTGCGTCCCACCGTTCCTGTCCCTCCCTCTCCTCGTCCCGCCTAGACCCTGACGCCCTTCGTCGCACGCAGCGAGACGACCGTCGGCGTCATCTCGAACCAGTCGGTGTCGCCCTCGCCGCCCGCGCCCTTCTCGCTCCCGATCGGCCGCCCGACCGGCTCGACCCGTATCCACATCCTCCCGCCCTCCTCCCCTTCTGCCTCGCCCTCCTCCGCCCTCAGACCTCTCCCCCTCGGCTGCATCGGCGAGATCTGCGTCCTCGGCGCGCAGGTCACGCGCGGCTACGTCCGCGCCGAGCTCAACGAGGGCGTGTTTGTCGCGCTCGAGGGGTCCGAGGGTATCGGCGAGAAGGGCGAGGTCGTTTACCGGACGGGCGACCTGGGCAGGTGGGTCGTCGCCGAATGGGAGGGCGAGGGAGAGCAGGAGGGGTGGATCGAGTGCCTCGGAAGGAAAGACGGGCAGGTCAAGGTCAACGGGCTGCGGTGCGTCTCGCTCATCCCGGCCTCTTCGTCTCCCTCGCGCAGGGGGTGCTGACGAAGCTCGTGCTCGGGCGCAGCATCGAGGTCGGCGAGATCGAGGAGAACCTGTCGTCCAAGGCCAACCCGGCCGTCTCGCGCGGCATCGTCGACAAGGTCGAGCTCCCCTCCCTCGGCACCGCCCTCGTCGCCTTCCTCGAGCTCTCGCCGTCGTTCGCTCCGCCGTCGTCGTCCGCCGTCGAGGAGCACCACTCGCACTCGGCCGGTGCCATCGAGGTCCTTCCGCTCACCTGGACCGCGACTTTCGCCGACCTCACCGACGACCTCAAGGCCCGGCTCGCCGACAAGCTCCCGGCCTACATGGTCCCGCGGTACTGGCTCGCCGTCAACCGCATCCCGACCCAGGGCATGGGCAAGGCCGACCGCAAGACGCTGCGCTCGCTCGCCGAGGCGTTCGACTTCCGCAGCGCGACCCGGGCGCAGCGCTCGTCCAAGCCCAACGGCACCGCCGCGCCCCTCGAGGAGGGCGAGCGCACGCACACGCGCTCGCCCGCGTTCGACGCGGCGCGCCGAGCCTGGACCAAGATCCTCCGCCTCCCCGAGGACGACTCGGCGGGCGCGCGCGCGTCGTCGATCGCCGACCAGGACAGCTTTACCAAGCTCGGCGGCGACTCGATCCGGTTCATGAAGCTCGTCGGCGCGCTGCGGGCCGAGGGCTATCGCCGCGTCACGTTCCGCGACCTCGCCGAGGCGGCGACGCTCTCTGCGTGCGCCGCAGCGCTCGAGCGTGTCGGCGCCGACAGCGCCGCCCCACCGCCCAACGGCACCTCGACGACTGCACCCGGCATCGACTCGCCCTACGAGCGCTTCTCGCTCGTCCCCGCCGCGCAGCACGACGCCCTCTTTGTCGAGCTCGCCGCCTCGACCCCTCCTCTCCCGCGCACCCGCATCGCCGACGTCTACCCGACCTCGCCCGCGCAGGACGCGCTCCTCGCTCCGTCGTTCGACTCGCCCCGAGGGCACTACTACGCCCAGGCCGTCTACGCCGTGCCCGTCAGCGAGGCCGAGCTCCCGCTCGAGAGGCTCGAGCGCGGCGTGCGCGAGCTCGTGCGGCGGCACGACGTCCTGAGGGAGGTGTTTGTCGTCAGCGAGACGCTCGAGCGCACGGTGGCGGTCGTGCTCGAGGCGGATGACGAGGAAGTTAGGCGGCGGGTCGAGATTGAGCGGGTCGAGGTGGGCGAGGATGAGAAGGTCGACAAGGTCGTCGGGGTGCGCCACTCCTCCCTCTTAGAGCTCTCTCCTGCTCTCTTACGCCTCGTTGGACCCACCCTGACGCTCGCTCTGACCGCAGGACTGGCTCCGCTGCGACCGCGAGGCGCACTCGTTCCAGTGGGGCCGCCTCTCGCTCTCGTTCGCCCTCTTCTCGCTCAGCAACGGCGACCGCAAGCTCGCATGGAGCATGCATCACGCCATGAGGTGCGCCTCCCTGCTTCTCCATCTTCTGCGCTCTGCTGCGACGGCTGACGCGGACCCTCCTGCAGCGACGGCTGGACCCTCGAGCTCCTCACGGCCGACCTGCGCGACCTGTGCTTCGACCTTGCACCTCCAGCTCGCCCTTCATTCGGCAACGTCGCCGGCTGGTGGCTCGCCGAGGCGTCGCCGCCGCAGGACACGGTCGACTTCTGGCGCGGCTACCTCGACGGCGCACGGCCCCTCGGCTGGCCGTCGCAGGCTCCTCTCGACGGCGACATGCTCGCGACGACGGGCGCCGCCATCCTCCACTGGTCGGGCGAGCTCGATACCCTGTCGCACAAGCACGGCATCACGCCCGCCATAGCGAGCCGGGTCGCCATCCTCGTCGCGCTGCAGCACCACGCCCGGTCGACCGACGTCAACGTCGGCATCGTGCGCTCGGGTCGCGACATCGATGTCATCGACGCCGACGAGATCATCGGGCCCTGCGTCTCGGTCTTGCCGTCGCGCATCCGGTTCGACGACTCGAGCTCGTCGTCGCTTCTCTCGCTCGCGCGCGCCGAGGCCGAGGCCGATCGCCGCGCCCGCCTGCACCAGCACGTTACGCTGTCGCAGCTCGCGTCCGTGTGCGCCCTCGCCGGCGGCCGCGCCGACCTGTTCGACATCCTCGTCACGTTCCAGTCGCTCGCCGAGCGCGACCCGGCGTTCGACGCCGCCGCGCCGTGGCCGATCCGGCAGCCGCCCGAGCGCATCCACATGCCGACCAACTACACGCTCTCGTTCGAGGTGACGCCCGAGATGCACGACAAGGACCGCCTCGAGCTCGCGTGCTTCTTCGACGAGCGCATCGTCGACCAGGCCGAGGTCGAGGGCGTCCTCAAGAGCGTCGCGACCGTGCTCGACTACCTCACGACGGCCCCGTGCACGACTGTCCGCGACGTCAAGCTCGTCGGCGACTCGGCGGGCGACCTCGCGCGGGCCAAGCGGGCGACGAGCGACGGTGCTGCGGCGGCGGCGGCGGGCTCTGCACCCTCGGCGCCGGTCAAGCTCGACGACGAGGCGGTTCAGTACGTCGAGAGGCTAAAGAAGGAGTGGGCGGCGGTGCTGAGGGTGGACGAGGGCGAGATTGGCGCGCACGACAGCTTCAGCTCGCTCGGCGGTGACTCGGTGCGCTCTCCCTCCCTCTCTCACCTTCCTCTTTCCCTACTCAACTCACTCTCTCTGTGCGTCATGCAGATCTCGACGATGCGCCTCGCTGTGCGGCTCAAGAAGGTCGGACTGGCGGTCCCGACGCAGGCGCTCTCGAAGCTGCCGACGCTCGCTCAGCAGGCTCGGTGGCTGCGGCAGAAGGCGGCTCAGTAGACGTGTATAGACCTAGAATGCATTGTCCGCATCTCAGCCACTCGCCCCGTGCGACTCTGCCGAGCGCGTCTCGACGAGGAGGAGGAGGAGATGAGGCGGTGCTCTCGCCTCTGCTGCGTCGCTCTCCTCACCGCCAGTTGAGCTGTCCGCCGCTGCAGCAAGCACCGCTCAGCTGGCTCTGTCGCCCTAGCCTGGGCGCACGCCCGCGCCCCGCCTCGTCGTGAGCGATGAGCCAGTACGGCCAGCACGAGGCGCAGGCGCTCCAGCACGTCCTCCTCGAGCAGTGCGCTGAGGCGAAGCGGCTGTCGGCGCACCAAAGTTCTAGTAGGGCTCCCGTCAAGCGTCCGCGCGACCAGGGCGACGACGACGACGTCAAGCCGCCCCGCCTCGTCCTCCAACCTCCGCCCGCTCCACCCTCGCCGTCAAGCAGCAGCTGGCGTGCGGTCGCCGCCGCTGTCGCGTCGTCGGGACAGCTCCCGCCCCTCCTCACCAACGCCCTCATCCGTCTCGCCGCCGGCGAGAGCGCGCTCGACGCCGCCGCACCCAGGCCCGACCAGGTCCCAGCCGCCGTGCCGTGGCCGCCAGGCGCGCTCGAGCGCTTCGAGCACGGCCGCATCTTCCACACGCGCACGCCCGTACGTGCAGCGAGCGGCGCCTCGAACTGCGTTGCCCTAGACGAGCTCCTCCGCCCCGAGTCAATGCGCGGCATGTGGATGAACACGTTCTTGCCCGAGGTCGACCTGTTCGGCCCGCTCCTGCCCATCCGGGGCTTCGGCGTCGGCGCGCATGGTTGGCGCAAGGTCCCGATCCACGTCTCGGGCGACATCCATGCCGACCGGCTGCGCGACATCGCCTGCGCCCGCGCCGGCATCGCCAACAAGGTGCGGTACAACAAGAAGGACCACGACGTCGTGTCGGCCGAGCTCGCCACGCTGTGGAAAATCACCGCCGGGCCCAACTGGAACGCCGTGTACCCGTTCGGCGCGCGGTGCGTGCACTCGAAGGCGTTCGTCGTCAAGTACCCCGACTGGCTCCTCGTCGTCATTACGTCGGCCAACGCCATGCGCGGCGACATGGAGCTCAGCGACAACGTGCGTCCTCGCTCTCTCTCTTCTGTCCTCGACCCGACCCTGCCCCATCCTTCCTCTCCCCTCGCCTCGCTTCTCCCGCACCCTGTGCCCTCGACTCGACCGACACTGACGCCTTCTCGTGTCGCACTGCAGCACTGGTTCGTGCAGTCGTTCAAGAAGCTCGCGAGGAGCGAGCGCGGCCACCCGGCGACCGACTTTGAGCAGCGCCTCTTCGCGCACATGTCCGACCTCGGCTGCCCCGACTCGTACCTCGCCGACCTGCGCGGCAAGTACGACTTTCGCACGACGGACGACCGAGTGCACCTCGTGCCGTCGACGCCCCGGGTCAAGAACATGCCCGACTGCGACGACTTTGCCGTGTTCCGCCTCGGCTCGCTCGCGCGGCGCTTCATCCCGCGGGCCGAGCGGCCCGACGTCGAGCTCGACTTCTGCTGCGGGAGCGTCGGTCCGCTTCACGAGGCGCAGGGGTGGGTCAAGCGCGTCGACCGGCTGCTGAGGGGGAGGGACCCGCAGACGACGCTCGAGGCCGACGTCGACCAGATGGAGCTGCCCAAGTGGCGCGTCGTCTTTCCGACGAGGGAGACGGTCAAGGCTTGTGACGATGACGTGCGCACTGTGCGTCTCACTTCCTCCTCGTCTAGCTCGGCGCGAGGACGAGGACTGACTGGGTGCCCCGCTCGGTCCCCTTCGCAGATCGCCTCGAACATCGGCTGCGCCATCCGCACCTCGGCCTTCCCCTCTGCACCTGCCGACATCCGCTCCATGTTCCACGACTACCAGTCCAAAGACTACACGAGCCTGTTCCACGAGAAGATGATCCTCTGGCGACGCCCTTCCTCGACCTCGTCAGCCTCGTCCTCGACCTCGGCCTCTTCGCTCTCGCGTCCGCCCTACCTCGTCTACATCGGCTCGCACAACCTCAGCAAAGCCGCCCTCGGCGAGCCCGTCCTCGTCGCCGCGCGCGGCACGAAGCCCGCCTCGCGCAAGCTCACGGCCCAGAACTACGAGCTCGGCGTCGTCGTGCGCGGCGAGGACCTCGTCTCGATGCTCGAGCAGGGCCCGGACGCGTCGTGGGAGGACGTGCTGACGTACGTGACGCCGGCGAGGCCGTACAGGAGCGGCGAGGTGCCGTGGAACTCGCCGGCGTGGGTCGTGAACGAGGAGTGAGCACGCCTCCCTCTCTGTCTTCTCTGTGTCATTGTCTTCACCTTCGCAATGTCTCTGTCTCTGTCTGCATCGTGAGCGACTCAGGAGCGAGCGGGCGCCGAGAGACGAGAGCGAGAGCGGGCAGCAACTTTGCCTCGAGCTCGGCTACGAGGCGCAGTGCTGGCTCAGAAAGTAGCTCTGTCGTAGTCTGGCGAGTCAGCTGGGCTCCAGAGGGTCGACGAGGCGAGCGTTCTCATCTCGTCGCCGGCGAGCGGCAGGCGAAGCTGTCCTCGCCGTCTCGCACACCACCCGCTGCTCAGCCACCGCCGAGCCAAGCCCAGAGCCCTACAGCAGCACCCCGCCGAGCCCGCTATGCCCCGCCTCCCTCGCGCGCTCGCCTCGTCGTCGCGGTCCGCCCTCCCCTCCGCCCGCCCTCAGTCGGCGTCCCTCCTCGCGCGCGCTCCCGCACCAGCCGCACCAGCAGCACCTGCAGCCCGCTCCGCGCCGACCCTCTTCCGCCCGAGCGGCGCGCAGCCCCTCCTCGCCTCGCTGCGGCCCTCCCTCCCCTCGCCCTCCGCCCTCTCCTCCTCCTCGCCCATCCTCTCGCTCCTCGCAGCCGGCAGCCCGAGCGCAGGCGCGCAGCAGGTCCGCACGGCCGTCTACGGCGCCGAGTACCAGCCGTCGCAGGTGCGCCGCAAGCGCAAGCACGGGTTCCTCGTCCGCAAGAAGACCAAGACGGGGCGCAGGACGCTCGCGAGGCGGTGGGGCAAGGGCCGCAAGTTCCTCAGCCACTGAGGGCGACACAGTGCGTGGGAGCTGGAGCGGGAGAATCGGGGCGCCGGCGCGAGGCGTGAGGTGGTCGGAGCGCGGGCGTCGTCGTCGGCGAGCGGACGGGGTCGAGGTCCAAGGTCGTCGAGGCGGTCTCGATACTTCAAGACCCGGTCAAGGGTGTGCGGGGAACGCGTGTTTGGCGGCGGCGCGAGGATGAGGAGCAGGTTATACTCGTCGACGAGCTGTACTGTACCATCTTCGCCTCTTCCTCTCTCGCGCTCTCGCGCTCTCCTCTTCTCTCTCTCTCCTCCACGGCGGCGACGAGAGCATGTCCATTGCGCCCCCTCACCCTGTCCCGCCCGTCCAAGCTCGCGCCCCGCCGCTCAGAACACGAGCTGCCGGAACGTCAACGAGATCCTGCTCGCCTTTGCCGTGCGCTTCTCGCGCGGCACCTCGTGCTTCCAGTGCTGCTGCATCGCGCCCTGCATGACGAGGAGCGAGCCCGACGCGAGCGTCGAGCGGTGTGCGTACAGGAGCTCGGGCTGTGGCGGCGGTGCGAGGGGCGCGAGAGCGGTCGAGGGCGAGGTGGGAGAGGCCGAGGGGGAGGGGGCGGGTGCGGCGGTCAAGGGAGCCGAGGCGGAAGAGGGCGGAGGAGGGTTCGTGTGCGTGAGGACAAAGGTGCGCGGCTGCCCGAGCGAGAGGGACGCGATGACGCTGCAGCGCGAGCGAGAACGGGTCGTCAGCTCGAGCTCGTGCGGCAGAGCGTGTCGAGCGTCGCCCTGGTCGTGACCGGTAGAGCGAGGTGGAGACGCACCGGTTCTCGCGGTTGTCGCGGTGCTTGCCGATGTAGACGCTGCGGCAAAGGGAAGCGAGGGGACCGAGCGCTCGGACCGTCAGTCCCGCTCGCGGCGCCGTCGGCTCACGAGCGCGAGAGGGCAGAACGAGAGAGAGACAGAGCGCGACGCACCCGCCGTCCTCGTACAGGTTGGCCATGACGTGGTTGTAGACGCACCCGGTGCGCTCCTCGACGAGGTCCTGGATCTTGCGCAGGAGCGGCGGGTAGGTGAAGCTCATCTTGACGGGGTGGCCGCTGTACCTGAGCTCGAGCGAGGGGTCGGTGGCGAACGCTGCGGACCGGGTTGGAGCGAGAAACGGCGGTTTGCGGGAAGGAGAGGAGGGAGGGAGAGAGGGTTAGTGCAAGGAGGAGGGGAACGAGGACGAAGGGGCCGCACCGGCGATCTTGCGCGACTGGACGACATCCTTGCCGTACACCTTGAGCGTCGGCCTGTACCCTGTTCGGGGGCGAGCGGCGGGCGGGCGATGAGCAGAGCGAGAGGAGGGGAAGCGGCGCGAGCAGGAAGAGCGGTTTCAGCCTCGGCGCGCTCGATCGAGAGAGACGAGAGGCGAGGGAAGAAGCGTGCTCACACTCGTCGAGCTTGAGGAGCTCGTCGTGCCACTCCTGAGCCGTCGCCTCGTCGATGATCGAGGGGACGTAGTAAGCGTCGCCGTCTGCGAGCGGAAGCCTGTAGTCGTCGAGGCAGGTGACCTGGGACGACTCGCCGGCGTCGACGGTGAGGCGGGCACGCTTGGCTCTTGGTTTCGGAGCGGCGCGAGGCGTGGGCTTGCGCTTGGTCGACTTGAGGGCGGTGGCGTCGGCTTGAGGAGGAGGAGGAGGCGAGGGAGACATCGAGAGCGGGTCTCGCGAGGACGGCCGGCAGGGAGAGGCAGACGAGAGAGTCGTGTGGGCCGAAAGAAGCAGAGTCCAGCTGTGGGTACGAGCGAGAGAGCGAAGCGGCGAGCCAGAGAGGGGGCGACCTCGCCCGCCGACGATTCGCTCTCGCCTCCTCGTCTGCCCCTCGTCCCGCACGCCCTCCTAGACGCCATGGTCCAGTGCGTTCACCTCTCCTGATCACCTTCCAGGCCGCGCACACGCCCTCGAGCGGCCCCTTCGCCCCTCTCCTCGTCGCACTCCGCCCCGTCCTCATCGCCCGCTCCCTCGGCTCGCCGCCCACCCAGCACCCGCCTGTGCACCCAGGGCCTAGAGCTGACTCGCAGCGCATACCACCCGCAGGCCCCGCATCCAGCCTCTCAAGCCCGGCCGTGCGGTCCTCGGCTTCACCCCGGCCTTCTTCACCAAGCTGGCGCCCAACCTCGCCCTGTGCGCCCTCTCCCCTCCCTTGTCTACCTGCACTCTCCGCCGAGCAGCGAGACTGACAAGAGGACCCGTGCGCACGCAGTTGGGGCTTTGCGGGCGTTGGTGCGATCGCCGTCATCGCGTCCGGCATCCCCCGCTTCCAGCGCGAGTGCGTCCCCTTTCACTCTCGTAGCGGGTCCTTCTTGCTGTGAGTCCGTCTGCTGACTCTTTGTGCCCTGCGCAGCGTCCTCGACATGGTCCCGGGTGTGCGTCGGCTGTTTCCTCTCGCTCGTGCTCGTCCTGTCGTCTGTCGTCCGGGTCGACGAGCAGGGCGCCGTCTTGCTCTCGGCTCGATGGCGCGAGACCGACGTGCCTGTGCTGACACGCCCTCTTTGCCGCGCCCGCAGGTTCGCAGCTACTACGTGAGTCGTGCACTCGGCGTCGAGACAGCCGCAGGGACGGTGCCGGTGTCCAGGCGCCGCTCGCTCGGCTACGTCTTCGAGCGATCGCTGACTCTCATGTTCACTCTGCACCCAGGTCGACGACACGCCCGACTCGGACAAGGTGCGCCTCCTCTCGCACCCTCGCCGTGCCCGTCCCGCTCGCGCACAACCTGACCTCGCCCTCCTCTGCTCTCTCCCTCGCGCAGCCTTTCTAAGCGACTCTGTTTCTGTCTGTGTCTTCTGTGCGTGGCTGGGGAGGTGGACGAGAGGGGTAGACGTGCAACTGGAGGGGCCTTTCAGCGATCGAGCCTGGGTTAAGGTGCGGCGAGGAGAGCGAGAGCGAAAGTCGCACTGCAGGTCTGCTCTGCTCCCGAGAAGGCTGTGTGGGTCTATGATGAGCTTGCTCGTGCTTCAAGGCCCGGCTGTGCGCCTGAGAGAGTGCATGAGGGGAGACGAGGCGAGGTGCGCTCGAGCGCAGGCCGGCCCCGGCTCTTCTTGCTCTCTGTACCCCGGGCCACTTCCTTCGCGTCAGTCTGCCCGCCCATCCTGCGCACCTACGCGCCCTGTACCCGCCCGCCAAACCCGCCACACGCCACCCGCAAGCGTCGAGCCGTCGTCGAGGGCGGAGGGAGCTCGTGCCCGCAGCTTTTCTGCGCGACGAGGCCGGGGCGGCTCACGCTCGCTCTGGGGGCGCGGCTGCGTGTGCGAGGGCGGGCAAGGAGGGCCGACGGTGCGAGCAGGCTCCTCTAGACGAGCGCACGAGCTGACGTTGTTGCCCTGTCGCCGCCTCGTCCTCGTCCCCTCCCTCCCTCTCCGCCTCGATCCTCCTCGACCCGCCTCACCCCCGCCCATCCTCGCCCTGCTGCGCCTGTCCCCCGATCTCGCCTTCATCTCTCCTGCATTCGCCACCGACGCTTTTCCCCGCAACCAGCATGCCTTTCGTCGTGCGTCAAGCCCCTCACCCCTTTGCCCCCTCTCGAGAGGACCGCACGCTGACCCGGCCTCGCCGAGCCACCCTGCAGAAGACCCAGAAGAACGACGCGTACTTCTCCCGTTTCCAGGTCAAGTACCGTCGCCGTCGTGAGGGCAAGACCGACTACTACGGTCCGTCCTCTTTCCTCCTCGCCGCTCTCAAGCCCCGACCCGAGGCTGACCGTGTACGCTCTTGCTCCGCTCGCAGCGCGCAAGCGTCTCGTGGTCCAGGCGAAGAACAAGTACGCGAGCCCGAAGTACCGCTTGGTCGTCCGCATCACCAACCGCGACGTGATCTGCCAGGTGCGCCCCTGCTCAGCCCTCTCCCGCCCTTCTCTGCGCTCTGTACTGACTCTCCTTGCGCACACGTGCCCTCCGACCCACGCAGATCGTCTCGGCCAAGCTCCAGGGTGACGTCGTCCTCGCCGCCGCCTACTCGCACGAGCTCCCGCGCTACGGCATCAAGCACGGCCTCACCAACTGGGCCGCGTGCTACGCGACCGGCCTCCTCGTCGCCCGCCGTGCCCTCACCAAGCTCGGCCTCGCCGACAAGTACGAGGGCATCACCGAGCCGTCGGGCGAGCTCGAGCTCACCGAGGCCATCGAGGGCGAGCCCCGCCCGTTCAAGGCCTTCCTCGACGTCGGCGTCGCGCGCACCTCGACCGGTGCCCGCGTCTTTGGCGCCATGAAGGGCGCGTCGGACGGCGGCATCTTTGTGCCCCACTCCGAGGGCCGCTTCCCGGGCTTTGACCCCGAGTCCAAGGAGCTCGACGCCGAGGTCCTCCAGTCGTACATCTACGGTGGCCACATCGCCGAGTTCATGGAGGTGCGCTACCCGTCTCTCTCGTCAATTCCCACCCCTCTCGGGCCCGTCGTCGTCGAGCGAGAGCTCGTACCGGCGCCGGGACCCTCCCCGACCTTGTCGCGCCTCTCGCGCCTTCAAAAATGGTCGCACGACGTTCTTGTTGTGCTCATCGTGCTCACCGGGTCTTGTTTGCTCTACAGAGTCTCGAGGAGGAGGACGAGGAGCGCTTCCGCAAGCAGTTCTCGTCGTTCCTCGAGGACGACATCTCGTCCGAGGACATCGAGGACATGTACCGGTGCGTCCGAGACCCGCTCCTCATTCTCCTCCTCGTGCGACATTCTCCACGCGCTCGTCGACACTGTCACGGCGTCCTCGCTGTCGCCCTGCGCCCTCTCCGTCGTCGTCGAGCCCTCGAAGCTGACCCCGCGCTCGTCCCTCGCCCGCCCGCAGCGAGGCGCACGAGAAGATCCGCGAGGACCCCTCGTACACCAAGACCGACAAGGCCGACCTCGCGTCGTGGAAGGAGGCGTCCAAGAAGACGCACCCGAAGAAGCTGTCGCTCCAGGAGCGCCGCGAGCGCGTCGAGGCCAAGAAGGCCGAGTGGCTCGCGTCGCGCGAGTAGGGCGCTCGCGCTCCCTCGGCTTCGTCGGTGTGACCCTGGAGAGGGGGTTTGGTGGGACGGAGTGCGACCGGGCGGGATGGGCGCGCGAGGAGGACGAGGACGAGGAGGACCAAGTCGCCCCTCTGTCTCTCTCTCTCTCTGGCTCGTCTAGCTGGCCCGGGCTGGTACTTCGGGAGTGGAATCGCCAGTGCGGATGTTCCACTTCTACCGTGTGCGCTGTACGAGAGAGCCTGAGCGAGAACGAGAGCGCGCACCGAGGCGATCGAGGCCTCGGAGCGACCAACTTCATCAGCTCGCTCGACCTTGTCCCCGCCCGTTCGCACCCACTGCAGCTCGCCCGCCTTCTGCGCCGGCCATGAGCCTCTCTTCGAGCCCGTGAGCTCCTGTCGCGCACCCTCTCGAGCCCTGCAGCGCCCTGACTCGCTCCTCGTCGCGACAGCGCGCTCCCCGCCCTCCTCCCCGCCGACCGCCCGCTCGCCCTCCTCACCGACGTCGCCCAGTCGCACACCATTGCGACTTCCAACACGGCAAGCTCGAGCGACGCTTACCCGGTCAAGCTCACGCTCGCGCTCGTCGAGCATCGAGGCGAGGGCGGTGGGGGTGGGGAGCAGGCGGCGACGACGGCGGGCCACGCAGCGTGCGTCGCCCGTGCTTCGCGCATCTCTCAGCAGGATCGATGAGGGTGCTGACGGGCCTCCAACACCGAGCAGGATCCTCATGCTGCAAGACGGCGTCGTCGAGCGCGTCGTGCCCGTCGAGCGGGGCGGCAAGGTCGAGGTTGCGCAGCTTCGCGCCGGTGCTCAACCAGGGTCTGGCGGGCCACGTGCGTCGACCTTACCTTGCTCTCGAGGCCCAGGCGCTGACCTCGCTCGACGACTGCCGCGCGCAGAATCCCGCGTCACGCTCTCGCCGCCTTCCTCCTCCTCCTCGACTCGAGATGCCCCGCTCGCGTTCGACGCCGACCTCCTCTCCCGCCCCGTCACCGAGTTCCTCTCGGCGCTCGACGCCGCGCAGAAGCGCGCGGATGCGGCGCCTTCCGCAGCTCGAGCTGCGCACGACGGCGCCGGCGAGGGCCAGGACGACTTTGCGTGGGCGAGGGGGTACGAGGGCGCGAGGGCGAGGGGAGAAGACGGGCGGCTGAGCCCGACGAGGACAAGGTCGGGAGGCAGGAACCGCGCTTCCTCGTCTGGTGCGGCTGCTCCCGCTCGCGGCTCGAACCTGCGCGTCCTGCCCCGTCGCTCACATCCTTCTCCCCCGCTCACAGTCTCGCACCTCTCGGCGACCTCGTCCCTCGGCCCGGCACCACCACTCGCGCTCGGCCGCCTGTCGCCCGAGCCGCCCTTGCCGTCGAGCGGCAGGCCGTTCGACCCCGCAGACGCGGCCGAGGACTACTCGGCAGAGGAGCGCGCGGCGACCGAGCGCTGGGTCGCGCAGCGGCTGAGCGAGAGGGAGGACGAGTTCCTCGAGCGGGACGAGATCCGGTGCGTCGTCTCGCGCGTGCTCGAGCTCGTCGAGGAGGTGAGGGCCGAGCGCACGGGCTCACTCCGCGACGACAACCTGCAGGGCCTGGAGCGGCACATTCAACGTCAACGACAAGCAGCCCAAGGGCGGCGCGCCCGACGTCCAAGCCTGGGTCGACAGCTGCGACGGCGCCGAGCTGCTCGTCTTTGGGCGCGCCTCTTTTCCCTCTCTCTCTCTCTCGCTCGCCAGGCTCCCGCACTGACGCCTCGCCGACGCCTCGCAGGTTCCAGGAGCTCGACCTGTCGACCGAGGCCATGCTGCGCTACACGCCGTACCGCGAGGAGGTGTGGCGCAAAGCTCTCGAGGAGGCGCTCGCGCTGCGGTTCCCCGACCTCGCCTACTCAAAGGTGCGTTTTCCTCTCCCTCCTCCTCCTTCGTCTAACCCGACTCGAGAGCAAGCCTGACTCGTCGTGCCCTCGCCCTGCAGCTCCACTCGCGCCAGCTCGTCGGCGCCCTCATCCTCATCTACGTTCGCGACGACGTGCGCGAGCTCGTGTCGGACGTCAGCAGCGCGAGCCTCGCGACCGGACTCGGCGGCTTTCTCGCCAACAAGGGCGCCGTCGGCGTCCGGCTGCGGTGCGTTGTGCTCGTCCTCGCTCGTCGCGCTCGAGCCTCTCCTGGACTCGAAGCTGACGATGTCGGGTCGTTGTTGCGGACGCAGGTACCGCGACGCGCCGCTCACGTTCGTCAACTCGCACCTCGCCGCCTTTGTGCACAACACGGCGCAGCGCAACGCCCAGTTCCGCGACACGGCCGAGCAGCTCGTCTTCCCGCCCGGCTCGGCGGCGGCGGCGGCGGCGGCGGCGCGCGGCGAGCTGTGGACGCCCAACCTCAAGCCCGAGGCAGTCAAGGTCGGCGAGGGGTCGAGCGTGTGGGAGAGCGAGGTGCTCGTGTGGTTCGGCGACTTGAACGTGCGTCGACCCCTCGCCGGACCGGGTCTTCAGCCCGCACAGCACGGCACGACTGACTCGGTTGGCACTCGTTTTCGGGCACAGTACCGCCTCGACCTACCTCGAGCCGACGTCGACCGCATGATCGCCCACAAGGAGTACGACCTCCTGCTCGGGTTCGACCAGCTCAAGGTCCAGCAGGAGCACGACCTCGCGTTCCAGGGCTTCAAGGAGGCGCCCATCTCGTTCGCGCCGAGCTTCAAGTTCGACGTCGGCACGCACAACTACGACACGTCGTGCGTCCTGCTCTCGCCCGCTCGTCCGTCCGAGGCGTCCCTCGTCCGTATCAGCAGAGCTGACGTCTCTGCTCGACGCACGCAGCGAGAAGCAGCGCGTCCCGTCCTGGACCGACCGCATCCTGTACATGGGCATGCGCGACGATGCCGTGCGTGCCGTCGAGCGTTACACGAGCCACCCTGAGGTCGTCATGAGCGACCACAAGCCCGTCTCGGCCATGCTCTCGCTCTCGGTGCGTCCAGGTCCTGCTCTCCTTCCACTCTCACGCAGCCTCAGGATGGCAGAGCTGACGCTGGCGCTCGCTGCAGGTCTACAACGTCCAGCAGGAGAAGAGGAGGGCCGTGCACGAGGAGATTGTCGCCGAGCGTGAGTCTTCTCCTCCAGCCTCGAGAGCCTGTCGCTCCATCCTCACTCCCTCTCTGTCACGTCCGCAGTCGAGCAATACGACAGCGACGAGCTGCCCGACGTCAAGCTGGCGCCGAGCCCGTCGATCGACTTTGACGAGATTCGGTTCGACGAGCCCGTCCAGCGAGAGATCGAGGTCGTCAACGTCGGCACGGCCATCGCGCCCTGGGCATTCGTCTTGAAGCCCGGCACGTCGACCCTCACGCTGCCCTGGCTCACCGTCACGCCGGCTTCCGGCCTCGTCCTCCCCGGCGCCCGCCAGACCATCACCCTCACGATCCACGTCACTTCCTCCACCGGCGCCGACGCGCTCTCGTTCCCGACCAGCACGAGAGACGCCGGCATCGCCGACCTCCTTGTCCTCTCGCTGCGCGGCAAGGACCTCTTCCTCTCGGTCTCGGCGCGCGCTTGGACCCCTACCGTCTTCGGCGCCCGCCTGCCGCACCTCGTCCGCCTCGCGTCGCCCATCCGCGAGACGAGCCTCGAGCAGCGCGTGCGCATCGGCCAGGTCGTCGCGGCGGCCGACAAGGGCGCGCCCGTAGGCGCAGAGGGCGACGACCTCCCGCGGTCGGCGGTCCCGCTCGTGCTGCACAACCTCGTCGGGTTTCTCGCCGAGCACGCGCTCGACGTGCCCGGCCTGTTCGCGACGCCGGGCGACGATGAGCTGCTGCGGCTCGCGAAGGAGTGCCTCGACACGGTGCGCTTCCTCTCGCTCGCTCAACTCGTCTTCTCCTCTCTAGCACGCTGCAAGAGCTGGTTCTGACGCTCTCCCTCCTCGCTCGCAGTGCGCCGACTTTCCTCTCGATCGCTTCCTAGCCTCTGCTTCAGCAACGTCGATGGCCGACGACGACATGGCGGCGCACGAGCCTCATCACGCCGAGGTCGCCGACGCCGTCGCCGCGCTCGACGCCCTCGAGGCCGACATCGGCGCTATCTCGCTCTCGTCGCCGAGCATGCCGTCTCGTCCATCGTCGCCGCCTGCGCGCGCCGCAGGCCGCAGCAGCGACGGCGCTGCTGACGACGGCGAGCCGGACCACCTCGGCCTGCACTCGCTCGCGGCGTGCACGCTCGGCTTCCTCGCGTCGCTCGCCGAGCCCGTCGTGTGCTGGAGCGCGTACGAGCGCGCTCTCGGGTGCGAGGACCGCGATGAGGCGTACCGAGTCGTGAGGGAGCTGCCCGAGGCGGTCCGTGCACACCTCTCTCTCGTTCTCTGCCGGCTCGTCCTCCTCTTGCGCGAGCTCAGGCTGACCTTGACCTCACTCTCCTCGTGCAGCACGCCAACACGCTCTTGTACATCTTGGCGTTCCTGCGCGTCTTGCTCAACGAGACGGCCGACCTCGAGGAGCGCGAGGCGAGGCGGGATCGACTCGGTGCGTGCTCGCCCTCTCGCTCGGCCTGGCGAGCTTTACGAAGGACTCGCAGACCGATGTCGAGGACGTAGTGGAGCCGCATTGACGCTTGTTCTGACGTCCGCAGCCGTCATCTTCTCCACCGTCCTCCTACGCGCGCCTCCCTCTTCCTCTTCGGCAGCAGTCCCGCCGAGCGGCGCCATCGACCCGACGAGCGTCCCACGGCGCAAGAAGACGTTTGTGCTCCTCTTGCTGCGAGACCAAGAGGCGCCGAGCGCGACGAGTGGCGGCAGGCCGAGGTGAGGAGGGGAGGTCCGTGCGCGTGTAGCTCTCTCTCTCTCTCTCTCGCTTATCGAGGGCCGTCTCTATCTTTGCATTGCAACGTCGTATAGCATCGTGAGCTCTCCTTGCTCGAGAGCGCTCGCGCCGTCAAGAGCTTCCCCGTTGACAACGTCGACGCGAGGTCGGCCTTGTCCGTCTTGGTGTACGAGGGGTCCTCGCGGATCTTCTCGTGCGCCTCGCTGCGGGCGGGCGAGGGAGGGAGGGTCGGGTCAGTTTTAGGGGCTCGTCGACGATGGCGAGGGCGCAGGGCGATAGCAACGACGCCGTGGCAGCGTCGACGAGCACGTGGAGCACGTCGCGCGAGGGGGAGGGCGAGGAGCGGGTCTCGGACGCACCGGTACATGTCCTCGATGTCCTCGGACGAGATGTCGTCCTCGAGGAAGCTCGAAAATTGGCGGCGGAAGCGCTCCTCGTCCTCCCCGAGAGACTTTGAGGGGCGGTCCGAGCGGAAGGGAGGGGGCGTCGGCGGAGAGGGGCTCGGGCGCGGCTCGCTGTGGCTGAGGAGGGCGGCGAGCTGGCCGAGGGTCGTGACGGGCTCGCGTCGCTGATTGTGCGCGAGGAGCGAGGAGACGGCGACCAGGCTCGTGCACGCTCGCGCCTCTCCCGCTCGTCTGCGTCGAGCGCAAGTGCCTCTGCCTTTCCGGTCGTGAGCGGCTGTCCTTTCTCTCCCTTTCTCTCTCGTCGCACTCTGCAAGCTCAAGGATCGGCTGTCAAGCTGCTCTCGGCTGCGACCCTCGTTGCGCAAAGAGGCGTGCGGAGGACGTGAGAGCCGTACAGCCCTCTTTTGCGCACGGACCGCCGCCCAGAACTACCCGAGGCACTACTCGAGCTAGGCGCAGAGCGCGATGAGGGTCATCTAGTGCAAGATCTGAAGCTGCGCGCCAGAAGCCCGGTCGAGCGAGAGGCGGGAAAGACGGCATTCGAAGAGAATCTACTGCACAGCTCGTTCTACAGCGACGACTTCTGCCCGTCTCCTTGCACCCGATCCTGCGTGACATTCGAGTAGAAGCGTCAGGTTATGCTGCGGCAGGGGAAGAGCCAGGGCGTAAGAGAGAGAAAGACGGCGACGCACCCGGAGCATCAGCGAGATGCGCTGCGAGCCGCCGACTTGCCGACCGTCCCACGTCGCCGTCTCGAGCACCTCGTGCGTGTAGTGCGTCCGGAGAGGCTCGCTTCAGGTCGAGAAAGCTCGCTTGAGTCTCTGTCTCGCGCGCAGCGGGAAAGAGAAGAGCGAGCGAGCGACTCACGACTGGATGTAGGCGCTCCCCGGCTCGAGCAGCACCTCGAACTCGCTCGGGCCCTCCCTGAGCGCAAAAGCGACGTCCTCGCCGGGCTCGCTCACCTGCCTGAAGCGCATGACGCGCTCGCCGCCGAGGCTGACGCCGGCGATGGTGCGTCCGAAGGCGTCGAGGTTGTCGACGTGCGGGGCGATCGAGCCGCGCGACGAGAGGTGGAGGAGGTGGAGGATGAGGTGGTCGGGCGGGGACGGCCGCGGCGAGGATTGAGGTGGCGAGGATGAGGGAGGAGGAGGGAGGAGCGAGTAGACCTTGTCGAGGGCAGCGGCAAGCGGCGTCCCCTCGCGCGCCTCGTCGCCCCACTGCCCGTCGCGGACGAGCATCTCGCGGTACAGCTTGATGACGCCGTCAAAGTGGCCGTCCTCCCACAGCGTCGCGTCGTCCGGCAGGAACCGCGCCGCCGCCGCCCCACCGCCCGAGGCGCCCGTGCCGTCCCTCGCCGCCTCCCAGCCCGGGTGCGCCTTGACCCACTCGCGGCGCTTCTTGCGAGCGGCGGCGGTGGTGCGAGCGGGCGAGTCGAGGACGCGGAGAGAGTGCGAGAGGAGGACGTCGTGCTCCGGGGTCGAAAGGAAGGAAGGCAGGGTGAGGAGGGCCGGGTGGGGCGAGCTGGCACGCGTCGTGTAGCACCGGCAGCAGCTCTTGAGCATACTGAGTGGCCGCAGTGGCGCTCTTGTTGCCATGGCGAGCCGGGGGAGGTGTGGCGAGGTGCGGGGGCTGATGAGGACTTGGTGCTCGACGAGGGCGGCTGCGGCTGGCGCGCGCGGCTCGATGATACAGCAAGGAGGTGCTGCTAGACGTCTGTCCGAGCCGGTGCTCGATCAGCGGTGAGGCGAGAGCAGGAGAGGGTCGGACGCCCGCTCACCGCCAACTCGTCCGCTCCTCGCCAAGTCCGAACCCTCGCTCACCCGGCCGCGCTGCAGCGTCAGCTTCGCTCCCTCTCGCCAGCCCAGCCAGCTCATACGACACGCAGCATGGCAATACCCGTCCCGCCGACCCAGTTCTACGCCCGCTCGAGCCCGTTCTCCTCCCATCTGAGCCACTCGTCGCCGAGCGCCTTGCGCACCCGCTCGAGCTTGAGCCGCACCGCCGCCCGGTCTGCGCCGCGCGCCTCGAGGTAGAACTTGATCTGCGTGCGGGGACGACGGCGAGAGAGTCAGGGCGCGTCCTGGAGGGGGTGAGGCCGCAAGAGAGAGAGCCGGCGCGGCGCACCTTTGGCTCGGTCCCGCTCGTGCGCACCGTCCCGACCACCTCGACGCCGTCGCCCTCTCCCTCTCCCTCGGCCCTTGTGCTTCCGAGCACGAACCCGATCATGTGCGCGCTGCGGTCGACCGGCAGCCTCGGCTCGAAGCTCGGCGGGTTGCCCGAGTCGAACCCGACGGTGAGGTCGCGGATGGCCGTGAGCGGGTAGCCACCGAGCGAGGTCGGGAGGGCGAGCTGTGCGGGGAGGGCGGTCGACGAGTCCTGTGGGCGTGACGGGGAGTCAGGGCGAGGCGGGGCGGAGAGGGCGCGAGGGAGGCAGCGCACGGTGTTCGGGTTGCCGAAGCGCAGGAGCGAGAAGATGCGGTCCGTGACGGCCGAGTCGCGGCTGATAAAGTAGCTGTTGGACGTCGCGTGGAAGCCGTACCTGTCACGGACGAGGAGAGAGAGAGAGAGGGTCAGTGAGGTGCTCGCTGCACACGGTCGAGCACGGCGGCGACGCACCGATCGTAGAGCGCGTCGAGGTGCGCCGACAGGGTCGAGCCCGAGCGTGCGAGGACCGTCGCGAGCTCGCAGAAGAGGGCGAGCGCCGTGACCTGCGGGCGGGCGAGAACAAAGACGAGGTCAGCCTGGGCGGCGCGCGAGCGCGACGACCGACGGGGGCAGGACGCACGCCGTCCTTGTCGCGGATCGTCGAGCCATTGGCGAACCCGATCGCCTCCTCGTAGGCGAACAGGGGCGACAAGCCCTCTCCCTCGAGCTTCTGCATCTCGTTGCCGAGCCACCTGCGCGAGGACCACGAGGTCGAGGCGTCAGCAGGCGCACGACGAGTGCTCGACGAGCGGTAAGATGCACTTGAAGCCGGTGAGCGTCTCGCGGAACTGGAACCCTTCCTTCTTGGCCATCGACTCGAGCATCTTGGACGAGACGGTCGACGCGCACATGGCGAGGTTCTCTGCGCGCGCCCGCAGCTCGTCAGCTCCAGCCGCGTCGCAGGCATGAACGAGGAGGAAGGAGGGCAGGACGCACCGATCGGCGCGCCGCTCGCGCGGTACCGCTCGAGGGCCCAAGCGCCCATGAGCGTCCCGAGCTGGTCGCCCGTGAACACGGTCCAGCTCCCCTCGTCGCTCCTCTCCGCCGCGCAGAACCGGTCCGCGTCCGGGTCGTTGGCGAGCACGACGGTGGCGCCCTCGCGGTCGGCGTGCGCGATGGCGAGGTCGAGCGCGCCCTTCTCCTCCGGGTTCGGGAAGCGCACGGTCGGAAAGTCGGGGTCGGGCTGCGCCTGCTCGGGGACGACGAGGAAGGACGAGGAGGGGAAGGCGAAGGTGGAGAAGGCGGAGCGGGCAAAGGGGAGGCCGACGCCGTGCATGGCCGTGTAGGCGAACTTGAGCGGCGATGTCGAGTTGGTCCTGCTCGAGGGTGGGGCGTCAGTCTCAAACGGCTGCGGCTGTCGAGAGACGAGTCGACGCACTCCTTGTGGAGCGACATGGACGCGACCATGTCGAGGTACAGCTTGACGAGCTCGTCGGTGCCGCTCCAGCCGTCGGTCGCCGCAGGCGGGTTCCACGCGTCGGCGTCGACCTCGATCGACTCCTCGATGGCGGAGGCGATGCCGTGGTCGTGCGGCGGGATGATCTGGACGGCGTTCTCCCAGTAGACCTCTGCGAGCGAGGGGAGCGGCGAGGATCAGCCTCCCGAGCGTGTGAGGAGGAAGGAGAGGGAGCGAGCGCACTGTAGCCGTTGTCCTTGGCCGGGTTGTGGCTCGCCGTGATCATGACGCCGAGTGCCGCCTTGAGGTGGCTCGTCGAGAAAGGCTGCGAGCGGGAGAGTCAGCGTCGCGCGAGCTGGAGGGCGCAGGACAGGAGACGCACCACCATGGGCGTGTGGACGAGCCCCTCGAGCTCGTAGACCCTCCACCCTCTCCTCCTGAAGACGCCCGCCGTCAAGTGCGCAAAGCGCGTCGAGTTGTGCCGGTGGTCGTGGCCAACGACGATGCCGAGCTCCTTTGCGCTCGCGGTCGTGCGCTCGGCGTACTTGGCGAGGCCCGTGCTGGCCTGGAGGATGGTGAGGTCGTTCATGGACGAGGTGCCGGCCTGCATGGGCCCGCGCAGGCCGGCCGTGCCGAACGCGATGCGGGTGGAGAAGCGCTTGACGAGCTCGGCGGTGTCGGCCGAAGCGACGAGGTGCTCGACCTCGCTGCGGGTCGTCTCGTTCTGTGCGGCGCGCATGGGTCAGCTCGGTTTGAACGAGATCGCTGTAGACTCGGACAAGGTGCACACACGCGGCTATGGAGAGAGGGAGCACACGGGCGAGGCGAGGTCAGCGGGTGTGGGGGTCGAGGAGGAGAGGAGCGAAGACAGCGAGAGGGATGCGCACTCGAGTCGGAGCCAGTCGTCGATAGCCTGCTGAAGCTTGGCCGAGTCCATCTTGGCGAGTCTGAGCGAGTGGCGTGAGGGAGCGAGGTGGAGAGATGGACGAGGATGATGGTCCGGCTCTCTTCCGCTCTCCTCCCGCTCACTTGCGCTCAGCTGCATGGTGTGAGCTTGTGCTGTGCGCTCTGAGTCCCTGCGCACGCTGCTGAGGCGACAGCGCTCTCGCCCAGCTCGTCCTCGTCCTGCTCGCCTCCTCATCGCCCTCCTCGGACTCGCTCGTCACCCCGGCCGGGCTGCTTCTTCCCGACGTGACCGCGCACGCCGAGCGCCGTCCCACGAGCCGGACAGCAGATTGCCGGCGGGAAACCCGATCTGAGACTCGTCAATGCGAGACCGCGCCTCAAAGGGTCGTGCGCGCGTCCTCCAACGACGAGCGCGACTCCGGGTCTCGCTCTTCTTGCGCTTCTGCTTCTCGAGTGCGCACCTCGACTCCGACTCGTCTTTCGCTGCAGCCCCTACGCGTTGCCGGTCAACGCGCACCCGGCCTCCTCGTCCTCGCCCTTCCCACCCGCACGCTCCTTTTCCTCCCACGCTCCTCGTCCCCTTCGATCAGCGCAGTCCAACATGCGCCTCACGCTCGTTCTCGCGACCCTGGCGACCGCCGTGTCGCCCGCCCTCGCCTTCTTCCGCCTGCCCTGCGGCCCGCCGCTCGTCGTCGAACGAGCCGACCCCATCGTTAGCCCTGGTGTCGTGGCCGGCCATGTTCACACTGTCGCCGGCGGCAGCGGCTTCTCCCTGACGAGCAGTGCGTCCTGATCTCGCCTTCCTGCGTGCGTGCGCGGGCAGGCAAAGACTGACTGCTTGCTCCCCCTCCTTCTCACCCCCTCGTCCTCCTCTCTTCGTCCTCGTCCTCCACTCCTCTCCTCGTCCTCCATCTCCTCCTCTCGTCGCCTTTACCATCCTGCGACAATCCTGCCTTCCTCTCGCGCTCTGGTCCGTCACTCCTCCCCCGAGCGCAGCGTACCAGGACCTGCGCAAGTCGACCTGCACCTCGTGCCTCGCCAAGGCGGACCTGTCAGCGTACTGGTCGCCTTTGCTCTACTTTTCCTTTGCGAACGACACCTTCAAGAGCGTCGGCGGCGGCACGCTCCTGGCCTACTACCTCCCGCGCTCGAACCCGTCCGACAAGA
This sequence comes from Rhodotorula babjevae, assembly GCA_920104245.2. Taxonomy (NCBI): domain Eukaryota; kingdom Fungi; phylum Basidiomycota; class Microbotryomycetes; order Sporidiobolales; family Sporidiobolaceae; genus Rhodotorula; species Rhodotorula babjevae. The sequence continues at coordinate 140,489 of CAKKSZ020000007.1, read as the reverse complement.
CCAAGGTGCTCGCCTTCCCCGAGGGCTTCCAGATGCTCGCCGGATCGCCGTTCCGCCGCACGTACAACTCGTCGAACCTCGTCGACCAGGCGATCGGGTGGAACTGCCTCGGCGCGACGGGCGTCACCGAGACGCGCATCCCCGAGCTGCCCAAGCAGAACTGCCCCGACGGCCTGCGCGGCGTGAGCTCTTCCTCTCTCCTACCCATCCTCCATCTTCTCCTTCTCCGAGAAGCGATTGAGGTAGCGATCGAGAGTACGCGAGAGCTGACCCAGCTTTGACGACGCTCGCAGGAGATTCGCTTTCCCTCGTGCTGGGACGGCAAGGCGCTCCAGAGCGCGACACAGTCGCACGTCGCCTACCCGATCGGCGGCGAGTCTGGTCGTACGTCCTCCTTCTTTCACGCTCCTCGTTGTCGACGCGCTCGAGGACCGGGCTGACTCGAGGTCCGTGCGCCGCGCGCAGCTTGCCCGCCGACGCACCCAAAGCGCCTCATCACGCTCTTCTGTGCGTCCTGCACGTCCCTCTCGCCCCCTTGTGCAGTCGCTGATGCTCGCGCACGCAGTCGAGGTCATGTACGACGTCGACTCGATGAAGGACCTGTGGCCGCTCGCCAAGAACCCCAAGTCGCCCTTCGTCCTCGCCGTGCGTCGCACTCTCCTCCTCTCTCTCTCCCCATCTCGCGCTCGAGTCACTCATTTACCTCTTCGTGACTGCAGAGCGGCGACCCGACCGGCTACGGCTACCACGGCTCGTCTCGTCCATCTCCTCGTCGAGTCGACTTTCGCTGACGCTCCACCGATTGCCCGCAGGCGACTTCCAGAACGGTGCGGCTCGCCGCATCTCTAGCCGAGTCGGGCCGACGCTCGCTGACCCTGCCCCGACGCGCAGGCTGGGACGTCTCGATCCTGCAACGCGCCATGGACGAGTGCACGAGCGACTCGGGCGTGATCGAGGAGTGCAAGGTGTGCCCCTCTGGCTCTCGTCGTACTCGACGAGACACGGCTGATGCAGCGTCGACAGGTCCTCGAGCTGTACGACCGCTCGGTCGAGCCGGCGTGCCGCAAGACGCCCGACGTCAACGAGGTGCGCTCCCTCTTCCCCTCTCTCTCGCCACCCTTCTTTCGCCTCGCCTGCATCCTGCCGACTGACGAGACTCGCACCCGCACAGGTCGTGCTCGGCACGCTCAAGAAGCTGCCTGGCTGTAATCCGCTCACCAAGACGACCGCCGCTGCTCAGGCCGCCTCGGGCACCTGCCCGAACCTCGCGCTCCCGCCGCTCTTCACAAAGACGACGACGTACACGAGCACGTTTGCGCCGCCTGGGTCGCTCGTCACCAAGGAGTGCGTCGCGCTCTCGTCCTCGCTAGACCTCGCGCGAGCGCTGACCCCGCTCGTCCTCTCGCCGCCGCAAGCATGCCCTACACCGTCGCGAACTACAAGGGCTACAGGTGCGCCCGCTCGCCCTCTCTCTGCGCATGCACAGCATGCTCTGCTGACTCGTCGCCGCCGTCGCCGCAGGTACCAGGGCTGTTACTCAGACTCGAACGCACGGACCCTCTCGCAGCGCCTCTCGCCCGCGACCAAGACGGTCGCCGCGTGCCTCGGCGCCGCCAGGGCGGCCGGGTACAGCTACGTCGGCCTCGAGTACGGCGGCGAGTGCTGGGCCGGCAAGGCGCTCGCGAGCACCGCCAAGAAGATCGACTTTGCGAGCTGCGACATGGTGTGCGAGGGGAACGCGCTCAACGTGTGCGGCGGGCCCAACGTGCGTCTCTCTTCCTCGTCTCACGAGCTTACGAGAGGGACGGGTGAGCTGACGATGCCGGCTCTCAACCGCCCTCTCGCAGGCCCTCTCGCTCTACAAGCTCACCCGGGCCGTCAAGCGCCACGAGCCGCGCGTGCGTCGACGTCTCCCTGCTCCTCTCTTCCGCTCGGTCTCGGGCTGACTCGCTGCAGCTGCAGACTCTCGGCCACGCCTAAACCAGTCATCTCCTCCTCGCCTTCTCAACTTTCCCCTCCTCGTTCTTCGGCCTCTCTCTCGATCGAGTCCTCCTGCGCAGGCGCCGCGAGCTCTCCGTATTCTCGAGACATGCAGTGCAGCTCTCCTACCGAGTCCTCTCGCGCTCGTCGTCGTCGAGAGGAAAGCCGCTGCACATGCGCTAGGACCCCTTCGCACTCGGCGCGCCCGCCGCTTCTCGCACCTTGTCCCGCGCCGCTCGTCCCGCCTCCCTCATCTGCTGTCCTGAGAGCGTCGGTCGTCGAGGATCGGGCGAGTCGGTGAGCCAAAGGCGGTCTTGAGCGGCCGCCTGGTGGATGAGGGCCTCGATGCCTGCGGGAGCGGCGGGACGTCAGCGCGAGCTGCACGCCCGAGAAGGTGAGAGCAGGACGAAGACGCACCGCCAATGGGGGACCAACCGTGCTTCTCGGCGAGCTTGTACATGAGCGTGACGTGCGGCTGCGACGAGCGAGGAGGAGGCGAGGAGGAAGGTCAGCGCGAGGGCGAGAAGGCGGAAGAAGAAGGGGAGCAGGACCTTGTACGCCATCTCGAGCTGCGAGCGAGTCGAAAGTACGTGAGCTCGCGACCGGCAACGACGAGAGAGAGGAGAAGGGCGACGCACGAGCGGCCGTCTCCGCCCCATTTTGCTCCCGCTCGACGAGAACACCTTCTCCGCCACCCGGTACACGTTCCTCTCGCCCTCAGTCTGCGGCCCAAAGCTCGGGATCGCGCCCACGCCGCACGCGACGCCCTCGGCCTCGTCCTCGGTCCAGTCCTCCTCGCGCTCGAGCGCGCGCAGGTCGTACCGCGCAAAGGCCGGCGTCGAGATGATGGCGGCCGTCTCGGTCGGGTCGCGGTTGATGAGGTAGAGCGGCGAGAGACCGAGGGACGAGAGGGCGTAGACGGCTGCGCGGGTCGTGCCGCCGCCGCCGACTGCGAGGAGAGAAGAGGAGGGTCAGGTGCCGCTCGACGGCCTCACCGAGCGGGAGCCTGGACGCACTGATGATAGCACTCCGTCTCTTGCCGAACGGCTCGTCCCTCGTGCGCTGCGCCTCGGGCAGCGAGCTCACCAAGGCGCACCGGATCCCGTCGACGTCCGTATTCCTCCCCTCGAGCCTCGCTCTCCTGCTCCCGTCCTCGTCCTCGACCGTGCCCGTCACGACCACCGTGTTCATGCTGCCGATCTCGAGCACCTCGGGGCTCAGGTCGTCCATGAACGAGAGCGCGGCGACCTTGTGGGGCATCGTCACGGCTGCGCCGCCGAACGTGGGCGAGCGGAGGAGGGCGAGGACGGACGAGTCGGAGAAGGAGGCGGTCTCGTGGCTGCGAGTGATGTCCTGGGTCAGCTCGCGCTCGGACTCGGTTCGATGCGAGGGGAGGGTGAGGGCTCACAGCTTGAACGAGTGGGACGACGAGAGGCCGAGCGAGTCGAAGGCGGTGTTGTGCGCCAAGGGCGACAGCCTGTGTGCAGCCGATTCCGTCAGAATCGCGCTCTCGCATCACTGCACGCGAGCCCGTCCGCTAGCTGCAGCGCCAGACGACGGCTCGCGAATGTGGGGAGGAGGACGACTCAGACGAGGGAGAGCTCAACGCACGAGTGCTGGATGGGCGCGCCGAACAGGTAGAAGTCGCGCTTAGGGTCCATGGCAGCGTAGCGGTAGTACACAGCAGCAGCAAGTGCGACTGCGAGGGCGGTGCCGGCGAGCGACCTCATCGGCGGCGAGCGGGCGGAGGCCAAGCCGCGGCCGCGCGCTCAGCACTCACCCGGCGCTCTTTGTTCTTCCTCCTGAGCATTCTCGCACGTGCACTAGATCGAGCGGTGCCGAGGTAAAGCCGAGGCGGCGGTCCTTGCGAAGGCCGACTCGGGTGAAGAGTGCGGCGAGGAGGGACGACGCAGCCGTGCAGCAGGGGCGGGCTGGTCGAGTAGAAGTGCAAGGAGACTCGCTGCGCGAGGCGACAGGGCGAGAGAGCCGAGACGAGGTGCGAGGGGGCCCGAGCGGGAGGAGGAGCTCGCGAGCAGGATCTCTTTTCCTCGACGACGGCTCAAGCTCGATACACAGGGGTTACAGGACGGGCAAGGCGACAGCACACTACTCCAAAGGAGGCTGCGAGCCCGTCTCTTTGTCGCTCGCGACCTGCTTGACGACTGCGTCGAGGATGGCGTCCACGGGGAGGTCCTTCTCCTCGACGCCGAGCCACAATCGCTGCTGCTCGATGCCCTGCCAGCTGCGAGCAGCTCAAGATAAAGTCAGTCATCGACACTGCGGAAGGGGAGGACGGCGGGAGAGGGAGGAAAGGGAAAGAGGGAGAAGTAGACGCACATCATCGCGTGCTCGCCGGTCACGACCTTCCACCCGGCGTCCTGGGAGAGTTTGGCGAAGGAAGTAAAGGGGGAAGGGTGGTAGCACATCTCGTTTACGACCCCCTTGACGTCTTTGGCGCTGCGGTACGATATCAGCAAGTTTTCGGGGAGAAAGGGGCGGAGGAGGACGCACAGGAACGTCTCGGCGACCGCCCGCGCCTGCTTCTCCTCCTCCGTCTTGGGCGGGAAGTCGGGCACAGCCGACACGATGTACGCGGGCGCGTCGAGCGCCTCGGCCTGCTCGACCGTCTTGACGTGGACGAGCTTGGGCTTGAACGAGTCCGAGGTCATCCTCTCAAAGTCGGCGATGAAGGCGTCGACCTCGGCGTCGTCGCGGTTGACGACGTAGATGGGCGAGCAGTTGAGCCACTGGGTGAGGGCGTAGACGGCGGCGCTGTGGCGGGGCGGGGCGGGGCGGGGCGGGGCGGAACGGAGGGGAGGGGAGGGCGAGGTCGACGAGGGGCAGCGATGGCGCAGGGTCAGCTTGACAGCGCAGAGAAGGTCGCAAGGAGCGCACGAGAGGAGAGAGACGCACCGGCAAGCACCTCCCGCACCAAAGACGGCGCCCGGGCGGATCTTGCCCGACTTGACGTGCGAGTCGTCGGCGCGCAGGATCGACTCGCGGACGCCGACCGAGCTGCGCGCGCGAAAAGCAGCGTCAGCTCAGAGCGAGGCGACAGTCGCACGAGCGCAACGAGAGCTGCTCGAGCTGCCCTCGCGCGCCCGACCGACGAGGTCCGTGCGAGACGTACTCGGTGTTGTGCCCGACGAGCTTGCGCTCGCCGTTCGGGCCCTTGCGGATGATGATCGTGTTGCACGCGCCAATGTTGCGGCCGTCCTCGGTGAGCTCGTCGAGGTGCTGGCAGATGTTGACCTTGTGGGGCCTTGGAGGGTCGACGAGAGCGGCATCAGCTGGGGCTCGGGCGAGGAGCAGGGAAGGGGGACGCACATGGTGACGGCCGAGCCGGCGCACTCGTCGCTGCGGACGTACTCGAGGAAGGCGTCCATGTCGGTGCTCTCCATGAAGCTGTACTTGCGCGGCACGTCGACGAGGCGGGTGATCGTGTTGTGGAGGAAGCTCGCGTATGAGCCGTGGAGCGGGTAGCCGAACAGGCGGTGCGTCTTGGGGCCCTCGGCGCGAGCGGCTTCGAGTGCGGCGGACATGGCGGGTCTGCAGCGCCGAGGGACAGAGTGGGGCAAGGTCAGCTCGAGGAGGTCTGGACGAACAAGGCTGCCGCCGCCGCTCTGCCGCGCCCTCCCCTGCTCGGCTCCGGCCCTGACTCTCTCTACGACTGCATTCTGCGTGCTGCAGACCAACGCCAGCGCACCAGCCGCGCTGCCGTCGCAGCGTCGAGGGGCCGCGGCAACTCGCCGGCGCCGCGCCAGCCTGTCCCGTCGTCGAGGCCGAGAGGGAGGACGCACAGGGTAGCTGAGACTGTAGAGGTGAGGGTGCTGGAGGTCTGTGGACGGTCGCAGCATCGTCAGCGGATGTCCTCGTCGAGGAGGCGGCGGTGGGGCGGCCTCGGGCTGATGAGGACGAGGGGGAGACCACGCACGCTCTGGCGGTCGGCGAAGGGGCTGTAGGGTGTGCAGACACGTATGCAGAAGAGAGCAGAGCACAGCAGCCGAGGCTAGAGTGGGGGACGAGGGCAGGAGGTCGTCTCGCTCGAGTGGGCGTCGGCTCGCACCTTCAGAGCCGCGGCCTCGCCGTTCCTGGCGCGCGCGAAATCGTTCTGCTCGCTACCGCTTACCTCAGCTTGCTCTCGCACTCGTGTCCTCCCTGTCGAGCTGCAGGAATCGCTCTCCTGCACTCCGCTCGAGTCGTCCCTCTCTTGCCCGGGGCAGCCCGCGAACGGACGTCCGTCCGCGGCGGACGGACCGGAGCTTGAGAGCTGGCCGTGCGCCACACCGAGCTCGGCGACGACGTGCTTCAGCCATCGACCCGTTCGAGCGCCGCAGACGAGAGAGAAGCGGGAAGCCGTGTGTAGCGCGAGCGGGAGGTGAGCCCGAGAGGCTCGAGCGGTCGTGCGCTCGCAGGTCCAGCGAGGCTGTGCGACGTCTCGCCTCGTGTTTCGCCCTCGCACGCACAGCCTTCCTCGAGCGACCGTGAATCGCGAGAGGCTGAGGCGCACTATGAGCGGGCGCGGAGCGAGGCTCGCGCACGGCGTCGCTCGAGAGGAGGCACTCGACGCGCGAGCGCTTGAGAGGAAACCCGGCGGCCACCTGCGCCCGCCGAGCCCGACCAGCAGGTCGTGGATGCTGCAGCTGGATGGAGAAGAGCCGACAGGACGAAGCGTGCGAGTGATGAGCTTGACCGCGTGGACGGCACAGGAAGGACCGAGCGAGGGTAGCTGCCCTCGAACCGCTCGAGCCAGGACCTCCTCGGTCGCTCGAGAGGTCCAGCCTCCATGCTCGTCGGGCAGCCAGGCACGAATCATCTCCAGCGGGCGAAGCAGCGCCCGGAGGAGCGGGAGCGAGGAGGAGGAGCAGCGCGGGCAGGCTACTGCGCGACGAGCGAGCAAGGTGGCGACCAGGAGTCGAGGTTACGAGCTTCGTGGCAGAACGGGCCGCTCCGTCGCAGCGTACGAGCCACTGCGCAGGCGCGACACCGATCTCGAGGGGCAGAGCCGACCGGAGGACGACGACGACGGCTCGCCGGGCCCGGCGAGGGGCAGCGGGTGGCGGAGAATGCCGCGGAGCAGCTCCATGTACGCACTGTGCGGAGCAGCGCGGCCCTAGAGCGAGCTCAGGGTGTGGCGACGAGCGAAGAGATGAGGCGGAGGCGAGCGGAAGGTCTCCGGCTCACCCTCGTCCACTCACTCGCTCAGAGCAGCGTCGAAGCCCCGCACAGACACTGCACACCGGTCGAGCCACGCTGCTGACCCGTCAACGCCCACCTGCGCCTGCTTCACGCCTCGCGCTCCCCACCTCCCCCTCCTCCCGACTCTGATCTCGCCCTCGCACACCCAGCACCCGCTCGACGAGCTGCCTAGCCGCCTAGCCGACAACACATACTCCGAACTCGACCATGCCCTCGCTCGCCGACTTTGACCTCGACGAGCTGCACCGCTTCGCCGCCGACCTCGCGTGCCAGGCCGGCGCCTACCTCCGCGACCAGCAGCTCGCGCGCACCCGGGCCGGCGGCGCCTCGGGCCACCTCGACCGCTCGATCGAGATCAAGGAGAACGCGGCCGACATTGTCACGCACGCCGACATGCACTCGGAGCAGCTCATCACGAGCGCCATCCAGCACCGGTACCCGAGCCACAAGTGCGTCGCCGACTTTCTCACGCTCTCAGACACACTCGAGAGCTCGTGCTCACCCTCCCTCGCGACCCGCAGGATCATCGGCGAGGAGTCGTACTCGGCGGGCCAGGAGAAGCGCTTCCTCCTCGACGACGAGCCGACGTGGATCATCGACCCGCTCGACGGCGTGCGTCGCCTCTCCCTTCTCTCGCGCACCTCTTGACGCTCACGTCGAGACGAAGGCTGACTCGGGACTCGCGCTGCCAGACGGTCAACTTTGTGCACCTGTTCCCGACGTGCTGCGTCTCGATCGGCTTCTGCGTCAAGTGCGTCCTCGCTCCCTCGCTCGCTCTTGCGCACCGACGAGCCTCGCTGACCCAAGCTGCGTACCCACAGCAACGTCCCCGTCGTCGGCGCCATCTTTGCGCCCCTCCTGAGCGGGCTCCACCCGACCAACGCCTCGGGCGGGCTCTACTCGGGCGCAAAGGGCCTCGGTGCCTGGTCGACGCCCGTCTCGTTCCCCTACTCGCCGTCGTGCCTCTCGCCGCCCTCGTCGTCGGCCTCTCCCTCGTCGTCGTCCTCTCCCTCGGGCTCGGCCGCCCAGCAGCAGCCGCAGCAGAACGGCGCCTCGACCTCGACCTCGTCCTCGTCGCCCCCGCCCCCGCACCCGCACAAGCTCGACAAGCCCCAGCCCTGGGCGCACGCCGTCCCGCTCCCCTACATCCCGCCGCAGCCGATCCCCGCCGACGCGCCGAAAGGGTGCCTCTTCACGGCCGAGTGGGGCAAGGCGCGCTCGGACGCGCCCGGCTCGGCCCTGCTCAAGAAGAGCACCTCGTTCATCAACATGGCGGCCGAGGTGGGCGGGAGGGGCGGAAAGGGCGGCATGGTGCACGGCGTGAGGAGCTTGGGCAGCGCGGCGCTCGACTTGGTGTATGTCGCGACGGGCGCGGTCGACATCTTCTGGGAGGGAGGGTGCGTCCGACTTTCCCTCGCTCGCTGTCGAGAGGGCTCATGCTGACGATGCGCTCCTCTCTCGTCTCGCGCAGCTGCTGGGAGTGGGTGCGTCTGTGGTCCTCTCCCTCGTCGAGTCGAGGCGGTTGATCCCGCTCGAGACGCCGCTTCGACTGCTCGTCACGCTGTCCGACCACAGACTGACAAGCCCTCTCTCTCCCTCCGCAGGACGTGTGCGCCGGCATGATCATCATCGCCGAGGCCGGCGGGCGCGTCGTTCCCTCGCAGCCGCCGACGTCGGCGCACCTGTCGGACCCGTCGCTCGCCATCCCCGACGCGGGCATCGGCTCGCGGCTGTACCTCGCCGTGCGGGCGTGTGCGGGGACCGAGGGCGAGACGGACCGCGAGGCGCAGGACCGGCTCGTGAGGGAGGTGTGGAAGAGGACGGAGCGGCTCGACTATGCGCGGCCCGAGTGAGGGGACGGGCGGGATTAGAAGGAGCGCTTAGCGAGGCGAGCTTGAGTCGAGGTAGCATTGCATGCATGGCAGCTTGAACTGAGTTGACTGGCGGCGAGAGAGGGCCCGAGCGAGACGAGCTGCACCGCCCCCGTCAGCCGGCCGCCTTCTGAGCGCGGACTCCGCCTCGTCGCGCTCCTCATCACCCGGCTCTCGCCCTCGCTCCCACCCACACCTGCCAGAGCATGGCCAACCCCCGCCAGAAGCGCAAGCAGCGCAGCAGCGTCGCAAAGGCCGGCATCTCCAAAGCCAGCAAGAAGAACCTGCACAAGGTCACCATCAAGGGCCCGGCCATCCTCGCCGACAACTGGGACAAGTCGTGCGTCCACTGTGCTGTACCGTAGCTGGTGGAGCTCTGTCACTGACCCCCATGCTCACGCCCGCAGCAAGACCGTCCGCCAGAAGTGCGTCCCCTCCTCCTCATCTCCTCCCCCCGCCCGCCGAGCTGACCTCCCTCCCCCTCTCCCCGCCCTACAGCTACGCCGCCCTCGGCCTCCTCCCGACCCTCGACCCGCGCCAGACCGGTGGCCTCGAGCCCGAGGCGCGCGTCCCGCTCGCCATCGCGTCCGCCTCGCGCGCCACCGTCGACGACCTCGACGCCGCCATGGCTGCCGCCGACGACGCCGAGTCCGACTCGGACGACGACGACGGCGAGCCCGAGGTCGACGAGCCCGCCGAGAAGAAGAAGGCCGAGGCGCTCAAGCCGGGCATGGCGCGCATCGTGCGCGACGCGCAGGGCAACGTCGTGAGCATCATTGTCGGCACGGCCGACGGCGCCGAGGTCGAGGAGAAGGTGCACGCGCCGGATCGCACGGGCGAGTCGTCGGACGAGGATGAGGACGACGAGGAGGAGGACGAGGAGGTGGAGCAGGTGGCGTCGGCGCAGAAGCGCAAGAAGGGCGAGGAGAAGGTGCGGGGCAAGGGCAAGGGGAAGGCGCAGGGCGCCGACGAGGACGAGCCGACGCCGTGGGGGCGGCCGATGAAGGACTGGGACGCGGCGCCGGCGGTCGAGAGTGACTTTGGCGCGACCGAGGGCGTCGCAAAGGCCAAGGACGTGCGGCAGGGCATCCCCATCTTTGGCGCCGGCCGCTCGGTCGAGGCAAAGACGGACGTCGTGCGCGGTACGTCCCCTCTCCCTCTCTCTTCTCTCTCCGCTTGTTGTCGAGACCATCGCTGACGAGGACCTGCCTCGCCCGCACGCAGCTCTCGAGGAGCGCGCGTCGCGCAAGACCAAGGTGATCCGGCACACGTCCGAGTTTGAGCACGCGTGGCTCGTCGACCTCGTCCAGAAGCACGGCGACGACTTGACGGCCATGGCGAGGGACCGCAAGGGCAACGTGTGGCAGAAGACGCCGGGCGAGCTCAAGCGGGCGTGCGTCCCTCCCTCTCTTCTCCCTCTCCCTCGCTCTCCTCGCCTCGCTCGGCCTTGCCCTCGTCGAGCGCTCATTGACACGGTGTCGATTGTGCGCACAGGATCGCAAAGGCGGGCGGCGTCGACAAGCTCCGGGCGCAGGCCGACCAGGCATAGACGCGCACGGGCCTCCTCTCCTCCCCTCTCCTTCCTCTTCCTCTCGGCCTCTCTCCCTCTCGTCCTGCTCTCGTGCTGTACTTGTTGTGCCACTCGCATCATTCCCTGCCGTCCTCGCACTGCAGCTGTCTTTCCTCCTCGTCGTCGTCTCGTCGCGCCTCCTGAGGAAAGACAGCGCAAGCACGAGCCTCAAAAGTGTCTTTGTGCCCGCCTCGAGCCTCGCCGCTCTACAGCGCGTCCCGCCCGAACCCGCTCAGCCCATCCTGCGCCCCGTGAGCGCCCTGAAGGCCTGCCGCTCGCACTCTGCCTGGACCTCGCGCGCACCGAGCACCTGCCACCCGTCGGCGACGACGCGCGCGCCCTTGGTCGCTGCGCCTCCTGCTCCTGCTCCTCCTGCGCCGCCTCCTGCGCCTCCTGCTCCTGCTGCGCTCGCCGCGCCCGGCGCCGAGGCGAACGAAGCGGCCCGTGCGCGCTCGCGCTTGCCCTCGATCGCCGCGCTGAGGAGGCCCCTCCTCGCGCCCGGCGCTCCGGCCCCTACACCAGCTCCAGCTCCAGCTCCTCCCGTGCCGCCCACGCCCACGCCCATGCCGACCGCCAAGCTCAAGTCGAGCGCGGCGCCGCCCGTCGGGCTCGCAAAGAGGCGGTCGTGGAAGCGCACGGTGGCCGTGTCGCTCGAGACGATGATTGTTGGGGCGCGCTTGGCGTACAGGGCCGGGTCGGCGAGCGACGAGAGCGAGATGAGGGTGAGGGGCGCGTGCTGTGGGTACGGGAGGGAGGACGACGTCGAGGGAGCGGCGGGCGCGGCTGTGTGCGCGGCCGACGAGGAGGAAGGTGCGGGTGCGGGCGAGTCGGGGCGAGAGGCGGGGCGAGAGGCGGCGGCCGACGAGGGCCCGTCGAGCGCCATGCCGTCGTCGGCGGTCGCAGCGGCGTCGTCCTCCTCGCACGCGAGCAAGAAGACCCACCGCGCGCCGACCATCCTCAGCGCCTCCTCGACCTCGCTCCTGTCGCGCCTCGCGAGCCCGACGAGCAGCGCGCACGTGTGCGTGCCGACGGCGTTGATCGGGCTCAGGTTCTGCGTAATGACCTCGGCGAGCGCGAGCACGCGCACGTTCGTGTGCTTGAAGTGGCCGAGCGGGCGCGGCGCGACGTCGTACGACAGGGGCGAGTCGCACGCGGGGACGCACAGGTCGGCCCACTGGGTCGCGCGGGCGGGCGGGAGCACCTCGTCCGAGGCGGGGAGGGCCCCGACGGCGAGCGGGAGCGCGGGCGCGCCGAGGTAGGCGCCGCCAAAGTTGGGCTCGGTCGCGCGCAGGGCGAGGCGGTCCTCGACGAGGAACGTGTAGGGGAGGCCGAGGGTGAGGGCCTCGCGCGAAAAGGCGTCGGCGACGGCGGCCGAGGGGACGAAGAAGGTCTTCTCGAGGATGAGGCCCGACAGGAAGAGGGCTTGCTGCGTCTGGGCGTACGTGAGCTGGCCTGGGGCAGCGACGCCAGGGAGGAGCGGGTGCGTGACGGGCGTCAAGACCGGGTTGAGGTACCGCGAGATCTGGCCGCCCTTGCCGAGGTTGATGGCGAGGAGCGGGATGCGCCGCGACGACGTCGAGCCGTCGTCGAGGTCGAGGTCGTTGCCGTCGGGATCGTCGCCGAGGTCGAGCGCGTCGCACCGTGCGCGAAACTTGAGCAGCTCGAGGTTCGACTCGAACGAGGTCGGCGTCGACACGAGCTTGATGACGTCGCACCCGAGGCGCGCCGCGCGCTTGTACTTGTCGAGCACGGCGTCGCTCATCCACTGCCACTCGCCGCGGCGGTCGTGGTCGGCGCCGAGGACCTGGGTCGCGGCGCCGCGGAGCGCGAGCAGCCGCTCGATGACCTCGTCGGGGAGCGCGAGCTCGACGTCGACGTACTCTGCGCCGAGCTTGAACCCGAGCTCGACGAGCGCGACGTACTCGGCCATGAGGTCCGGGTGGTCGTCGTACGGGTCCGGGAACGCGCCGCCCTGCTTGGCCGTGCGCACGGTGAAGAGGATCGGGAGCGGCGAGCACCGCCGCAGGTGCCCGAAGCACAGGGCGACAAAGTGCGGCGACGGGATGCGCCGTCGACGGGGAGGCGCGGCGGGAGCGGCAGCGGTCGGCGTCGCCGTGCCCGACCTAGGCGCCGACCTCGTGCCGCTCGGACCTCCTGGGCCCGCGCCGGCGCCGGCGCCGACGACGTCGGGCGACCCGACGCGCGAGAACGGCGGCGCCGCCTCGACCTCGACGAGCGTGTCGACGCGCATCTCGATGACGTCGACGCCGCCCGCAACGCGCAGGATCGTCTCGGCGGCGACGACGCGCAAGTCGGGGAAGTTGAGCGCAACGAAGCTCGTCCTCGGGCCCTTGGCGCCGCGGCCGAGCTCGGACTCGCACGCGCCGTACCCGCCGTACTCGCCGCTGCTGGGCCCGCTGACCGGGGGAGGGCGCGGGCCGGCGACGAGCGGGACGTGCGACGACGCAAAGCCGAAGATGGAGCGCAGCAGGCGCACAAACGCCGTCTCGACGTGCTTCATGAGGAACTGAGGCGACGGCGGGCGCGGGTAGGCCGTGAGGGACGCGATCGTGTGGGTGCAGAGCGACTCGAAGTGGGGCGTGCGGCGCGCCCAGACGTGGCGGATCTCCTCGCCCCAGGCGGGTCTGCGTACGATGAGGACGAGTCAGTGCAAGGTCCTGAGTGTAACAAAGCAGAGAGCGAGAGAGTGAGAGCGTACCGAGCCTGCTCGTCGACGAGGTACCGGACCGTCTCCTCCTTGTCGCGCACGACGTGCACGATCGGGCACCCTCGCTCGTCGCGGAACCGGGCGAGCATGTCGCGGTTCTCGTCGCGCTCGACGACGCCGCCGCCGCACGCGACGACGTAGCCGCGCGGGTGCTCGCGCAGGAGCTGGGCGAGGATGCGCGTCTCGGCGTCGCGAAAGGCGTGCCAGCCGTGCGTGTTGACGAACTGCGAGATGGGGCCGTGGAGGGTCTGGAACGCAGAGTCGGCGTCGATGAAGCTGCGGCGGAGCGAGGTGGCGGCGATGAGGCCCAGGGTCGTCTTGCCGACGCCGCCTGCGGGCACGAGAGGGAGGAAAGGGTCAGTGAGCTGCTCTTTGGCGGGAGCGCACTGCGACACGCTCGAGGCGGAGCCCGGAATGCTGACTGCGTTGGGGGCGTGCGAGCTCGTGCTGCTGCCCCACCTCGTCGGGAAGAGGGGGAGGAGGGGGCGAGGGAGGGACAGGAGAGAGAGACTGACGCATGCCGATGAGGACGATGGTGGCATCTGGGTCGTACAGGGGCGGTCTCGGTGTGCGTCGAGACGGTCGTGGCTGTTTCGAGGGCGGTGGTGCGGCGGTGGTCGGGGCGGGAGGCGGCCCGGACGAGGACGAGGACGAGGTCGACGTCGAGGGGCCGGCCGCGGGAGCCGACGATGCGGCGTGCGGGTCGAGCAGTGCCATGCAGGCTCTGTGGGCAACAGCGTGGGAGCAGGCGAGCAAAATGTCGAGAGAGCGAAGCGAGAGAAGGTGAGGAGCCGAGAGAGAGGGGCGATCGGGGTTTGTGCCCAAACTCCGCGGACCAAAACCTCGGGGCGAAACGCGGGGCCTCCGTCCCTCCCTCGTCCTCGCTCTCCCACCACGGCCAGCCAGCGGCCGTACGTCGACGGGCAAGCCCTGCTTGGCCCTAGCTCGACCGCCCAACCGCTCGCAGCAGATCTCGTCCACTCCTCACCTGTCGGCCGCCCCTCGTCGTCCTCCTCCACCTCTCGGCGCTCCCGCTCATCGCCTCGCACCCCGCCGCGGGCCACTCGAGCCACGCGAGCTTCGTCTGCGCCACAGACTCGGCCTTCACCGCGCACCGGTCGCGCCGCCCGAGCCCGCAAGGCCGACCTCGTGCCTGCCGCGGTACCTCAGCCTCGAGCGCGACCGCGCCCACCATGGCCGACTCGGACGGCGACCACCCGCAGAAGAAGCGCCGCGTCACTCGAGCCTGCGACCAGTTGCGTCCGCTTCCCCCTTGCGCCCCCTGCCCTGCTCCTCGCTCACCTCCCCACCTCGCCCCGACTCGCAGGTGCCGCCGCCGCCGCATCAAGTGCGAGGCCTATCCCCGCGCCCAGCTCGACGCGCCCTGCGTCATCTGCACCGAGGCCGGTCACGCAGACGGCTGCACCTTCTCGCGCCCGGCCAAGAAGCGCGGGCCGCAGGCGGGCAAGGCAAAGAGCCTCGAGGAGCGCTGCTCAGCCTTCGAACGCCTCCTCGTTCGTCCCTTTCCTTTCTTCTTTTTTGCTCTTGCGGGCTCCCTCACTGATTCGACTCCCGGTGCGCGCGCAGGGCTACCTCCTCCCCCTCGTCCCCTCGCTCGAGGCGCACGTCGAGACGTTTGTCGCCCTCAACCCGTCCGCCGCATCCGCCTTCTCGCCCTCGCCCGACGGGCCCTCGAGCAGCACCTCGCGCCACCCCGCCGCAGCCATCGACCAGAGCATGACGGCCGCCGACGCGCACCAGGCGACCTACGCCGCGAGCCGCATTCCCGACCTCATGGACTCGGTCCTGCCGCCGCTCGTCCCCGCGCGCGAGGCCGCCAAGGCCGCCGCGTCCGCCGCGTCGTCGAGCGCCGCAGCCAAGCGCGCGTCGTCGAGCGCGCCGACCGGCGCCGGAGCCGCAGCGGGAGCGAGCGCCGAGCGGCCCAAGGACGAGGACGCGCCGCACCTGTTTGGCCCGCCGCAGAGCTCGGCGGCGGCCGCGGCGGCGGCGGGCGCGCTCGACCCCTACGGCGCGCTCCCGCCGCCGCCGCTCGGGTACGGCGCCGCGAGTGCGGGCGCCGCGCTGCGAGGGCCCGGGCACCCGCCGCCGCTCACGTTCCCGCACGCGCACGGTCCCGGCGCGTCTCTGTCGCTCCATGCGCTCGCCGACGCGGCCGTGCCCGACTTTGACGGCCGGGTGCGCGGCGGCGGCGGTGGCGGCGGCAAGGGCGGCGGGTACGAGGGCGAGGTCGAGCTCGGCGTACCCGAGTTGCCCGGCGAGGCGACGAGGAACGTCCTGCTCGACTTGTACTTCAACCATGTCGGGCAGACGTGCTTGCCCATGCTCGTGCGTCTCCTTCTCCTCTCTCTCGTTTAGCCCACGAGACGCTGCCATGAGCCAGGCCCTGACGAGGGCTCGCTCCGGCACGCAGGACAAGTCGCGCTTCCTCCGCTGGTCGGCGCACCTCCCCTCGCACCCGCACCCCACTACGTCCACCTCGAATTCGTTCCCGCCGACCTCTTCGACCGGCCCGCACCTCCCGCCGGCCCTGTACCTCGCCGTCTTTGCCCTCTCGGCGTCGTACCTCGCGCCCGACTCGCACCTCGCGCGCTCGACGCACGCACCCGCCGCGTTCGCGCACGCCGCGCGCGCGCACCTCCTGCGCGACGTGCTCGTCTCGTCGTCGTCGGGTAGCGCGAGCGCGTCGGGCGGCGTCACGCTCGAGACGATCCAGTCGGCGGTCCTCCTCGCCCTCTTCGACTGGGGCACGGGCGCCCTCGCGCGCGCCTGGACCCTCTCGTCCCTCTCGCTCGCTCTTGCCCTCTCCCTCAACCTGCACCTCTCGTCCTCCCTCGCCCCCGACCCCGGCCACCTCAAGCTCCGCACTTTCCACGCCGTCCTCATCGTGCACGCGCTCGTCGCGCTGCGCCTCGACCGCCCGCCGCTCACCGTTCTCGAGGACTATGACGTGCCGATCCCTCCGGTGGACGAGGCGGAGAACTGGGAGCTGTGGAGGGGGGACAAGGGCGCGCAGGAGCTGCGCGACGAGTGGGGCGTGGGCGCGGCGGCGGTCAACGGCGTCGCGGGCCGCGAGTCGGGCGCACGAGCGGGCTCGGGCGACGGAGGCGCTGAAGAGGGCGGCGGCGGCGCGGGCGACAAGGCGGTGCCGAGCTTGGCAGGAGCAGGAGGAGGCTCGAGCGCGCCGCCCGCCGTGCGCAGCAACGCGCTCCTCACGTTCGCGCGCCTCGCCCAGCTGTGCGCCGTCGCGCTCGGCGTCCTGCGCTGGTCGGCGTGCCCGCGCCGGGGCAATGGGCAGGGGCTCGCGGCCGGCGAGCAGGAGCGCGCAGAGCTCGTCGCGGGGCTCGCGGCGTGGGAGGAGCAGCTCGAGGGCGATCTGAGGCTCGGCGACGCGAGGGGAAGCGTCGAGCGTGTCGGCGAGAGGGCGAGGTGGACCGTCGAGATGCAGATGCTCGTTGCGGCGCTGTACCTCAAGCTGCGGCCGCACCCGTGCGTCCTCCCTCTCTTCGCATCCCGCCTCGTCCTCTTCCTTCCTCCCGCACCGTTTTCGCTCCTCGTTCTCTTCTGCTCGTCCTCCCTCTCGCTCGCGCTCGACAATTGACGCCAACCTTCCTCCCGCCGCAGCTCATTCGCGAGCGTCACGCTCGACCCCGTCCCGCAAGCGCTCGGCCTCCTCAACCACGTCCTCGGCCAGTTCCGCACCTCGTTCACGCTCCTGCGGTCGCTCCCGACGGTCGACGTGACGCTCGACATCCTGTCGCGCGCCCTGTTCGAGCAGACCGACTACGCGCCCCACCATCACGACGCGGTCCTGCGCGCGTATGACGAGCTCGGGAGGGTGTGGCCGACGGCGAGGGAGAGCTGGGTCAGGCTCGCGACCAAGGTCGACGAGCACAAGCGCGAGCTGGGCCTCTTGCGCGGTGCGTCCTCCCCTCCTTTCCCTCCGTCGCGCACTCCCTCTTTCTCTCACACAGCCGCTGACTCTCCTCTCTTCGTCTCGCAGGCGTCCACCCGACCACCTCGGCGCACCCCTCGCCCTACGCCGTCCCCGCTCCAGCGCCCATGGCCGAGCCGTTCCAGGCTTTCCTCGGCTTCAGCCACGACCTCGGGCCGGGCGCGCACCCGTCGACCGTGCTCGACTTTGGCTCGTGGGACCAGACCGATCTCCTCGTCAGCCTCGGGCTCGTCATGGACCCGGCGGCGGCGCAGGCGCAGGCGGGAGGAGCGGGCGGCGGAGGCGGCGGCCTGAGCGGGTACGGCGGCGAGGGAGGAGCAGGCGGCGATCACGGCATGATGTTCTCGAATGGCGGCGCGTGGCAGCCGCTCGCAGGGTGGGCCGACCCGACGAGCGGCGACGGCGGCGGGGCGGGCGGCGCCGCGGCGCACGGCTCGCTGTCGCTCCCGCTCCCGATCGAGGGCGTCCTTGGCGGAGCGTACCCGCCTGGCCCGCCGCCGCCGCCGCAGCAGCAGCAGCAGCAGCACAGCCCGGGTATGTCGATGTCGATGTCGTCGACGCCCGGCGCAGGCGCGAGCGGCAGCGCCGGCGCGGTCGCGGCCTACTTTCCCTCGCCGACGCACGCCCAGCAGCCGTTCCACCACCCGATGGCCATCTCGCCGCCCACGATCCCTCCTCACTCTCACGCGCTCTCTAGCGCCCCGCCCTCGACGTCGGCGCCGGCGTCGCACGCGCACCCTCACGCGCACTCGAGCGCGCTCTCGAGCCTCCCCGGCGCGCCGTCGCCCTTCCCGAGCGCCGCGCCGAGCCCTGCGACGGGCATGGGCATGCACATGAGCCTCGGCGACGACATGGGCGACGATGACGGCGGCGGCGGCGGCGCCGGCGGAGGTGATGGTGGAGGACGAGGCGAGGGCCCGGGCACGGACCTGCTCACGAGGTGGCTCGACCGCGGGTCGCTCGGGTTTGCGGCAGCCGCGATGGCGAGCGACGAGGGTGGTCGAGCGAAAGAGGGTGCGGCGGGAGGAGGAGCAGGAGCAGCTTGACCGGGAATGCAGCGCGTTCCGCAGGAGCTCACGCCGGTCAAGAGGGGCCTCGGCGCGCGCACGAGCTCTCGAAGCTGTCGCCTCCCGTTTCGCAGAGCAAAGACGTTCTAGTCATCGAGGCCTCGCACAAGAGACGAGAGCGCTCGAGGGACGGTGCGTCGTCGCAGCGTTGCAAAGAGCGGTCCGAGCGGCTCTACCTGCGCCCGCGCTTGCCGCCGCCGCCACCACCACCTCGCCCACCTCCGCCGCCGCGTCCACCCCTCGACCCTCCTCGTCCCCTCCCACCGCCACCAACCCTCGGCATGCCCGCCTCGCGCTCATCATCGTCGCGGTCGCGCTCGTCGCCCTCGTCGGCGCGGCGCTTCTTGCCCTTGTTGCCGAGCGAGCCGCTGAGCTGCAGCTCCTTGACCTCGCGGATCGCCTCGCGCTGGGCCTCGCCGACGCGCTCGGAGAGGAGGAGCGCCTCGGCTTTGCCCGACGCGCCGAGCGGGTACTCGTCCATCTTCTTGCCGATGACGCCTGTGAGAGAGGGAGCGAGTCGGTCGAGGGAGGGCGAGTCGGGGGAGAGAGGAGAAGAGGGAGGAAGGGAGAGGAGAGGAGAGGAGAGGAGAGTCAGCTCGTGCTGCATGAGGGAGAGGAGCAGGGAGAGGACGAGCGGACGCACCCTCGATGCGCTGGAACAGCTCGACGTCGTACTGCGTCACGAGCGTGACACTCTTTCCACTGCGCCCAGCCCTCGCCGTGCGTCCAACGCGGTGGATGTAGTCCTTCGAGTTGGTCGGGAGGTCATAGTTGACGACGAGGTCGACCGACGGGATGTCGAGGCCGCGCGACGCGACGTCGGTCGCGAGGAGGATGCTCTTGCCGCCCGACTTGAACTTGTTCAACGCGCCGAGGCGCGCCGACTGGGACAGCTGGCCGTGGAGCGGGACGGCCGGGAACGACAGGAGGCGCAGGAGGATGGCGAGGCGCTGGGCGTCGACGACGGTGCGCACAAAGACGATGGTCGTGAGGCCCGAGAGCGTGTGGAGGAGGTGCACGAGGTGGAGGTCCTTGTGCTTGAGCGGGACGAGGAGGTAGTACTGGAGGAGCGTCGACACGGTCTGGTACTTGCTCGACACCTCGAGCTTGACTGGGTCGCGCAGCGACGCGCGCTGCAGCTTGGCGACCTTGGTCGTCATGGTGGCCGAGAAGAGGTACGTGCGCCGACCCTCGCGCGGGATCACCTTGAGGATCTTGTCGATGACGGGGCCAAAGTCGAGGTCGAGCAGGCGGTCGGCCTCGTCGAGCACCTGCAGGAGGGCGCGGATCGCGTCAGCCGGCGTCTACATCCTCAAAAAGGAGCAGGCTCGACGGGTGGAGGACCATCAAGCTGCCCCTGGGGGAGAGCGCTGAACGCACCAAGTATCGCAAGTTGCGGAGCGAGAACCCTTTGGTGTTCTCGAGGTGGTCCTGGAGGCGACCGGGCGTCGCGACGATGACGTGGGGCTTCTTGGCGAGTGCGACCTGCTGCGCCATCGTGTCCATGCCGCCGACGATGGTGGCGACGCGCACGCCGATGCCGCTCCCGAGCGCCGTGAACGTGTCGCTGATCTGGTACGCGAGCTCGCTGCGGGCGCGGGGGGCGTGGGTCGGGGCGCGGGTCAGCTCGTGCTCGTGAGGATGGCGTACGAGGAGAGGAGGGACAAGGACGCACCGAGTCGGGGCGAGCACGACGGCGAACAGGCCCTGCGGGTCCTCCCACAGGTGGTGCAAGATGGGGAGCGCAAACGCGGCCGTCTTGCCCGAACCCGTCTGCGCGAGCCCAATGATGTCGCGGCCCTCGAGCGCAAAGGGGACGCACTCCTCCTGGATCTGGGACGGCGCCGTGAAGCCGAGCGAGGTGCACGCGTCGCACAGGGCGGGGAGGAGCCCGAGCGAGGCGAACGTCGCGGTCGACTTGGCCTCGGTCGTGAGCATGCCCCCGGGGGCCGAGGCGGGGAGGAGCGTCGCCTTGTCCTTGGGAGAGCGCGGGAGCGGCTGGTCGGAGTCGGCGGCGGCGGCCTTGGAGGTCGAGGCGACGGGCGCGGGCGAGGGGCTGCGCGAGGCGGCGCTGCTGCTGCCGCTGTGGTGCGACTGGTCCTCCGAGTCGGACATGGGCTCTGGACAGCTAGCGCTGGAGCGGGTGGTCGAGGGAGATCCGGACCAAGAGGTCGAGCTCGAGGCGGACTGATGAAGTCGGGGCTCGCTGTCTCTCAACCGACGACAGCGAGCTGGACACTGCTGTGTACTGCAGTCGATGCACGATTCTATCACAGACCTACAGAGAGCCTCTACGACCCCGCCACTGCGAGTTCCCTCCCCACCCGCCGCTCGACCCTCTCGCCGCCGCCCTCACTTGCTCCCACCCTGCACCGCATCGAGCACGACCTGCCTCTCGTCCTCACCCAGCTTGCCCAGCAGCTCGCCCGCCGCGACGCCCCGCCCGAGCGGGCCCATCTTGGCCCACGTCTTCCCGACGAGCCTGACGAGCTTGTCGCGGTCGCCGGCGAACGACGACGCGAACTGGGTGAACTCGAGGTGCAGAAAGGTGCAGCAGACGGCGTCTTCAAAGAGGTGCGCTTCGGGGTCTGCGAGAGGAGAGTGGGGCGAGGGCGAGGAGGAGGGAAGAGGGGGTCAGTCGCTCGTACGCTCGGCGCCGGCGAGCGCATGGCCCTTCCGGCAGCGCGCACCGCTCGAGCGAGCCGTGTCATTCGTCGAGACGCACCTCGCAGCTCGTCCTCCCGCTCGGGCACCGGCGCGCGCTGCAGCGTCCTCTTCAAGAGCAAGTCGCGCACGCGCCCAAACAGCGCCGCGTCGCCCTCGTCGTCCTCGACGTAACCCGCCTGGCGCATGACGTCGTGCGCAATGTCGGCGTGGAACTTGTTAAGCGCGGTCTGCGGGCGGGAACGGGGGCGGCGTCAGGTGCTGCGAGCGAGGGAGGGCAGGGGAGGGACGACGTACCCGCCACGACTTGTACCCGCTCAGGCCCTCGGGATAGTCCTTGCGCGGCCGCTCCCACCGCCGGACGTGCTGGCTCGCGGCAGCGAGCAGGAGCGCCTCGGCCGGCCCTTGTCGGAGCGCGTCGACGGTCGACAGGGCGCTGAGCTTGCGCGCGTAAAGCTCGAGGGTCGAGTGGTAACGCAGCGAGGGCGTGCTTGGCCCCTGTGCTTGTGCTCGTACTTGTGCTTGTGCGGGCTCGTCGAGCGAGGTGGACGGGTCCTGGAGGTGCATGGCGCGGAAGGACGAGAGGGCGACGAGGAAGCGCGGGGTCGGGGTGTAGGCGGCGGTCGACGGGTAGTCGTCGGTGCTCGACGTGGTGGCCATGGTGCGCGCTGGCAGCGCTCTGGCTTCGAGGGTGAGGGCGAGGTTCGGGTCGAGGTGGGGAGGGCGAGCGGCGAGATAGCGACGAGCCGAGGCGGGGTGGTGGGTGCGGCACGATGAGGCCGTGCAGAGCGTTGCGAGGTGCGGAGAGCGGTGGTGGGAGAGGCGAGGCAGGCGAGATGCCGAGGAGTCGAGCGGTCCGAGGCGAGCTAGGGAGGGGCGAGTTACGAGGCGGTGCGACGAGAGCCAAGTCGAGACCCGAGGGGAGGCCCGGAAACGAAGGCGAGCGCGCGCCTGAGCTCGGAGCGAAGTGGCCTCTCCGCCGACGAGCGAGCACCGACTCACCTCCTCCAGCTCGCTCTCTACACACTCTCCCAGCCACTCGAACAAGCATGGCATTCAGTCAGTCCCCTCTCTGCGACCATGCCCGTCTTTGAACGGCCCGCTGACCTCTCCCCGTTCCCCCTCCACCACCCCCTCGCCAATCCCTCCCCCCTCCCTCATCTCCATCTCGCCGACCCACCCCCCTGTGCGACCTGCGCTCCCGCTCAACCTCGACCTGTCACCCTTGCGACCGAGCAGACGCTCCTGGCGGTGGTCGCGGTGGCCGTGGCGGTGGACGCGGTCCGTCTCGCTCTCCGCCTTCTCCTCATCCGCCTACACTCACTGACCCGCCTCGCCTCCTCCTCCTCCTTCTTTCCTCCCCGCGACCCTCATCGACTCGACTCGACTCGACTTGACGCACAAAGGCGCCCCTCGTGGCGGCATGGGCGGCGGTCGCGGCGGCGGACGCGGCGGCGGATTCTCGTCGCGCGGCGGTGCTCCCGGCGGCCGCGGCGGCGGCTTTGGCGGCGGGCGTGGCGGTGCGCCGCGCGGTGGCGGACGCGGCGGTGCGCCGCGCGGCGGTGCCCGTGGCGGTGGGCGCGGCGGCGGGCGCGGCGGCGCAAAGGGCGGCGTCGGTGCCAAGGGCGGCGCCAAGGTGATCCTCGAGCCGCACCGGCACCCGGGCGTGTTCGTCGCCAAGGGCAAGGAGCACCTCCTCGTCACGCGCAACCTCGTCCCCGGCGACAGCGTCTACGGCGAGAAGCGCATCTCGATCGAGCAGCCGGCGGCCGACCCGAGCCTGCCCGCCGAGAAGGTCGAGTACCGCGTGTGGAACCCGTTCCGCTCCAAGCTCGCGGCCGGTATCCTCGGTGGCCTCGACGACATCCACATCGGCCCGGGCAAGAAGGTCCTGTACCTCGGCGCCGCGTCCGGTACCTCGGTCTCGCACGTCGCCGACGTTGTTGGCCCCGTGCGTCCCTCTCCTGCGCTCCTCCTTCTCTGCACGCCTCACGAGCCCTCGCACTGACTCGCCGCGTGTCGACGTACTCGCTCGCAGGAGGGCACCGTTTACGCCGTCGAGTTCTCGCACCGCTCGGGCCGTGACCTCGTCAACATGGCCAAGAAGCGCACCAACGTCATCCGTGCGTCTCCTCTCTCGCCCATCTTTCCCCTCGAGCGCATGCTGACGAGCCACCTCCCCGCTCGCGCCAACAGCCATCGTCGAGGACGCGCGCCACCCGAACAAGTACCGCATGCTCCTCTCGATGGTCGACGTCGTCTTTGCCGACGTGGCGCAGCCCGACCAGGCGCGCATCGTCGCCCTCAACGCGCACCACTTCCTCAAGAACGGCGGCCACGCCGTCATCTCGATCAAGGCGTCGTGCATCGACTCGACCGCGCCCGCCGAGGCCGTCTTTGCCGCCGAGGTCAAGAAGCTCCAGAGCGAGAGCTTCAAGCCGAGGGAGCAGCTCACGCTCGAGCCGTACGAGCGTGACCACGCCATGCTGGTTGTGCGTCGCGTCCTCGGTCTCTACCCTCGTCCTTCCTCTCGAGCTCGAGTCACTGACCCTCCCTCTTTGCCCCCGCCCCGCAGGCCGAGTACCAGCGCCACAAGTGAGCGCTCGACTCGACTCGACTCGCGTGAGCGTGAGGTGAGGCGGCGCCAGGTGGGTGCGGCGCACCGACGTGTTGTAGGCGGTCCCCTTCTTCCTTTGCCCCTCCCGATCTCTCTCTCTCCTCCCTCTCTCGCCCTCGCCTCGCCTCCTTGCGCCCAGGGGTGCGGGAGCCTGTCTCGATCTGCATAGCTGTACTTCTACGCCTTCTCTGCCCCACTGTGCTGGCACTGTGCGCGAGAAGCGAGAGTGCCTCGTATGCCGGCGCTCACGAGGACTGAGCGCTCTCGCTCTCGACCTTGAGCAGGGCCTCTCGCGACCGACGACGATGATGGGCTAGCGCGGGAGAGCGTCCTGGTGCGGCAGAGCAGGTCTACATCGAGAGAGCGCCGACGCTCGACTCGGCAAAGGCGCTTGGGAAGGCCGAGCGGAAGAGGGGTCCGAGCGGGGCCGGCAAGCTCGCGACAGCCTCTCCTGGTCCTCGCGCTCTCCTCAGCTCTTCTCTCGTCCGCCATGCGCTCTCAGGAGAACATGCTGCAGCTCAAGGGGCTTGCAGCCGTGCGAGTGCGGCTCAAGCATGGTCGTCGACGGTCCTGCCGCTGGTCCCTAGAGCCGCAGGATCTAGCGGCGGCTTCCATCGTGACCCGAAGCCGCCCTTGTGTCCGTCCATCGCCTCCCGACCGCTCGCCGCCACCGCCCGCCACCCGCATCCCTCCTTACCCCTCCTCTTCCTCGCGCTCTCCCTCTTCCTCCTCGGCCCACCCCTCCCCGCTCCACATCCTGCACCGCTCGAGCGCCAGCACAAGCGGCACGAGGTCCTCAGCCTGGCGCTGCGCCCCCTCGTCGGCGGCCTCGAGCGCGGTCGAGCCCGGCGCCGAGAGGACGAAGAGGTCGCCCGAGATCGGCGGCGGCGGCGGCGGTGGTGACGCGGTCGAGGGCGGGTCGAGGCGCGCGAGTCGGCGGGAGAGGAGGTCGAGGAGGGCGTCGAGGGGTTGTCGGGTGGCGGCGAGGAGGTGCGACGAGGGAGTGGGCGGGTCCTCGGGCGGTGGAGGTTGAGGGAGGGAGCAAGGCGGGAGGACGACGCCGGCGAGGAAGGTCGAGAGGTGGTAGCGCCGTGCTGGGGGGGAGGGGGATCGCTGAGGGAGGGTCGAGCTGAACGAAGGAGGCGCAGGGTCGGCGTCGCCCGCTGACGAGAACGGCGGCGAGAGGTCGAGGATGCCGACGACGCGCCGGCCACCGTCGCCGAGCTCGCGCAACACCTCGTCGAGCTCGTCGGCGTGCACGCGTCGCACCGGTGCTCGCCGTGCGTCCAAAGTCCACGCCGCAGGCCATGCCTGGATGCGCTCGGCAACGAGCTCTGCCTCGTGAGCGACGCGCCGAGCGAGGAGCGAGTGGACGTGCGCGGTGACAGCCGGTGGCGGGAGCATGGTGGCGGACGAGTTGAGGCGCTTGTACGAGCCTGCAAGAGGGAGCGAGACTGTGTCAGCGCTGAGCGGCGGGGAGAGGGGAGCGAGCGCGAGGAGGTCGAGGCGGACCTTTTTGAGCGAGGACGGCGACGGCGTCGGACCAGCAGGTGACCCACATGGCCTTGCCCGTCGAGCCTTGTCGAGAGAGGCGGTCCTCGAAGCGCGGATGGAGGATGCGCGACGGCTGGAGGACGAGTCGAGAGGGGCTCGAGGTCGAGCTGGACGTTGGCGAGGGTGGGCGGGTGAGCTCGAAGCGGACCATCATCTCTGCGTTCGCGAAGAGGGTCAGCAGATGCAGGAAATCATGGTGATGGTGAGGTACGCACCGCACGGCAGGACCTTGTTGGTGAGGAGGCACCGCCTCAACGGCGACGAGAGGATGCGCACTGCGAGCGGGGCGCAAACGGGGTCAGCTCGGCGTTGCAGTGCCAGCGAGAGACAAGACGCACGGTTGACATCGCCGCGAGCGGCATCCCAACAGTGTCCCTCGCGGAGCGGAGCGTCCCGCCGACGACGACGCTCGGGAGGAGGAGGTGGGGAGTCCAAGAGCACCGAGCGGGCGCGGCGGGGCTTGGCTGCGCTCTGGCAGATGCAGCAGGGGCGCATGCAGCCGCGCTTGTGGACTGCGGTGCTGGCAGTGAGCGGTGGTGAGGTGGACGAGCCAGGGTCGTCGCTCTCGCTCTCTCGTCGAGGACCAGTCTGCAAGGACAGCTCGTGCGTTCGTGCCGTTCAGTGTGCAGGCTCGCCGTACTGCTCAAGAGTCGGCAGCGCGGGCTCGTCGCTCTCCCCGAGCCGTCGCCGTCGTCCTTCTCCTCCTCGACCCGCTCCCCTCGCTCCCGATCAGCTGATGATCAATCGCGGCCGCCCGGCTGCATTCCGAGGCGACGCGCACATCCCGTCATGCCCCTCGCTAACCACAGCATCTGGCCGACGCCGCTCGAGGCGGGACACGCGGCCTCTGCGCTGGAGCCGCTTGCGGAAGTCGGCTCCCTCCCGCGGCCGTCGACGTTGCTCCCGACTTTGGCTACGGCGTTCGACCGCTAGCGGTCACAGAAGGTCTCGCCAACAGAGCAGCGACGTCCTCTCGGGATGGCTTCGCGATGCGACTTGGCGAGCTGCTCGAAACTTCCCCTAGACCTCCTCGCTCCTCCCCCGCCTTGGCCCTCGTTCCCGCTCGCCGCCCTCTCCCTCTTCCACCTCTGCTTCTGTACCTCTGCTCGCACGCTCCACCATGGCGACCAAAGTCTCGCTATCCAGCAACGACCTCAAGAACGTCCTGCGACCTGTCGTGCGTTCCTCGCTCTCCTCCTCCCACGCGAGTTGACCGACAACTGACCCTCTCGCCCTGCAGCTCGTCGGCACCTTCATGTCGTGCTGTCTGTGCGGCGTCATCCTGTGCATCGGTGCGTGCCCTCTCGCGACGCAGTGAGCCCCGAGCAGCGCTTACCCGAGCGCGCGAGACGACGCAGGCTCGCTCTACTTCAAACACTTCCCTCGAGATCGGGGCGCGCTCAGGGCGCTCGTCCTCTTCCTCGTCTTGTCGTCAGTGGCCGTCACGGCGACGTGCTCGGCCTGGACCTGGATGATCAGCGGTTCGTCGAGCGCGCGCTCTCCCACCCGCGACAGGTGGCTGACCCTGGCTCTCGCTCGCAGGCAAGGAGATCACGTCGACCGACGACCTCATGCCTCTCGTCCCGTCCTTCGTCTTCTTCCTCGTCCTGTGAGTGCGCATCGACCGTCATGCGCCCGGCTGCCGACGCTGACCCGCTCCGTCCTCGCAGCGTGTCCGTCCCCGCTTGTCCTCGTCGTCCTCGCTCGCTCGTCGCCTGACCCTCTCCTCGTCGCAGAGGTCTCACTATCTGCATCGTCCAGTTGTGGTACGCGTGGCGCTGCTGGGTCATGGGCGGGCGTAAACGGTGGTGGGTCCCGGGCTTGATCGCGGTCGGGTCGGTCGCAGGGTATGGTGCGTCTCGGCACTCTCTCTCCTTTCCGTGCGCTCGAAGACTCACGAAGTACTGCTCGCAGGGTGCATCATCTTCCTCACGACCCAGATCTCGCCCAACAAGGTCCTCAACGACTTCATGACGGTCGCGTGCGTCCTCTCCTTCTTAGTCCTCGGCCTGCTTCAGCAGCTGATACGCTTGGCGCGCAGCATCGTCACCTTTGCATGGCTCGTCTTGCTGCTGCTCGTCGGTGCGTCTACCCTCCAGTCTCGAGCCTGACGCCCAGCCCGAAACTGACGCACGGCCCCCTCCTCGCAGACCTCGCCATCACGCACGTCTCGCTCGCTCCTCGACGACCCGAGCCGGCTCTGACGCCCTCTCCTGCTCGACGTGCAGGATCGACACGTTCTGGTACCTCGTGTGGAAGCCGAGGAAGGAGCACGGCGGCATCCTGCCCAACGACTCGTGCGTCGCCTTCTCGCCTCGACTCCCCCTCGTCCTCGAGCTGACCTCTCCTCCTCCTCGCAGTCGCCTTCGGCAGCTCGCCGGCCTCGCCGCCAAGACCAACGCTGTCGGCCTCCTCGTCCAGGTGCGTCGCTCGATCCAGCCGACGCAGTCCCGCTCGAGACTGACCTCGACCTCGTGCGCGCAGGTCATCGTCATCATCCTCCTCTTTGCGTCGCCGGGCAAGTTCTTCTACGCCGTGCCGGCCATGCTCGA
The DNA here is from genome assembly GCA_920104245.2 of Rhodotorula babjevae. NCBI lineage: Eukaryota > Fungi > Basidiomycota > Microbotryomycetes > Sporidiobolales > Sporidiobolaceae > Rhodotorula > Rhodotorula babjevae. Next base: position 112,714 of record CAKKSZ020000007.1, on the reverse strand, counting down.
AAGCATGCTCTGTGCGTCGTCCCCCTCGGCCTGGTCCGGTGCCTCGAGCTGACCCTCCTCTCGCTCGATCCGGCGCAGACTCGGGCTCCGTCATCGTCTCTCGTGCGTCGTCGCCTGACTGACGAAGATCAACTCGCACGAGCAGCACTGACCCACTCGTCCTCTCGCAGTCCTCGCACGCGAAAACCCTCGCGGCGTCTCCTTCTCCAACTACTCGATCACGACCGGCCCTAACCGCTCGCGCGCGCCACCAACCCCGATCGGCTCGTTCCTTCGGTCGTCGGCGTCGCGCACGATCGCGCTCGACGAGGCGCAGCGCCGCAAGCGTTCCGAGGCGACGGCCGTCGGGACGCTCCGGCCGTGCTACGAGCGCGACATGGACCCGCGGTGCGACGCCGACGACGAGCAGGGCATGTGCAGCACGGACGCGCCGAGCGCGAGCACGTCGGACGAGGCGATGGGCGAGAAGAGCGGCGCGGCGGGACAGCAGGAGGCCGACATTGCCGAGGCGGACCAGGCTGCGCGGGAGGAGGAGGACCGTGCGCCGCGGATGGCGCCGACGGGCGACGACATTGTGTGACTCGCTGCGAGTGGCGGAGCTTGATACGATACGGGACGTGCCGTGCAACTAGCTGTACCACTGTCTCTCTCGCACGGACCGCTTCCTCCCCGGACGAGATCGAGAGCGCGAGGAAACAGAAGCATCGTTGCGAAAGCTCTCGCCGCTACCGCCCGTGGCTGCTGCTCGCGACGAGCCCATCGTCCTCGAGCCCTGCTGCACCCTCGTCCGCCTCCTCGCTCCCAGCGAGCACGTCCGCCTCCTCGTCATCGAGCACATCGGCGAGCCGCTCCTCGAGCTCGAGGTTGCGCACCCGCAGACGGTCCACCTCGCGCCGCAGCTGTGCGAGCTCGCCCTTGGACGCCGACGAGGACGATGCGGCGCCCGAGCCGGCCGACGAGGCGGCAAAGCGGCGCGCCTCGGCGAGGTCGTTCTCCATCGAGCTGCGAGAGCGACGCTCGTCAGCGACTGTCGCTCGGAGCGACGAGCGCGAGAGGACGCAGGACGCACCGCAGGGCCTTCTTGAGCTGCTTGCTCTCCTGCTCGACCGTCTCGCGCAAGAGCTCGCTCTTCTTCCACTCGCCGACGAGCAGGTTCATCTCCTTGCGCTGCTCGACAAACTTGACGAGGTCGGCGTCGCTGCACAGGGACAGTCCAGGACGTCAGGGACGGCGAGATGGGGTGGGAGAGCAGGAGAGAACGCACCAGATGGCGAGCGTCTTGGTGAGGGCCTCGATGCGGTGCTCGTACTCGGCGATGCGCGACAGCTTCTTCTCGTCGAGCGACACCTGGTTGCGCAGGTCAAAGAGTCTGCGCGCACGATGCTGCCTGTCAGCAGATGCTCGAGGAGCGGGAAGCGAACGAGAGCGCGACGCACGCCGACCCCTCCTCGACGAGCTCCTTGCCCTTCTTCTCGTACCGGTCCTTCCAGTCGGCGACCTCGGCGTGAAGCATCTTCTCGTCGTGGTCCCACCGCATGCGCTGCTCGCGCAGCGTCGAGAGCTTGTCGCGCAGGTCGGCAATGTGCGCCGTCCAGTTGGCCTTGGTCGCCGCCTGCTCCGAGCGCAGCTGGTCGAGCGCGTTCTGCGTCGCGCGCAGCTGGGCGCGCAGGGTGCGGATCGTGCGGAACTGTGGCACGATGCAGAAGACGAGGTCAGGACGGCTCTCGAGGAGGCGAGAGGGAGAGAGGAAGCGCTCGAGGAGGAGGAGAGGGAGGACGCACCGAGCTCTGCCGCTCTGCCTCGGCGCCCGACTCGAGCACCTTCTCGCGGTGCAGCGTGCCCATGTGCTGCAGGTGGAGCTGCTTGAGGTAGTTCTGGAAGTCGACCTCGCCCTTGAGGAGGAGCACGTCGCGCTCGAGCCTGACGATGTGGGCCGTCGTCGGTGCGGGCGACGGGCCGCGCGCGCTGCCGACGGGCACGAGCTCGGGCGACAGGAGGCCGACGCCCGTGCCGTGCGACGCGACGCCCGACGAGCGGCGCGACATGGTCGACGGCGGGAGCGGGTGCGCGTGTGCGTGCGCGTGCGGATGCGGCGCCGGCGCGCCGTGCATGCCCGACAGCTCGAGCGTGCCCGGCCACTCGGGTACGCTGTCCGAGGTCGAGTTGGACGCGACGCGGAAGCGCGAGCCCGACCGGCGCGCGGGCGACATGCTCGTCGGCGAGCCGGCCGTCGACTGGAGCGCCTGGAAGTTGGTAAAGTGGGTCGTCGCCGGCATGAGGGGCGTCGAGACGCGCACGGGCGACGCGGTGCCCGTGGTCGAGGGCGTGGCCGAGCGGACGCGCGACACGGCGCGAGAGGCCGAGCGAGAGGGCTCGGGCGAGGTAGCTTTGGGCGTTGCCGAGGTCGAGTCGAGCGGGACGCCCTCCTCGACGGGCTCGAACCCGGGCGAGCGCGCGCTCGACGGCTGCGCCTCCTCAGCCTCGTGCTCGGCGACCGTCATGGCGCCGCGCCAGTCGTCGGCAGCGGCCATGATGGGTTGCGCGACGTTGCGGTCGCACTGGGCGCGGACGTCGGCCGCCTCGAGCCGAGCCCACCGCTTGGTGTCGGTAAGCTCCTTGGCGGCGTCGCCGCCGAGCAGGTCGGGATGGAGCGTGTGGGTGCGGAGGAGGGGCTGCGGGGAGCGGGAGAGTCAGCGCTGCGTCGAGGGGACGAGAGGCTCGAGGAGGTCCGAGCGCACCTCGCTGCGGGTGCGGACCATGACCGAGCTGACGTCGATGACGCCGTCGCCGAGTGCGCCAGGCCACGCCTTGTCGCGCAGGTACGCGTTGGCGTCGCGGAGGAAGGCGGTAAAGTTGACCGGGTAGATGCCGTACAGGACCGTGAAGAGGCCGGCCGGGTTGGGCACCTTGTCGTCGTCGATGTCGAGGTACGGCGAGAAGTCTGCGTGGTGGCGCTCAGTCAGCAGAGCGTCTCGAGGTGCGAGGCGCAGAGAGAGAGAGAGAGAGGCGGCGCACCCTCAGTCGGGTTGCGGTCCTGCCCGTCGCCGTCGTCCTCGAGGTCCTGCGCAGTCTCCCACGAGACGGCTCGCGCGTACACGGCCATGATGCCGAGCAGGTGCTCGCCGATGATGACGGGGAGCGTCGCGACAAAGATGTCGAGGCACTTGAGCGCGAGCGAGACGGTCGCGACCGACGAGACGGTGAGGGCCGCCGTGATGAGGTGGGCGAGGAGCGGAGTCGACAGGGCGTGGTAGGCCTTGGCCGAGTGGCGAGCGAGGAACGAGAGGAGGAGGGAGCTGGTCGGGAGGAGGGCGGGGAGGCTCGGGCTGAGCAAGGTCGAGAGACGGGCGAAGAAGGCCTGAGCGACGAGGACGGGTCAGTCGAGGCCCGTTCAAGGGCAAGACCGGGCAGCCGCACCTTGGGCGACTTCTCTCCCCACATGATGAGGCACTCCTCGAGGTTGCGGATGCCGTAGCCCTCGTCGAGGCCCTTGAGCCGAGCGAGCGCGCGGTCCTCGTACTCGTTGAGGATGAGCCCGGCGAACGGCGACACCCAGTCGTCGGCCTGCTCGCCCTGGCTCCGGCTCGGCGCGACCATGCCCCACACGATCATGCGCGTCGCGGCGGCGAGCGCCTGGCGCGAGACGTAGAGCGGGAGGATGGGCGTGCTCGAGGCGGACGACGACGACGCCGGCTGGGCGGGCTCCTTGCCCTTGCGGTCGAGCTTGCGCCCTCGAGGTTGCGGCGTGCGCGGCGTCGACGTTGCCGAGTCGTCCTCCTTGGCCGTGCCGAGCATCGTGCGGCGCAGGACGGCGTTCCACCACACGGAGCCGATGTCCTGGCGGCTGATCAAGGCCGCCTCGTCGTCGTCGCCGACGTCGGCGCTCAGCTTGTCGAGGAGCGCGAGGAAGGCCGACACCTTGCCGATGTTGTGGAGGTCGCGCTCGGTGCCGGGCAGGGGCTCGGCCGACGTCCAGATGTCGAGGAGGCCCTCGCGCCAGCGGGCCCGCTCGCGCTCGCCCTCAGACTGGCCTGCGGCGGCGCCGGCCGAGCTGAGCGGAAAGGACGAGGCGAACGTGCGGATGTGCTCGTCGAGGAGGCTGACGACCTCGGGCGGGAGGGCGTACGCCGGGAACGGGTTGGCGGAGGAGGACGAGGTGGACGACGAGGGGGCGGTCGAGGAGAAGAGGCGCTGCAGCTCACGCAGCGTCTTCTTGGCGTCCATGGGCGAGCGTGTGGGCTGTGTGGCAGGTACGGTGGGGTCAGCGGCGCCCTGCGTGTGGTGCTCGTGGCTCGAGGCTCACCCGATAACGGCGGTGGTGCTCCCCACCGGCGAGTGCGAGGAAGTCGTGCGGTCGAGCTGGGAGTTGGCGCGGCGCAGTCGTGTGGTGCTGATAGTTGAGTCTAGCTATCTAGCAGCTTCGCAGCGGCGCGAGGTGTCGAGCGGGGCGAGTGGTTTGATGAGGACGAGCGAAGTGCCCGGCTCGTCCTTCGCTCTCCCTCTCACCGCACCGCTGCTTGCCGCACACCAGCGTGACGGCAGCACAGCTACCTGCTCTCGCTTCCCGCGTCCGTCCTTACCCAGGCGCGCCAACTCGCCAAGCGCCCCGTCCTCCCCCTCACCTCCACCGCCGCACTCGCCCTCGGAACCTCTCACGCCGAGTGCCCCGCACAAAAAAGGCGCACGAGCCGTGTCAGCTGCAGCTGCAGGTCGGCCTGGCTCGATGGCTCTCTCGAGGCGCCTCTGAAGGAGGCACAAAGGCTCGAGAGGGCCCCGCCCCTCTCCCTCGCTCGCACCGCGTCTCGACGACAACCCGAAGGGCCCCTTGCGCCTGTCGAGCGCGTCGTTGACAATGTCGCGCCGCCCCACGACTGCCAGCCGCGCCTCGCAACGCTACGAGCGAGGGACAGTCGCTCAAAGATCGTCGCGCCCGCTCCCGCTCTTGTTCTTTCCCGGCGGGAGCAGCGGGCTCAGCTGAATGCGCCGGCCCTTGCGCGCTCATTCCGGGGCGCAGAGTACAAGCGGGTCGATGTCAGGCGCGGCAAGGGGACGTTCGCGCCCTCCTCAGCCAAGCCGAGGCGCCGGGTCGTCCTGGTCGCTCTCGCTCGAGACTGTGCTTCTCCTGCTCGCTCTTCCTCCCCCTCACCCCTCAACTCAGCACTCGAGATGTCCTCGGCTGCTGCGGCCCCGACGAGCGATCCAGCTGCTGCCGCCGCCGCAGCTGCCGCGCAGCTCGCGCGGTTCCAGTGGGCCGTCGCCAACATCACGACGCCCGTCCTCGTCGGCAGCTTCATTGCCTGTCTCCTCTACGGCATCCATCTGTACATGGGTGCGCCGCCTCTCTGCCCGCCATGTTCGGGGCGGACGACGCACTGACCCTCTCTCGAGCGACAGCCGCGACCTACTTCGTCCGGTTCGGGTCGACCGACCGCCTCGCGTTCAAGCTCCTCGTCGGCTTCCTCACCGTCGCGTGCCTCGGCGACACGATGAACGAGTGCGCGTGGGCGTGGCTCGTCACCATCAAGGCGTTCGCCGACCCGACCATCGTCGCCCTCTTGCCCGAGACGTACACTGTCTATGCCATCTTCACGGGCATCACGGTGCTCGTCGCGCAGGTCTTCTTCACGTGCGTCTCGTCTCCCTTGTCGTCGTCGTCGTCTCGCAGCGGCTGACCTATCTCGCGCGCGCTCGCAGCTGGCGGCTGTGGGTCATCTCGGAGAGGCGCAACTGGTGGCTGCCGCTCGGCATGCTCCTCCTCGAGCTCACCGCAGCAGGTCTCGCCATGTACCTCGCGTGGTGGACCGACAAGACGACGTACCTGGCGTCGTTCCCCGAGATCGAGGTGCGCTCGTCCTCCTCGTCGAGTTCTCCCTTCTCGCTCGTTCGACGCTCACGCTCTCGCTCGGACTTGCTACAGGGCATCATGTGGGCGTGGATCTCGGCAGGGATCGTCATCGACGTGCTCATCACGTGCGCTCGCCCCGTCGGCTACTTCCTCGTTTGCGCACTGACCCCTTCCCCCTCTCCCGCCTCATTTCCCTCTGCAGCGGCGGTATTACCTTCTACCTCGTCATCCGCCCTCGTCGCCTCGGTGGCGGCGTCCTCAAGACGAAGCGCACGTCGCCCCTCGGCCGCCTCGTCGTCAAGAGCTTCCAGACGAACGGCGTCTCGCTCGTCCTGCAGACGGTGACGCTCGTGCGTGCGGCCCTCTCGCCTCCTGCGGCGCTCCTCGCCTGACGCCTTGCGCTCGCAGATCGTCATCGTCAGTCGACGAGGCACGCTCTGGTACAACATCCCTGGGTTCGTCTCTCTCGCTCGCTCGTCCTCGCCGCACGGGCCGCGAGCTGACATCCCGCACCTCGCAGCTTCCAGGAGGCCAAGGTCTACGCCATCAACGTCATCGCGACCCGTGCGTCCTTCTCTCTTTCTATCCTCTGAGCCTCCCGTTCGTCGTGCTCACGCAGCTCGCCCGCGCCCGCAGTCAACGCCCGCACACTCGCCTCGTCCGACGCCGGCGACTCGTTCAACCCGAACCCGCACTCGACCTCGACGAGCAAGCAGCAGCAGCGCACGGGCGCGACCGCAGCGCGCAGGAGCCGCCTCGAGCAGCAGTCGATGCCCGTCTTTGACGTGCACGTCGAGGTGCAGGTCGACGAGGCCGACACGGATGCCGGCGAGGAGAAGTCGGCCGAGGCGGCCAAGGAGCTCGCGCTCGAGTCGGCGGCGCCGTACTCGGTCACGTTTGAGCGGGCGTCGGTCAAGGACGGGGACGACATCGAGCTGGGCAAGAAGGAGGGGCGCGAGCGGGGCGAGCGAGGGTGGGCGCGGTCGTGAGGCGGGCTCGGAGGCTCCGGAAATCGTGTGAAATAGAGCTGGGCATGTTGCACGATCTCGGGCAGTCGCAGGCGCAGTGTGAGGAGAGCGACTTGGGCTCGCTCGGAGCGCGAGGAGGCGACGGGGGAGAGGCGTCCACCGAGTCCGCCTCCTCGCCCTGAGTGCGTGCGCTGTGCTCCAGCATGATCCTCGCCGACAGTACAAGCCCGGCATCAGCGCGCCACGGCGCCCACGGCGCTCGTCGACAGCCAGAGCGGCCTCATCGGCACCAACCCGACTCGTCCCTCATCCTCGCTCGACACACGCCCAGGCGAGCCGCCAACTCGACGCAGGGCCTGCACTGCTCTTCTCAGGCTCGGCACCAGTCGCGCGCCGGCCCACGTGCTGTGCTCGCTTCGGCTCGGGCGCCCTCATCCAGCTCCTCCCCCGCCTTGCTCTCCCCGACGAGCCGGCGAAGGCCCTGCGCCCATCGTGCTTGTTCGACCAGGCGCGCTCGCGCCTCGACTCGAGGTCACCGCACGGCGCGCGCTCGAGCTACAAAGGGTGGCGGAGGGCGGCTCGCGCGCTCGCTCCTCGTCAGGCGCGAGCGCTCCTTTCAAAACAATGCACCTCGGTGGCTGAGTGCGCTCGGCTACGAGGCCGGAATGGACCTTGTCCGAAGCGCTTCCTTCGTAGGCCCATCTCGGACAGGCCGGCTCTGCCCGCGCCGTCGACTCGCTGCCTTCTCCTCCCTCTCCTCGTCGACCCTCCTTCTCTCTCTCCGTCTCTCCTCGTCCTGCCCTCGACAGCCACCATGTCGACCTTCGCCATGCCGACCGACCCGATTCCGACAGACCCCGAGGCGGCAGCAGCAGCAGCAGCGGCGGCGGCAGAGCAGCTCGTCCTCTTCCAGTGGGCCGTGCGCGAGATCACGACGCCGATCGTCGTCGCGAGCTTCATCGCGTGCATGCTGTACGGCATCGTCCTCTACATGGGTGCGTCCTCTCCTCCTCTCCCTCGAGACGAGACGAGCCGCTGACTCGGACCTCGACCCGCAGCCGTCATCTACTTCATGCGCTTCGGCCAGTCGGACCGCCTCGCCTTCAAGCTCCTCGTCGGCTTCCTTACGCTCTCCTCCCTCGGCGACACGATCAACGACTGCTCATGGGCGTGGCTGTACACCGTCAAGGCCTTCCTCGACCCGAACGTTTTGGCCCTCTTCCCTCCTCAGCTCGTCGTCTACGCGTGCATGACGGGCATGAACGTCCTCCTAGCCCAGGGCTTCTTCACGTGCGCTACTCATCTCCTCACTCCCCGTCTAGCGCGGCTGACTCGCCCTGTCGTGCAGCTGGCGCGTCCTCGTCGTGAGCAACCGCAAGAACTGGGTCTTGCCCGGCGTCATGATGGTCCTCCAGGTCACGGCCTGCTGCTTCGCCTTCTACCTCGCGAGCTGGGTCCGGTCGCACACGTACATGACCGAGTTTGGCGAGGCAAAGGTGCGTCGTCGCAGTCCTCCCCCCTGCGCACGGACCGCCACTGACGCTCCTTCTCCTCTTCCCGCGCAGTGGCTCATCTACACCTGGCTGACGACGGGCTTCATCTGCGACGTCCTCATCACGTGCGTCGACGACCTCTGGGCGCCGTAAGCAGATCACGCCCGACGAGTCGAGCTGACCTTCCTCGTCCTCTCCTTTCCCCTCCTTCCCTCTCGTCCCTCTCGCAGTGCGGGCATGACCTGGTACCTCGTCATCCGTCCTCAGCGTCTCGCAGGCGGCGCCACCAAGGCCAAGCTGTCGCGCGCGTGCGTCCCTCCTCCTCTCCCTCGAGCCCTGGCCCTCTCTCGCTCACGCTTCGGCCGCCTCAGGAACCCGCTCGGGCGGATCGTCATCAAGACGATGCAGACCAACAGTATCTCGCTCATTGTCCACGCCGTCACGCTCGTGCGCTTCTTCCTGTCGTTCGAGGGAAGCGGGCGACCACTGACTTCCTCTCTTCGACAGGTCGTCATGGTTTGCCGAGGCCAGGCTCTTTGGTACTCGATTTCAGGCTTCCAGATGAGCAAGTTGTATACCATCTCGCTCATCGCCTCGCGTGAGCCCTCTCTACCTCGTCGTCGCCGCCGTCGAGGAGGAACGCACTGACCCTCTCTCCCTCGCGCGCGCAGTCAACGCCCGCCACCAGGCCGGCCCCGGCGAGTCGGCCGACTTTACCTCTCGCGAGAACACGACGCACGCCAACCTGTCGACCAAGAATGCGCGCGCGACGTTCAGCCGACACGGCGTCGGCGCCAACTCGGTGCCCGTGCACGTCCACGTCTCGGAGGAGGTCAAGATCGACGACGGCGACGAGAGCGCGTCCGACTTTGTGCTGAGCAGCCCGTACTCGGTGCGGTTCGAGCGCGTGCAGGGACTCGAGAAGAGCGACGAGCTCGAGCTCGGCAGGAAGGAGGAGAATGGGTACTGAGGTTCGGGTCGGGACGAGGGGCTTTGAGGGGAGCTAGTCTTGGGCTGTAATCGGGTTCGCCGTCTGCTCGCTGTCGAAAGGGAGCCTCTGCGAGCTCGAGCAGTCGGGCGAGCGAGAGCTGCTGCTCTTCGCCCCCTCGAAGACGGCTGTCCTCGATCTCGCCTCGAACCTCCTCGTTCTGTCGTTCCCTTCTTCCCGCCTTCGAAGCGCTCGCACCATCATCCTTCTTACCGAGGCTACATATCTTCCGATGTGCGGCTGGGCGCGCGACGGACTCGTCGCCGCCGCGCAGACCTTTGCGCACGAGCCCCTGCGCCCGCTCGGCTTCTCGCCTACGTTGCCCTCCTCGTCGTCCCTCCCTCGACAGCCAAGATCTCGTGTGCGCCTGCAGCTCAAAGGCTCGCTCACGACACGGCTGCAGCCTCCACTCGCAAGTTCGGGCCTGTGCGCTCTCCCTTTCACTCTCCCTCTTTCTCTCCCTCTCTCGAGAGGGCAAGGAGAACGTCGTCGTCCCTCTCGAAGCACAGCCTCTCGCCCCACCGCAGCGCGTCCTCGTCGAACCCGATCAGCGTTGCCTCCTCGCCGGCGCGCCGCTCAGAGTTACTTGTCCGACAGCGCGGGCGCGACGGCGTCCCAGTACTCGCTCGACACCTTGTCCTTGACCTCCTCCTTGGTGAGCCACGCATAGTCGACGATGCCCTCCTTGGCGTTTGGCACGGGCTGGCCGCGCACGATGCGCATCGGCATGAAGAAGACCTGCGCGTGGGCGACGAGGGAGGGCGTCAGCCATCTTCAACCACTACAACGCCGCACGCACGAGCTCGAGCCCGAACGAGAGGCGAGAGGCGTGAGAGAGGAGAGAGACAGCCTCGACGCACCCTCGCGCCCTCGCTTCCCGGGTTCTTCCTGCGGTGCTCGGGCGGGAACTCGTACTCGAGCGCCGAGGCCGGCACGCGCCCGACGGGCCACGCGTCGACGTTGGGCCCCGCCTCGCCGAGGAGCTCGCGGTGCGCGGCGTCGACGAGCGACTCGGTGGACGAGACGGCGCCTTGCGCTGCGGGTGGGGCGGGGCGAAGAGGGCGAGGGGCGCGTCAGCGAGCGGCTGGGAATGAGGTGCAGTGCAGAGAGAGAGAGAGAGTGCAAGGGAAGAGGGGACGCACGGAACTGCCACGCGTGCTGGTCGCGCTTCTTCTTGAGCAGCAGGTACAAGGTCCTGTCGGCCCTGCGCTCCAAGCTCCTCGCGTCGCCGCTGCGGTCCGCCTCGGTCTCGGCGCTCATGACCTCGGGCGCGCCCTCGACCTCCTCGCCCGCCATCTCGAACGCGCGCTGCTCGGCGCGCTCGTCGAGCCCCGTGTCCTCGCGGTCGACGCGCTGGTCAAACTGGGCAAAGGCCTTCTCGGCGGCCGAGCCCTTCTTGAAGAACCACGAGGTGGCCGATGCGGTGGGTTTCGAGAGGGCGCGGTGGATCTTGCGCTGGTAGGCGTAGTAGGAGCGCTCGAGGGGTGAGAGGGCGGGGAGGACGAGGGGCGGGCGGGACAGGAGCGCGGCGGCGACGACGCGGTACGGCGAGGGCGAGGTCGCAGGGGTGTCGGCCGCTGGTGCTGCTGGTGCTGCTGCCGTCGACTGATACCGTGCTGCTGCTGCTGTGGACAGCGGGTGTGAGCTGCGCTGGCTGATGAAGGGGGGCGGAAAAAAGGCCGGGCTTGAGGGGCGACGAGGTGGGCGACGTACGGGGTGCGAAGCGGATTGGGGCCCTGCAAGAGCAGGGCGGGCTCAGCAGGGAGCGGCTGAGCGTGCGTGATGCCATGGTGGTGAGGGCGAGTGAGGAGGTCCGGAGACGAGCGCGAGCGGGGGCGACCAGATCAAGGCCGTCGCTCTCTCGGCCTCTGTGCAGGGCACGCTCGAGTGCAATCCAGTCCACGTAGCTTCACGAGAGCGTCCTCCAAGTCTCGAGGCAAGCGAGCGCCAGCTCACCCTCTCGCTCTCCTCGTCCTCCTCGACCGGCCCGCGCGCATCTCGCCCCGCAAGTCCGTCGCTGCAGCCCCTCCCGCCCCACTACGCCTCGACCCACACCTCGGCGACCGTCCCCATCTCGAGCACCGTCCGCGCGCGCCTCTCCTCCCCGCGCGCGCCCTGACCCTCCCCCTCGCCCTCCTCCTCCTCCTCGCCCTCCTCGCTCTCGAGGAGCAGCACCCGCACCCCGCCCACGCGCAGCAGGCCCTCGGCGCGCGGCACAAAGCGCCACGTCCACCCGACGTCGTGCCACCGCCCCGCGCCCGCACCCGCGCCCGCGCCGGCGGGCTCGAGCACGACCGAGCCGAGGTCGACCAGGCCGGCGCCGAGGCGCACGACGCCCGGCGACGGCGACGGCGAGGGGGAAGCCGAGGACGAGGACGACGAGGCCGCGCCTGCCGCTGCCGCTGCCGCTGCCGCTGAGCGAGAGCGAGACGGCACCGCGAGCGGGAGCCGCACGCCGCGCAGCCTCGGGGCGGGGCGGCCGTGCTGCTGCTGCTGCGGGAACGGCAGCGGCGGCGCGTCGAGCGCGCGGTGGAGCGCTGCGGTCGGGCGAGAGCTCGGCGGCGGGAGCGCGCCGGGTCGGGCGAGGGGTAGCGCCGCGGCGCTCGGAGCGAGCGTGAGGGGGGACGAGGACGAGTACGGGGTCGAGGTCGAGGTCGAGGTCGAGGTCGAGGTCGAGGGCGGGGAAGAGGAAGAGGACGGGGAAGACGAGGGGACGGGCCCGAGCGCCGGCGCGTGCCACTCGACGTGCTGCGCCGCGAGGCGGACCCGGCGCCGCCGTGTCGAGCCCGTCGTCGAGCGCACGCGCACGCGCAGCTCGACCGCGAACGGCTCGTCGACGACGAACTGCGGCGCGTGCGCGTGCGCGTGGGGCTCGCTCGTCGGCCTCGCGGCGCCAGCACCGGCGGGCCGCACCCGGTCCACGACGAGCTCGAACGCGAGCCCCTCCCCGCTCGGCCGCGGCGCGCCCCGAGCCCGCTCCTCCTCCCCCTCCCCCTCCCCCCGCCCCTCCCCGTCCTCGCCCTCTCCCTCATCCTCATCCTCCTCGCGCGCGCCCGCCCCGCCCACCGACGCCGGCGCCGGCACCCGTCGCCCGAGCGTGCTGCTCTGCAGCCGGCCCACCTCGCCGTTGGCCGTGCGCCACACGATGTCGAGGCGGCCGAGGCCCTGCGAGGCGCCTGGGGCGGGCTCGGGCTCGGGCTCGGGGGCGGGCGCGGGGGCATCGAGGAGGGAGAGGGACGCGGGAGAAGGGGCGCGGTCGAGGACGAAGAGGAACTGGCGCACGGCGCCGGGCGCGAGTGGCCGCTCTGCGGCTCGTCGAGGTCGTGCTCCTCGTCCACCTGCACCTCCCGCAGCGCCTTGCGCGCCCTCGCCCTCGTCCTCGCCTTGCCCGTCCTCGTCCTCGCCGCCGCCCTCCCCTCTTACCGCGTCCTCCTCGCCGACGACCCTCCACCCGCTCAGCGGCACGAACCGCATCCGCTCAAAGTGCATCCCGCCCCCTCCCGCGCCCGCGCCCTCGGCGGCGCAGTGGTTGTGCACCTGCACCTCGAGGAAGACCTTGTTGCGCTCTCGCGCCGCGAGCGCGCTCGTGGGCGTGGGCGACAGCAGCGAGGGGTCGGGCGCGTGCGCTTTGGTGCGCACCGAGAGCGGGTTGGCGACGTGGAATTTGTAGACCTGCGAGGGGAGGGTTACGGGGGGGGTGGGGCAAGAGGGAGAGGGAGCGGGAGAGGGAGGGAGAGGGGGAGGGAGAGGGGGAGGGTCAGTGCTGGTGGGGACGAGAGGAGCGCGAGGGACGAGAGGAGCGCGAGGGGGAAGGTGGTGACGGACGGCGAGTGCGAGAGTGCGAGGGACGATTGAGGGAGGTAGAGGCGAGAAGGGATGAGAGAGGGAGTGAGGGAAGGAAGGAAGGAAGAGAGAGAGAGAGCACGCGCGCGACAGGCTCACCTTGCGGAAGCTCCTCGTGACGACCCTCGTCCCCGCGGGCCGCTCGCTCGCACCCTCGCTCTCCGCGTCGGCGTCGGGCACCTCGACGCCGTAGCTCACGGTGCACACGAGCGCGTGCGCGCCGAGCTCCTTGAGCTCGTGCGCGACGACGAGCGCGGGGAGGGCCGCGCCGGGCGCGAGGGACGCTCGAGGTCCTGGTCCTGGTCCTGGTCCTGCGGCCGCCGAGGGGTCGACGTGCGCGAGGAGGTGCTTGACCGGCGCCGCAGGAGGGGCCGCGCCGAGGTGGGTGTGCATCTCGACGTGGAGGACGGGCGCAAGGGCCGTCTGGGCGCAAGGCGGGGTTGCGGAGGAGGACGAGGTGGTCGAGGGCGGCACGAGGTCGTTCGAGAGCGAGAGGACGGCGTTGAAGGTCTCGCTGCGGGGCGCGCGTACGAGGGATCAGTCACTGACTGCGCTGTGGTTGTGCACACATGGAGTGCAAGGAGCAAGGGAGAGGGAGAGGGGGGGCCGCACCCGAGGTAGATGTTGGCGAACGAGGTCGGGAGCGACAGGGCGCCGCGTGGCGGTTGCGCGCGCGGCTGATCGTGCGAGGGCGAGGTCGGTGGAGCGTAGCCGTGTGTGAGTGGCTCGGCGGGCACGAGGGCGGGGCGGGTTGCGCGCAGGACCTTGAGCGAGACGAGGTGGGGAGGCGGAGGAGCGGTCGACGACGCGGTGGGCGGCGGTGGTGGTGGGCGGGCGGTGGTGGCCATGGTGCCGCGAGTCGGGCTGGTCGCAGCTGGTGCGAGCTTGGTGCGTCGGGGAGAGCACAGGCGACGACGGTGAGCGAGACGACCCAAGACAGCCTCGTCGCCCCAGGCCTTTGTGGTGCTTGGCTGAGCACCAGTACGAGTAGACCGTACAGCTCCCAGTCCAGTCAGATCAGGCGCAACCGAGGTGAGACGAGGTGGACCCAGCCCACGTTCAGCGCCGTCTCCCCTCCTCTCGTCGTCCCTCGCGCCCTCGAGCTGGGCCAGCCGCCAAGCTCGACCTGTACCACTCGGCCACCTGCTCTCCATTGAGCCCCGCCACCCGTCGCACCTGCCCGAGCCGCCCGTCGTCGTCGTCGCCCGGTCGTCCTCCCCCGCGTCTGACCGCCGCCGAGCGAGTGCCCCGACCTCTCGACGCTCTCGCACCACAGCCAGCCCCGCCCTGGTGCGTCCCTGTCCTCTCCACTTGGCGCGCTCCGTCCTCCCCCCGCACCGGCGCCGCCCCGCGAGCCCGCGTCGCGCGCGGCGGCCAACTGCGGGTGATGAGACTGGCTCGCTCGTCGACGGCGCGCTTTCGTCCAACCCGCGCACGGGCAGAGACAGCCGCTCGGCCCGAGCTGCAGCTCGCGTACACGACACGGCAACCACGCTCGGGCAGCACACAGCGGCGCCCGTCGCCGGCGAGCCCGCCCCTCGCGCGCCGTCGATCGACCCTCGACGCCGCGACCCAGCATACGCTCGCCATGAGCAAGTCGGCTCTCTAAGGCGGGCCAGCACTGTCGGTGCTCTGCCCCTCACGAGTGCCCGTCGGCCGGCGTGCCTCGGCTGGCTGCCGCCGCACCCCTTGTCCTCGTCGACCCTCTCAGCAACTCACCCCTTGTCGTCGTCTCGAGCTCCTCCCTGACGCCCTCCCTCCTTCCTTCCTCTCTCTCGCAGTGTCCACCTCTCCGACCGAGCACACCCGCATCTCCCTCAATCGCGCACGACCCGACCCAGCGCCCCCCTCTCCTCTCGCTCTTGGCGACCGCGCCGCCCCGCCCCGCCCATGTCGACCCCGACGTTCGCGCCCTCGTCGTCGTCGTCGTCGTTCGCCCACTCGCACGCGCACTCGACGCCGTCCCATCCGCACCACCCGTTCGCGCCCGCGCCCGCGCCCTCCTCGTCGACATCGTTCGCTGCCCCCTCTCCCTCCTCCTCCTCCACCACCTCGACGTCGACTTCGACCCACCCGACGTCGACCCACCCGACCTCACCTCCCGCGCCCTCCTCCTCCTCGCGCCCCCACACACACCACCACCCGCACCCCGCCACGTCCACGTCCACGTCCACGGCCCCCCGCTCGCCCCTCTCGTCCCCACCGTCCTCCTCGTCCGCGTCAGCCTCGTCCAACGCCTCGTCCAACGCCTCGGACGACTCGACCATGGCTACCACGGCCGACCGAGAGCGGGGCAGGCAGCGCCGCCCCGAGCAGCCCTCGACATTCGCATCGGGCGTCGACGCGGGTCAGGGCTTGGGCGCCGGTCAGGGCGCGGGCGCGCGCAGCGCCGAGGGAAGCGTCGGCAGCGCGGCGACGACCGTCAGCGGCGGGTCGGGGAGCCCGCCTTGCTCGGGCTCGGGCTCGGGCTCGGGCGCGGGCAAGGGCCCGGCGTCGTCGTCGTTGCAGGACGAGGACGCGCACATGCGCGACGCCGAGGGCGCGCCCGAGGAGGGACAAGGTGAAGGAGAAGGAGCGGCGAGCGCGATGGACATCTCGTCGCTGTCTGTGCGGGGGGACGACGACGACGACGACGACGACGACGAGGAGGGCGCGCGGCACGGGCGCGAGCGCGAGGGAGGAGGGCGCAAGGCGCGCACGGCGAGCATCTTTTCGACGAGCGGCGGCTCGGCGGCCGCGGCGCCCGCGTCGGCGTCGAAGGACAAGGACAAGGATAAGGGCAAGGAGCGCGACACACGCCGCAAGGTGCCCCGCACGGCCAGCTTCCACGGCGCGTCCTCGGCCTCGTCGTCGTCCGCCGCACCGTCCACGTCCACCTCGACCTCGACCTCGAGCGCCGCCGCCGTCACGGCCCCGACGGCGCACCACGTCGACATCGTGTCGTACCCGCCGTCCGAGCTCCTGCGCCTCCTCGCGTGCCTCCTCGAGCAGATCGCGCAGGCCAACGACGCGCGCACTGCCCGCGCGTCGTCGGCGGCCGCCGCCGCTCCTCCTCCTCCTCCTCCTCCCAATCCAGCAGCATCATCCGCCACGGCCGCGCCCGCCGCGCCGACCTCCCCCCCAACAGCCTCGTCCTCCTCCTCCTCTGCAGGCCTGAGCACGCGCCGCAGCTCGGTCGACCACGACCACGACCACGACGGTGACGGCGACGGCGACGGCGCGAGCGACTGGGCCCGCGGCCGGTTCGACGCCGCGCCGCTCAACACGCCCATCTCGAGCCAGCAGGGGCAGCAGCGCTCGGGCGCGGGCTCGGGCTCGGGTGCAGCGGGCGTGGGAGGAGCAGGCGCGCCGCCGGGCAGGCAGCGCGCGGCGCCGGGCGTGGGCGGGCCGGGCGGGCCGGGCATCCTCGACAATGCGCTCGGCGGGCCCGACGGCGACGGCGACGACGACGAGGGCGCACCCGCGCCCGCCGACGCCGACGAGCAGCACCTGCTGCAGATGCCGACGACGCCGGGCGTCGACCTGCTGCGCGAGACGGCCTCGGGCCCGGGCGGCGGCGTCGCGGGCTTCATGCCGAGCCTGGGCGGGACGCACAGGCCGATGCCGCTCGGCCGGAGGCGCGGGAGCAGCTTTGTGCGCAACAGGAGGGACGAGGGCGGTGCGGGCGCGGGCGCGGCGGGAGGGGGAGGGGGAGGGGGAGCGGCGGCTGGGCAGGGCGGGTACGGGAGGAGGGCGGCAGGCGCGCGCGAGGGCGCGCAGGGCCAGCAGGGTTGGTCGTCGGCGTCGCAGCAGCAGCAGCAGCAGGCGTCGTCGAGTTCGTCGACCGCGTCGTCGCCCTCGACGTCCCGGCCCAGCTCGTCGGCCGCGCCCGGACCCTCTCCTCTCCCGACCCCTCCGGCGCCCTCCTCCTCGAGCGCCGCGCCCTCGGACCCGCCCCTCTCGTCCCTCTTCTCGGCGTCGACCGTCGCCCTCTCGTCGCCGAGCGCGACCCTGTGCTTCCACGCGCGCAACGTGCCCGCCATCTCGATCGAGGCCTACCTGCAGCGCATCCTCAAGTACTGCCCGACCACAAACGAGGTCTTCCTCGCGCTCCTCGTCTACTTTGATCGCATGGCGCGCATCGGCCTCGAGGCGCAGCGGCTCGGCCTGCCCCGGGACCAGGCGGCGGCGGCGCCGGGCACAGGCGGCGAGGCCCAGCAGCAGCAGGACGGCGGCGGCGGCGCGCCCAACCCGAGCAAGCTGTTCGCGATCGACAGCTTCAACGTGCACCGCCTCGTCATCGCCGGCGTCACGGTCGCGAGCAAGTTCTTCAGCGACGTCTTCTACACCAACTCGCGCTACGCCAAGGTGCGCTCCCCTCCATCTCTCCTTCCTCTCGCTCGCTCGTCACTCAGCAGACGACTGACATCGAGCTCTCTGCTCCACCCGCAGGTCGGCGGCCTCCCCCTCCACGAGCTCAACCAGCTCGAGCTCCAGTTCCTCCTCCTCAACGACTTCCGCCTCAAAATCCCGACCGACGAGCTTCAGCGCTACGCCGACCAGCTCATCCTGTACTGGGTCGGCCGCAACGGCACGAGCAATCCGGCGGCGGCGGCGGCGGGCCGCTCGCGCGCCGCGAGCCGTGCGAGGACGCCGCCAGGCGAAGAGGCGGTCGACGGCTCGCGGCACGGCCAGCCGAGCGAGGCCGTCGAGACGCCGCCGCTTACGCGCTCGGCTGTCGCTGCTGCTGCCGCGCAGGCGCAGCAGAGCGCGGCGGACGGCTCGGGCTCGGGCTCGAGCGCCCCGTCGTCGGCGCAGCAGCACCCGCATGGCGTTGCGCACTCGTCGGCTCCCGCGGCGTCGACGTCGTCGCCGTATCCGGCGCACCTCGCGCACTCGTCGAGCAGCAGCGGCGGCGCGCGCACGCCGAGCGGCGCTGGCGCCGGCGGCGATGCGCACGGGCCCTCGTTCGGCACGCCGACGCAGCGCGGCCTCGCCTCGTCGTCGCTCCCTCGACGCGCCGGCCCCCCTGCGGCTGCGCACGGCGCGTCGCACGCGCAGGCGCAGAGCCCGCACCGCCCGCGGAGCATCCGCAGCCACCCGTCGACGAGCAGCAGCTTCAGCAGCAGCACGGTGACGCCCGGGACGCCGAGCACGACGCGCGCCGATGACGATGACGAGGACGACGATGACGATGGGTGGGGGGACGAGGACGACGACGAGGACGCAGGCGGCGAGGGCAAGGAGCGCGGGAGGGACGGGTATGCGGGCGCACGGTCGGGCTCGAGGTCGAGGTCGAGAGCGAGGGGGAGGACGGGCAGCTGGGGCGTCGCGGGCGGCGAGCCGATGCAGGAGGACTGAGCTGGGAGGGGTCGTCGCAGTGTCTATCTCTCTCTCTCTCTCTCGCCCGCCGTGCCGTGCTGTGCCGTATCGTCGTCGTCGTCGTGCTCCTTCCTGCCTCCCTCCTCCTCCTTCTCTAGACGTCTCTCGTTCGCCATACATACCTTGTCGGCTCTCTGTCGTCCTCTTTTGCTCACGCCCGTAATGCAGCTGTCGAGAAGCACCTCGAGGAGAGCAAGGGGAACTCGGTCTTTTTGCACGCTCGTCCTCGTCCGTCTACCGCTCTACGGCTCGTCTACCTCCGGTCGCTCGTGTATCCCTCGCTGCTCATCGCACTGCTCGACAGCTACCGCCCTTGTCGCGACCGCCGCCCAGTCTCGACGCCGCGCTCGAGCCCCTCCCCCTCGGAGAGCTCGTCCCCTCCCGCACCCACCGCCGCCCTCTCGTCGCGCCGCCCGCGCTCGCCCGAGCGCACCCTCAAGCGCGAGCGCCGCGTCCTGCGCTGCTCGCCGCTCGAGCTCGAGCGCACGTCGTGCGGCGGCGCGCCGTTGACGAGCGGCGCACGGTCCGCCTGCCCGAGTCGGCGGGCTTTGCGCGCCTTGGTGTGCTGGCGGGTGCGCTCGCGCACGACGCCGAGGAAGAACTTGAAGGCGGCAAAGGTGCCGAAGATCTGTGGGCGGGCGGGACGAGGAGGAAGAGGGAGAGGGTCAGAGGGTGAGCGAGGAGGGAGAGGAGAGGAAGGAAGGGGGAGGGCGAGCTCACGAGGTTCTGGATCGCTGCGTACGGCCAGGAATTGCCGACGAGAAGGAAGTCGTCGAGAGCCTTGAAGAGGATGACCTGCGCGAGAGAAGGACGTCAGCTCGGGTCTAGCCGAGTCGAGCTGGGAGGGGAGAGGAGGGACGACGACGCACAAGCACCATGACGAACCACAGCACCCACACAGCGAGCGACGCGCTCACCTTGACGAGCGTCTCGGTCGACGTGTCAAACTCGAACCCGCCGCTCCTGCCCGAGCGCCTCGTCGCCTTGGTCTCGTCCGTGTCGGTCCTCCTGCGCGGGCCTCGTCCTCCCGGCCCCGGCGCCGCCGCCACCGCCGCTCCGTCCGACGCTTCGTGCGCCGCGGCAGCATGCTCCTGCGCCCTCGCGCCCGACCTCCTCGACGCGAACGCCGACCTGCGCGTCTCGCCGTGGAGGCTCAAGAGCCTCACGAGCGTGTGCGCCGCGCTCTCGGTGCGGTGCCCAAAGACGGGGACGCACAGAAGCAGCGTCGCGAGCGCGGCGAGGCTGACGAACGTCCAGCTCGTCGCCTCGAGGAGGCGGTAGTTGGCCGGCCCGATCAGGTCGTCGCAGTTGGTCTGCCACGACACGGGCTTGACGGGCGACGATGCCGCGGGCCACCAGATCGTCGCCGCGTACAGGACGAACCAGTACAGCTCGCTGACGGCGAAGGCGCACAGGAGCAAGACGGCTTGATGCCGGTGGCCCCACTTGCGCAGGCGCTGCGCGGCCCGAGCGACGTTCGAGAGGTGCTCGCCGCGGACGTACTCGTCGCCCGGCTGGAGGTGAAGCGGGTGCGGCGAGTAGTGCTTGGGCGAGGAGGGCGTGCGGGCGGCGCGCGCTTGGGTGTAGGCGGCCGAGGCGTCGAGAAAGGCGTCGTGCTCGTCGGCGGTCGAGAACCCCTGCAGAGCGAGTCGGCGTCAGAACGGCGCAGCAGATCGGCTCTTTGAGAGCAGCCGAGCGTCTTTGAGAGAGCAGCAAGGCGGCTATGAGAGGAGAGGGATGCACGTGGATGTGGTGCGTGTCGGAGAGGACGCAGGCGATCACGGTGCCGGTGATACTCGCGCCGAGGAGGAACGCGTACTCGGCGTGCCACCGCTGGATCGCGTTGACGCCGTGAGAAGCCGAGCCCATCATGTTTCGCGCCATGATCGCGACGAGGTACATGTGCGCGAGGGCGAGCTGCGCGGCGACTAGGCGAGCGGGAACGAGAGAGGGTCAGGGCGCGCGAGCGAGAGGAGTTGCGAGGAGAGGAGAGCGACGCACTGTACCATGCCGACTGGGCCGGCTGGAAGAGCACGATGAGCATGGCGAAGAACGAGGCGATGATGAGGCCGGCGAGCGTGCCGTAGGCGTTGATCTGCGGGGCGGAAGCTGGCTGTGAGTCGTCGCTCGAGGAAGAGCGCAAGGAGGAAGCGCGCGAGGCAGATCAAGCGCGAGGAGGTCGAAGCGCGAGGAGGAAGGGGGCGAGGGGACCGAGCGCGAGGCGGAAGAGAACGCACAGCTGGAGACGGGCACAGGCCGCAGCAGACGTCGATCGTGACCTGCCACGGCGCAGAGCAGTACTCGGCCTGTGAGCGAGACGTGCGAGCGGGGAGGTCAGCGAGATGTTGGGCCCGAAGAGGACGAGGAAGACGACGCACGTAGGAGATCGGGCACAGCGAGCTGAAGGCGTCTTGAGCTGCACCCATGTCGGCTCGTCTTGACTCGCTCGGGCCGAAGAGCAAGAGGGAAGGAGAGAGGCTGTCGGGGCGGACGCGATAAGGACGATGACCGTGTTGCTCGAGGAGGGGGGAGGCTGTGTCGAGGCGAGGAGGTCAGCGACCGCGCACACAGACCCGCCGAGGGGATGAGGAGCGCACCTGATGCTGTGAGGGCAAGCGTGCGGCGGCGAAAGGTGCAGGACTGGCGGGTGACGGCGAGAGAGCGGGCGAGGTCGAGAGCAAAGAGGCTTGCCGAGGCGAGGCGGGGTCCGGGGCGGGCGCTCGACGACGTCCGCGGACGGACCGGACAGTCGGTGCGACGAACCTAGTCGACAGCCGGATAGCGCGCTGCTCGTGCGGGCCCAGGAGCGAAGCGCGCGAGAGCCAAGTCGTCGCGAGCAGGAGCCAAGCTGCGCCTCAGCGCAGCCGGCAGCACGGCCGGGCGTCGCCGCCGCGCCCAGCTCGTCACACGCCGAAAGCGTGCAAGCTCCGCGCGGCGCCGCCGGGAAGCGGACAGGAGGCGAGCGTCCGTACACCAACGTCGTTGAGCGCGGCGGAGAGGCTCGAGGGTGACGAGCAGGCCGCACGCCGAGGCAAGCGCGGCAGGCCGTCAGCCGTGCCGCGTGCCGCTGAGGCGCCGAGTCTTCATCGCCCGCTTCGCAGCGAGCCGGGGACGGTCGCGCGAGAGGGGAGAGGACGAGGAGGAGAGGGGGGGCGTGTGCGGGATGGGCAGAGACGGGAGAAGCGCGGGACAAGGACCGGCAAGTTCATGAGATGTGCAGGTACCCGCAGAGCTGCTCTGCCCCTACCTCAGCCGTGCAAGGGAGCGAGAAAGAGGCGCGTCCGCCGAGAGCGCGCAGCTCGCCCAACAGCTCGACACTCGGCCCTCTCGCTCGTCGTCGCCCTCGCCAGCAGCCACAGAGCACAGTCCGCCATGCTCGCAGCTCTCCGCTCTGCCCGCGCCTGCGCCCGCCCGCTCGCCCGCCAGCGTGAGTCGCCGCCTCCGTCCTTCGTCCGCCTCAATCCACCTTCAGCATCGATCTCGCCTCTCTCGTTCACGAGCGGCGCCGTGCGTGCGCAGCAGTGTGCAGGCAGGCCTATCGAGGCTTCTGAGGGGGTCGCTGAGTCCGCAGGAGGGGCGAGGGAGGGTCGAGCCCTTGCCCCAGTTTCGGGTCCCGATGGACCAGCTCGACAACGGCGGCCTGTGGAGCTACCAGCGCCAGTCAGAAAGGATTTGCAGGACTTAGCAACCCTCCTGGCGAGCGCGCGCCCGCCCACGACCAGACGCTGACCTTGCACTCCTCCTCCTCGTCCCCCTTCTCGTCGCAGTCCATGCCTCGGCACCACGCACCGCCTACTCCAACTTCCTCATGCCCGCCATGGTCCGTGATCTCTCTTATTCTCCGACGCTCGCGCTCGAGCTTTCGCTGACCCTCCACCTCGACGCAGTCGCCGACCATGACCGAGGGCGGCATCAGCGAGTGGAAGGTCAAGGAGGGCGAGGCGTTCGAGGCCGGCGCCGTCCTCCTCACGATCGAGACCGACAAGGCCTCGATCGACGTCGAGGCGCAGGACGACGGCATCATGGGCAAGATCCTCGTGCGTCGCCGCCCCGTCTCCCCCTCTCCTCGCGGCTCTCGCTGACCCAGATCGTCTCGTCATGCAGGAGAACGACGGCGCAGCAGGCGTGCCGGTCGGCAAGCTCATCGCCGTTCTCGCCGAGGAGGGCGACGACCTGTCCAACATCGAGATCCCCTCGCAGGAGGACGCCGCCGCCGCCACGTCCTCGTCCGCCCCCTCGCCCGCCGACTCGAAGCCCGAAGCCGGCCCTACCTCCTCCGCCCCCGCCGACGCTCCGACTCCCTCTCCCGCGACCCCTTCTCCGACGCCCTCTGCGATCCACGCCCACCCTCAGCACTCGAAGCCGCTCCTGCCCTCGGTCCTGCGCCTGCTCGCGCTCGCCGGCATCACCGACACGAGCGCCATCAAGGCGACGGGCCACCACGGCATGCTCACCAAGGGCGACGTGCTCGCGTTCACGGGCGCCATCAGCAGCGCGAGGGGGTCGCTCCCCAAGGACAAGCCCGACCACGCCCACCCGGCGCACGACTACTCGCCGACGCCCAAGGACGTGCGTCCGCTTCCTCTGTCGATCTCTGCAGCGAGGACATGACTGACGAGGATGAGGATGCCCGCGCGCAGGTCAAGCACCCGGTCGAGGTCCTCCTCGACGGCCCGGCCATCCGCCGCCTCGTCGCCGCCGGCCTCGGCTCGTCGTCCGCCGCGCCCAAGCCCACCTTCAAGGAGGTCCCCGTCTTCTGTGCGCCGCACCCTCCCTCTCGCTCGCCTCCCTCCCCCGCCTCCTCGCGCCCGACTGACCCGCTCGCGCCCGCTCGCCCGCCCGCTCACAGCCTTTGACTCGATCCTCGACGACTACCTCCCGTCCGCGCGCCGCTCGACCGCGCCCTCCTCCTCCTCCGCCGCCTCGGCACCTGCCCCTCCCCTGCCCGCCGCACGCAAGAGCGCGTTCGACGACATCCTCGGCCTGTAGACGCTCCCCCTCCCCCCCTTCCCTCTCTCTCTCTCTCTCTCTTCCCCTCTCTGGGTTCTGTGGGACGGTCGCCGAGGACCGTGTGCGGGCTGTGACATAGACTTTTCCGTTCCTCCTCTCGTCGTCATCGTGGCCGTGGGAGGCGGGGAGGAGGAGAGGCGCGTGCGCGGACCGGCGACGACGCCGACGCCGACGCCGACCCGGGCTGCTCAAGTCGTCCGCGTCTCCGGCCCGGCGCTCGAGCCCGTTCGGCGCGCTAATCTCGGCGAGCTCCTCGCAGCGTCGCTCGCCCTAGGCCTCTCGCCGCTTTCCTCTGCTTCTCGCTCCCTCGCACACGCTCGACTCGCACGGCGCTGCTGCTCGACATGGCCGACTCTGCCGAGCACGACGGGATCCGCAAGGTGCGTCTCGCTCTCTCTCCTCTTTCTGACGTCCAGGCGCAGCGCTGACCTCTCCCTCTCGCCCACCTCTCTCGCCCGCACGCAGGTCATCGAGCGCGAGATGTTCCGCCTGCGCTCGACCTACGGGCCCGAGGCGCTACCCGTCCCTTCCTCGCTCGCGCTCGAGGCGCTGCGCATCGGCGCGCTCAGGGGCAGGGTCGTCCTCGTCACGGGCGGGAGCAAAGGGCTCGGGAGGGAGTTTGCGGTGCGCGCGGCGGGCGAGGGCGGGGCGAGGGTCGTGATCGGCGCGAGGGGGGAGAGCGGCGTGAGGGAGGTGGTCGAGGAAATCAGGGCCAAGGGCGGGTGCGTCGACGCTTCTCGTTCTCAGCCCGCGATCCCGAGACGAAGCTCACTCGCTGAACAAACGTGCGGCGGCAACAGCGAGGCGACCGGCTTGGCGACCGACGTGACGAGCTGGGAGTCGCAGGTCGCCCTCTTCGTGCGTCGCCGACTCGCTCTCGCTCTCTCGTTCTCGCAGGCACTGACTTTCGCGCCTGCAGGACCGCGCCGTCGAGACGTACGGCCAGATCGACGTCGTCGTCGCCAACGCCGGCGTCTTCGAGATGGGCACCTTCCTCGACGACGAGGTCGACGCTGACGGCAAGCTCACCGTGCGTCCGCTCCCCTTCCTGCGCGCCTTTCGAGCAGAGTAGCTGATCCACTCATTCTCTACGCGAAGAAGCCCGACTTCAGCACGATCGACATCAATGTCAGAGGGACCCTCTACAGCGCGTCCTCCTTCTCCATCCCTCCCTCCCTCTCACGCGCAAGCTCACGCCACTCACGTCGCACAGCCTCTCGCCTCGCGTTCCACCACCTGCGCAAGAACGCCTCGACCGGCACCAAGGCGCTCGTCATCCTCGGCAGCCTGACCTCGTTCGTCGCGACGCCCGGCTGTCCGCTGTACGCGACCAGCCAGCACGCCCTCCTTGGCCTCCAGCGCGCTCTGCACACCGAGAGTGAGGCGTCGGGTATCTCGTGCGTCCCTCTAGTTCCTACTCAGCTCGGTCGGCGCGCACTGACCCCTCCTCCCCCTCGCGCACCTCGCAGCGTCACCTTCGTCGCCTCTGGCCCCGTCCCGACCGACATCTTCGGCGCACTCCGCCCCATGATCGAGCAGCTGCCGCACATCAAGCTGAGCGACACGGTCGACGCCATGCTCTTCGCGGCGAGCAGCCCGAGCGGGGAGAAGCTCGGCGGGTGCACCCTCGCGACCGACACGGCGTGCGTCCCCTCTCTCCTCTCTCTCTCTCTTCCCCTTCTCGGGACCAGCAGACGCATGCGCTGACGTCGATGCGTGCGCGCAGGGGCATCTTCCGCCTCCCGTTCGTGCAGGCCTACCGCACCTGAGCCGGCCTGCTCGACCTTCTCAAGTTGAGCTCGACGACGAGACGTCCACCCGCAGGCTCGTGCAACATGCTGATGGCTTTCAGGTACCTTCGCGATGCGTGAGAGCTGTCGCCGACGAGAGAGCTGCGCGAGAGCGTCCGCGCAGGACCGTCAAAACCGGCCGGAGCACCCGCTCATGCCCCTTGCCAGACGGGCTCATACTCTCTCTCGCTTGCCCGCTCACCTTCCCGCTGGCATCTCGTCGACTGCAGCGGCTCGTCTTTCACTCTTCTGCATCGCTGCTCAACCCGGCCGTGCTCCGCTCGCGACGCTCGCCCTTGCTCAGCCTCGCTTCCCGAGCTCGATGTCGCCCTCGACGCTCACCGGCGCCCGCTCGAACCGCACTGCGAAGGGCGGCACCGTCTCGAGCTCGAGCTCCTTCGACCCGTCGTGAAAGTCGGACTCGGCCTCGTCGACGCAGTGGACCTCCTTGAGGACGTGCACGGGCATGGAGCCGGTTTGACGGCCTGAGCGAGCAAGCGCGGACGTCGAGCCCGGGTGCGTCGTCTTGGAGCGGTAGGCGCGGTCGGCAGGAGAGCTGCCGTCGTCGTGGAGGGTCGACTTGCGCGCGTTGACTGCGAGTGAGAGAGGGAAGGTCGGCGTGAGCGGGTTCGTGCGCAGGGTAGAGGTCGCAGCGAGGGGAGCTCACGAGTCGCGATGCAGCTGATGACGTAGATCTTGCTCTCCTGGAAGCCTGAAGAACGTAGAGGCGGGGGAAGTTAGCGTCGAGTCGGCGGGAAGAGGCTCGTGCGCAAGAGCAGACGCACCAGGGACCGAGTACCAGAGCGTTGAGCCCTTGGAGATGATCGTGACCTGTAGCACAGCGTCGCAGAGGGAGGTCAGCATGCTGCGTACCTCGAGAGAAGCAGAGCGAAACTCGCCAGGACGAGGAGCTGGATTGCGAGCGAAGCGGCGTTCGTCTCGAACGTCTTGAGGACGATGCGCCCGATTGGCGACGAGAGCTTGGCAGCGACCGAGTCACCTACGATGCGCACAGGGCGGATGAGGAGGTAGTACGTGATGGCGACCCTGCGCGTCGAGCGAGGAGGGTCAGTGCGCGAGTGAGCGAGAAGGGAGAGGCACAGCGACGGCGAGAGACGCACGTGATGAGGAGGTCGCACAGCAGACTAGCACCGAGCCAGGTGACCATGACGGTCTGCGTGCCGAGGAGTCGGCGAGGAGCAAGAGAGGGAGGGAGGCGCAAAGAGAGCGAGCGCACCGTGATGTCGGAGAACTCGGTCATGCTCGTCGCCTGACTTCCCCAGTAGGCGAGGTAGAACGTCATCCCTGCGGCAGCGAGCTCGATTTGAAGGAGGAAGAGCGGCAGCCACCAGTTGCGGCGCCCGCTCGTCTCGCTCACGACCCAAACACGCCAGCTGCGAGAAGAGGCTCGAGCGTCAGTCGGGCTCGGCGGTTCCGAGCTCTCCCGGCTCGACGAGAGGGACAGGGCGAGCTCACGTGAAGAAGGCCTGGCAGATGAGGACGTTCGGGCCTGTGAAGCATGCGTACGCGACAAACTGGCCGGGGACGAGGGCGAGGACGGTCGGGTCGAGGAGAGCGGTTGCAGTGTATCGCCATGCCCAGGCGCAGTCGTTCATCGTGTCGCCGAGTGCCGACAAGGTGAGGAAGCCGACGAGCAGCTTGAAGGCGAGCCGATCCGACGAGCCGAAACGGTGGAAGTAGGTCGCCGCTTCGAGGAGCACTTGGGTCAGCTCTCGTCCTCGGGGCAGGGAGAACTGCAGGTCGAGACGCACACATGTACAGGAGCACGCCGCAGAAGAGACAGGCGAGGAAGGTCGCGACCACAACCGGGGTGACGAGATCCGAGATGGCGGCTTGAAAGGCGGCGAGCTGCGCCGCTGCGGCAGCAGCTGCCGTCGCTGCGTCCATTCTTGTGGGGCTCGTCGTCGACATGCTGACGGCTCGAGGCTCAGGACGACCGGCGGAAGAGCGAGGAGATGAGGAGGGAGACGGACGAAGCGAGAGGTCGGGGAAGCCACGTCGAGCGCCGCTGCAGCTCTCAACGATTCGCGCTCGGCGAAATTACCCGTGCAGCGGCGTGAGAACGATCGTTGATGCAGCCCGAAGAGCCCAGCTTCGAGTAGAGGGGCGAGCTGAATGCGGCTCGTTGTGCTCAGCGCTCGAGCCCCGAGGCCCGTGCACGCTGCAGCCCGACAGCTCCGCGCCTCTCGCCTCGCACGATCCCAGGCACGGAGGCGGCCAAGCGATCGAGTAGCAGACGACAAGGCGACGACGCCTGGCTGGCCCCCTCGGCTGCGCCGTTGATCGCGCGGTCGAGAGGAAGGGTGCGAGCGGCGGCTTCTCGTCCTCGTCGAGCCGTCGCACCTGTGCGCGGGAACGAGCGGTGCGAGAAGTGCATGTAGCATGAACAGTGCGGACGAGCGGCGCAAAGGTCTGGAATGAAACAGGGACGAGGTGAGCGAAGGTCGTGACCTCGAGGAGGGCCGTGCGCTGTGGACGAGTCAAAGGCGCGGTTCGACGGCTCGAGCTTGCGTTGCGAGGAAGCTCTTGTACTTTCTTGCGTCTTTCGCACAGAGACGCTCTAGGATCAGGGCACGGATCGGGTACTGCAGAGGAACGAGGAGAAGGGCTGAAGGATGCGTCGGCCCTGAAGGCGACGCTGACGCCTGCGTGCGCCCTACCGCACTAACTTCCAAGCCGCAGCGACCTGAGAGTGGCATGACGCATAGCCGCTCTCCCTGAGCCTCTTGAGCACGCCGATGGCGAGCTTTTGGCGGCGGATGGAGGCTGCGAGTTTCTCGGTAAGGCGCTTGAGCCTCTCGAGCTCGTCGATGGACTTCTGCGTGGCGGGACCCTGCAGGAAGAAGATGAGGACCACGGCGGCGTCAGCATCTGGGCGTTGCAGGTCAGCAAGCGGAAAGAGAGGCACCGCACCGTCAGGACCTTGATTTGGTTGACCATGAAGTCGCCGTCGACGAGGTAGTCCTGCACCCAGTCGGCAATCTGCGCCGTGCGAAGCATCAGCATGCTGACAGGCGGCGGAGCACGGGAGCGAGAAAGACTCACGACCTCGCGCGTGAAACCCTTGTCGACCTCGACCATCTCGACTGTGAGGAGGTCCGTGTACTCGTCGGCGTCAAAGTCTCGGTCCCTGATGTCGGTCTCGACGAAAATGCGTGCGGTGCGCTTGATGAGGTCGACGCTCTCTGTACGAGCGAGCAAAGCGTCAGCTCCCGCAGGCACCTCGAGGAGAGAAGAGGAGGAGCGCACCCTCGCGCGTCAGCACACGCTTAGACGTCTCCTCCTGGTCCGTCTGCGGGTCGTGAAGAGTCAGCTGTGGCCCCTTTTGCTGGACACTGCGCGCCAGCGGCAAAGCGCACCTCAGCGGAGCTGATCGACTCCTCGTCCGTCTCCTCGCGCTCGAGGTCGGCCGTGCTGTCGGCGAGGGCGAGGATGTCGGGGGTCGAGTCGGCTTCGGCGCACATGCTGGAGAGCTAGCTCGGGTGCTGTGAGCGCGAGAAGAAGCGGCGAGGCGGTGGAAGAGAGGAAGAGAGGGCGAGACCGAGATGAAGAGGAGCGACGGACGGCCCCGAGGGGGCCCGAGCGGACGGCCCGAGCAAGCCGAGCAGCGGAGAGTCCGAGAACAGACGCAGGTCGTCCTCTTCCCGTCGTCCGCCTCGGACAGCAGCTGATCGAGCGAAAATGAAAGCGCGGAGGAGGCGAGCGGCGAGCGCCTCGAGATCCGGGCGAGAGAGAGGATGAGGATACTGCTCTGGGCTTCAAGACGGCTCGTCTACGAGTACAGAAGGAGAGAAGAAGACATGAAGAGAAGTCCACAGCAGGGAAAACCCGCGACGCCCGACCGCCCCGCCACCTCAGACCTTCTCGTCGTCGCTCGACGCGTTCTCGATGCGCTCCTCGCTGCCGACCTGCGGCTTGAGGTAGGCGACGCCGCGCTGCGCACCGACCTCGTGCTCGCGCTGGAGCTCGGCCATGACGATCTGGTTGGCGCGCCACACGTTCTTCTGGGCGAAGAGGCGGTCCATCTCCTCGAGCGGGATGTGGCGCGTCTCGGGGAGGAGGAAGCAGATGTAGGGGATTGAGGCGAGCTGCATGAGCTGTGGGTGTGGATGCAGGGTCAGCGAGAGGAGCGAGGAGAGCGAGGCGGGCAAGAGAGGAGGAGAAAGGAGGACGCACGCAGAAAAAGAGGTACACGCCCCAGCCGCCGGCGCCCATGCGCAGGAACATGGTCGGGGTAGCGCGCGAGATGACAAAGTTCCCTGCAGGAAGAGGTACGAGTCAGCACGAGAGCGCGAGGGAGCGGAAGCCGAGAGAGAGGACGCACAGAGCCAGTTGGACATGGCGGCGATGCACTGCGTGACCTGGCGGACCGTGCCCGGGAACGCCTCCGAGTTGACGACCCAAGGCGTGCCGTTCCACGATGCAGCGTAGAAGGCGGTCCAGAGGTAGAAGAAGAACATGGCGGCCTTGCCCGCGGCGGGGAGCGTGGTCGTCGGGTTGAGCTGGGGCTTGTCGACGTTGATGTAGATCGCGATGGCGAGCATCGACAGGGCACCGCCAAGCGAGCCGATGAGGAGCTGCGCGAGGGAGGAGGAGCGTCAGGTCGAGCGCGAGGGAGAGGGAGGGCGAAGAGGAAGGAGGAGGGGGCTCACGATGTTGCGGCGGCCGTAGCGGTCGATGATGAAGAAGCACCAGGCCAGGCCGAGGAGCGTCTTGATGACACCGAACACGCCGGTCGTCAGGAGAGCGGTGTTGGTGCCCGTGACGCCGATCGACTTGAAGATGGTCGGGGAGCTGCGCGAGGGGGTCCGAGTCAGCTACTGGAGCGCCTGGGAGTCGCCGTACGCTAAGAGGGTGACTCGCTAGTAGTTGATCGCGTTGATACCAGTGCCGTTCTGCCACAGGAAGAGGCCCGCAGTGATTAACATGCGGCGGAAGAGGTAGCCCGTCGTGAACAAGTGGCGGATGGGCGCCCAGAAGCCGGTGCCGACAGCGGTGCGGTCGTGCTCGGCCTGGATGTCGATCTCGTTGATCTCATTGATAATGTAGGCGTCCTCGGGCGAGAGGTTGCGGATGAAGCAGAGGTTCTTGACGGCGGCGTCGCGCTTGCCGCGCTGCATGAGCCAGCGAGGCGACTCGCGG
Source organism: Rhodotorula babjevae (assembly GCA_920104245.2). Taxonomy (NCBI): domain Eukaryota; kingdom Fungi; phylum Basidiomycota; class Microbotryomycetes; order Sporidiobolales; family Sporidiobolaceae; genus Rhodotorula; species Rhodotorula babjevae. The sequence goes on along the minus strand of CAKKSZ020000007.1, from coordinate 82,253 downwards.
ATGAAGAAGGGGATGCCGAGCGCGAAGAGACCGCCAGGAATGAGCTGGACGGCGAAAGGCTGCAGGAGAGGAAGATGGAGGCCGAGAGAGGGAAGAGCGAGAGAGGGAGAGAGTCAGCGCTCGGGCCCCTCGAGGCGATCCGGCCACAGCGAGAGCAGCGACGCACCGTGATCCACTGAGTGGTACCAGGTGCGATGTGCTTGCTGACGCCGTAGTTGATCCAGAAGCCGATGAGGCCGCCGACTGCGAGAAGGAGGAGAAGGGTCAGTCGGGTCAGTCGAGCTTCTGGCTCGTCGAGGAGAGGAAGCACAGGGACGCACTCTGCCAGCCAATCTCGTACATGCCGACAAGCTGTCCACGGATGGCGGGAGGCGAGATCTCGGAGATGTAGAGCGGCGTGAGGTTCGAGGCGGCGCCACTGCGAGGAGGAGAAGGAGGAGAGTCAGTGCTCGCGCTCGTGCTCGACTCGCCGCCGAGGAGGATGGGCAGACGCACATTCCGAGGCCTGCGACGATGCGACCGCCGAGGATGGGTCCGAGGCCGCGCGCGCCGTCGGCGGCGAGCATGACGCCCGCGCCGAGGCAGAAGACGAGCGCCGAGACGAGGAGGCCCATCTTGCGGCCGAGGAGCTGGCCGAGCGGGTAGCCGAGGAGGGCGCCGAAGAAGCAGCCGCCCTGGTACGTCGACACGATGTTGGAGCTGATGGCGGCGAACTCCTTGGGCGTCTTGGTGAGGAGGCCAAACTCCTTCTTGAACGACGGCAGCGCGATCGACGTGCCGATGAACGCCGAGTCGTACCTGCGCGCGTGAGAGCATGTCAGTGTGCGTCGCGAGAGGTGCGGAAGGTGGCAGGAGGAGGGCTCGTCGAGGAGAGACGAGGAGGGAGGCAGGGAGGGAGGAGGAGGACGGCGACGGACCCGATCATGATGGCGGCGGTGGCTGCGACGATGGCGCACGAGTAGACGCGCCAGTTGTAGACCGCCGTGGGCGTGGGGCGGTCCTCGACGCGCTCAAAGAGCTTGACCATGGTGCGAGAGGAGGGCGAGGTTGAGGAGGAGGTCGAGGGCGAGGTCGAGTGGGCGCTAGTGCGAGGGCAAGGCTGTGCGCTCGGGTCGAGGGGCCGAGGTGCGAGTCGGACGAAGGTGTGGGAGGTCGAGAGGCGGGGCGAGGTGTGATAGAGGAGAGGAGAGGAGGAGGGGCAGAGCTGTAGAGGCGGAGGAGGGGTCAACGCTGCGGGTGAAAGAACTTGGGGCACCTCTGGGCACTCAGGCACGGTGGTGGTCCTCCGCGCACGAGTACGAGAGCGACGAGACGCACGGAAGAAAGTAGACCGCCGGCCCAGCCTTTGTCGCTCGTGCCCTCCTCGACCGCCTTCCCAAGTGGGGGAGCAGGGTCAGCGGCTCAACGTGGGCGACCTCGACGCACAGAACGCTCTGCGCCGCACGCGAGAGGTCCCAGGACTGTGGACGCACGTTGAGCGCGCCGACGACGGCGCGCAGCTTGGCCGTGGAAGAAGTCGATCACCTCGCGCGCCGGTCGACGATCGGCCGCGAGCCCGCGCTCGAGCCGGCCGCCTTGGCCTCGCGCGCGCCTCGACGAGACCTGGACGACGCGCAGAACTCGAAGCCGGCGACTTGGGCGCAGCGCTGAACGATGAGGAGGCGGGACCTGCGCGAGCGAGATGAGCGCGCCGACGGCGAGGCCGGTCGAGAACCCTGAGCGCGCTCGACGCAATGCCCGCTCGACGCCCAGCTCGCCGTAGAACCCTCTGCGCGACTCCTCGACGACGAGCGGGGCCCAAAGACGCGCGTTCCAGCCCGTCAGGCTACACGCCGCGGCAGGTCCAGCTCGTCCACCAGCCTCGGCGCGCCGGCGCCGTCCTCCGAGCGCACGAATGCCTTCGGGCTCACCCAGTAGTCGTCTGGCGAGAGGACTGCTGCGTCAAGCGTCGGCAGTCGGTCGAAGTAGACGATCGCCGAGAGCCCGACGGCCTCCTCGCAGGCGGACCTCCACAGGTCGTCGTCGTTGTCGCTGACGAGTCGGCGTGTCGCGCGAGTATGGCGGAACACGTTGCTGCAGGTGAAGAGGAGGTCAGCCTGTCCGTCGAGCCAGGAAGCAGGCGCAGGGAAGGAGCGACACGGACGCACGTGTCGAGTCGGCGCAGGGCTGTGCAGCGAGCGAGCCCTAGAACCAGGTCCTGCATCTGTGTACGACACCTTCCATCAGCGAGTGCGCAGCGCTCGAGTGGCACTCATCCACTAGAAGAGAGAGGGGCGCACCAGGTCGTGCGAGTCGTAGGGCCAAAAGTTGCGCGTCTCGTCGCTCATGAACAACTGCAGGTGCTTGACGCGCGTGAAGCTCGACGTGAGGGCGGTGATGACGGATGCGGCGATGGCGGGAGAAGAGTCGTCGAAGTATGGGTACTGTGGGCTCGACATGACCTCGAGGTGCTCGACCGAGTCGGCGAGCGGCTTGAACGCGCGCAGAATCCGGACGACGAGCGCGGTGTTGGCCGGGTCCTCGGTCGGGCCGTGCGAGGCCAAGTCGTACGGGTGCAGGTCGAGGTGGAGGTGGGAAAGGGTAGACGGGCGGCTCGACCGGGCGTACTCCTGCGAGCGCATCTCGAGCAAGTCAGCAGAGCGCCTTTGAGAGGCTCGAGCGCCAGAGAGCTGACGCACCTCGAGAGCGTGCTCAATGATCCGGATCTCGGGCTCGTCGAGGTGGTACAGGGTGAGGCACCGCAGGTGCGAGAACAGCGACGGGCTGAACCAGCTCGCGCGGAACCCTTCGACGGCGGCGAGCGACAGGACCTCGAGGCTGCTCGGGAGGGTGCCGACTGCAGCGCCGTCCATGTCGGCGATCTCGACGTTGAGCTCGCGGAGGCGCCGGAAGTTGTGCAGGTTGAGCGCCGCGACGGGGCCGGCGTGGATGGTGAGGCGGCGGAGGGTGCGGACGTGAGGGAGGTCGTCCCAGACGGGCTGGATGAAGGCGAAGGGTAGCGAGTCGAGGTCGGTGACGTACTCCTGGCTGGTCTGGAGCTGTAGGAGGAACGAGTCAGCTCTGGCGGCCCGGCGAGAGGACTGCGGAAGGGGGAAGAGGAAGAGGACGCACGATGCCGACCTCGTCGAGGAGCGGAGCTTGCCGTAGCACCATGCAGATGGCCTCGGCGACGTCATGGTCGAGCCAGGAGCCGTGGTCCTTGACGGCGAAGCGGCGGATGAGGGCGCAGCGAGCCGGGTCGTCTGCGAGCGAGGCGACGGCGTCTCGGGGTCGCGCCGTGCCGGCAATGAACTCGTCGAGGTCGGCGTCATAGAGCGTGTCGATGTCGAGCTCGACGTCGCGGTACAGCTCGTGCTGGACCGAGGCGCGGACGACCTTGTTGATGAGGCTGAGTCGCGCTTGGTCGGCGCGAGGCAGGTGGCGCGCGACGTGCGCGACGAGCTCGGCAGGAAGGTCAGCGAGGCTCATGAGCTGGCGCTAGAGCTGTCGCTGAGCGCGGCTGGGCTGTCGTCAGGCGGAGCGAGCAGCTCAAGTCGGGAGCCGAGAGGTGGCGACGTGCGACAACTTCGCACACAGCGTCTCTGCTAGCTTGAGATGCCGCACTTTCGCTTACGAGTAGTTCATACGCCGGCGAAAGCTGCGGTTCAATCTCCTCGACGAGGTCGAGAAGGCGAGGGAAGAGCGGCGGTGCAGCTGAAGCTGGCTCGACCCTCTCCACTCTTCCGCTCTACCTCGAATCGACCCAGCCAAGGTCGTACGAGCTTCCAGCACACCACACGCACTCACCGAGCCGCGCCGCACCCTCGACAGAGCCCTCGCTCCTCCCCTCCTCCTCATCGTTCGACTCCGCCTCCAACCTCGTCTCGCTCACCTCGGCACGGCCAAGATGGCAGGCGCACTCGCCCACGAGAACCGGATACCTTCTGCAGACGCCCAGGTGCGCGACGCTCTTCCTCGCCGTGCCCTAGTCTCGCACGATCGCAGCTGACCCCCGTCTCCTCGACCCTCAGGCCGCTGCAGCATCGCCGCACGACGTGTGCATCATCGGCGCGGGCATCCTCGGCTCGGTCCTCGCCTACTCGCTCGCCCAGTCGGGCCGGTCCGTCCTCCTCCTCGAGCGCGACCTGTCCGAGCCCGACCGCATCGTCGGCGAGCTCCTCCAGCCGGGCGGCGTCCTCGCCCTCCTGAAGCTCGGCATCGACGACACGCTCGACGGCATCGACGCCGTCCCGTGCGAGGGCTACCAGGTCTTCTGGGGCGACCAGGTCGTCGCCATCCCGTACCCGGAGGAGAGCAAGACGATGCGCTGGAGCGACGGCACCGACCGCAAGCAGGAGGGCCGCAGCTTCCACCACGGCCTCTTCATCCAGAACCTGCGCCGCAAGGCCAAGAGCGCCGAGGGCGTCACGCTCGTCGAGGCGACCGTCAACGAGCTCCTCGAGGACGAGGCCGGCACCATCGTCGGCGTCAAGGCGACGCCGCGCAAGGCGAGCGCCGACGACGACGCGGCCGAGCCGCTCCACTACCGCGCCAAGCTCACCATCGTCGCCGACGGGTGCATGAGCAAGTTCCGCCGCGCGCTCCTCCCGTCGCACATCGTGCCGACGACGCGCTCGCACTTTGTCGGCCTCGTCCTCGAGGACGCCGACCTCCCCGCGCCGCACCACGGGCACGTCATCCTCGGCAAGGCCGACCCGGCCAACCCGCCCGCACCCGTCGCCGAGGGCGTGCCCTCGCTCGGCCCCGTCCTCGTGTACCAGCTCGCGACGCACGACACGCGCATGCTCGTCGACGTGCGCGGGCCCAAGCTCCCGCCGCAGGCCCAGCTCGCCGAATGGCTCCGCGAGCGCGTCACGCCCGTCCTCCCGCCGACCATGATCGCGTCGTTCCACGCCGCGCTCGACAAGAGCCTCACAAAGGACAAGCAGCACCGCCTGCGGTCCATGCCCAACTCGTACCTCCCGCCGTACCCGCAGGGGCGCGACACGCAGGGCGCCTTCCTCGCCGGCGACTCGCTCAACATGCGCCACCCGCTCACGGGCGGCGGCATGACGGTCGCCTTCAACGACTGCGTCCTCCTCACTGCGCTCCTCGGTGGCGGCAAGGCCGTCGCGGACGTCGAGGGCGACGAGCGCGGCGCGGTCGAGCTCGACAACTGGCTCGACATCAGCGAGCGCCTCGAGGAGTGGCACTGGAAGCGCAAGGCGGTCGCGAGCTGCATCAACGTCCTCAGCCTCGCCCTGTACTCGCTCTTCGGCGCCGACGGTGCGTCCCTCTCCTCACTCTCTCTCTCTCGCCCCCTCGTGCTCGTCCCTGACACCTCGCCTCTGCAGACGAGAACCTCGAGGTGCTCAAGACGGGCTGCTTCAAGTATTTCGAGCTCGGCGGCGACTGCATCCAGGGCCCGGTCGGCCTCCTCTCTGCGTGCGCCTCAGCCTTTGTCCCTCCCTCCCGCCCCCCTCGAGCGCTCGCTGACCTCGCTCTCTCGACCCCGACCCAGGCTCAAGCCCTCGCCTGCCCGCCTCTTCTACCACTTCTTCCGCGTCGCCTTCTACTCGATCTACTGCCTCTTCACGCTCCCGATCCTCGCCGCGGGCCCGGACGGCGGCAAGCCCGGCCTCAAGCAATACCCGGCGCTCACCGTCAAGAGCTTCAAGGTGTTCTGGACCGCGTGCGTCGTCCTGCTGCCCGTCCTGTGGAGCGAGGGCCAGATGTAGAGCCCGTCGTCGACCCTCCTCCCTCTCTCTCTCTCTCTCGTCCGTCCTTCGTTTCTTCTCTCTTAGTTCCCCTCGTTCATCGTCAGTCTCGCTGTGTGTATAGACCTCTCTGCATCGCACTCGTTCCGCCACCTCGTCTCGTAGAGAGAGAGAGGGTCCGTGCGACGAGACCGAGTTGCAGAGCGACAAAGACAGACACAGGCGCCGCGCAGACACAGCGGCGAGAAGGACGAAGGGGGTAGCGTGACTGCGAATGGGTGTCCCAGCGAGAGGTGGATGTACAGCGAGGTCGAGGAAGAACAACAAAGGGGCGAGGAGGGTCTATCGGGGAGGGGACGATGCCATGCTGAACCTGCCGAGCCGAGATCCTCTGCGAGCGACAGCGAGTCAGTGAGCATGCTCGAGGAAAGAGACGTCGAGAGGAGAGAGAGAGAGAGAGAGCGACGCACAGATCTTGCCCGCGCGCTCGTACGCCTCCCTCGCCGCCCTCCTCAAGCCCTTCATACCCCTCGCCGCATGCTCCGCCGGCACCTCGCACCTCGGGTCGGCCAAGCTGTCGTTGAACACCTCGAGGCTCCACGGGCCGGCGTAGCCCGTCGCGACGACGGCGTCCGAGAAGCGGTCGACGGGGAGGTAGGCGCCGAGGGCGCGCTCGAGCGGGAAGAGGCGGTGCGAGCGCGACCAGGGGCGGATGCGCGGGATCGAGGCGTCGGTCGGAGGCGTGAGGGGAGGCGACATGAAGCGGCCGTCGGCGACCTGGTAGAAGAAGATCTGCGGGAGGGAGGGGTCAGCTCGCTGAGCGTGAGAGAGCGACGGCCGAGAGAGCGCAGGACGCACCTTGCTCCCGGGCACGCGGCGCACGAGCTCGGCCATGTCGCGCTCGAGCTTGGCGTCGACGTCGGGTCCGAGGCGGCCGTCGAGGGCGTACGGGTCGGCCCACTCGAGGGCGAGCGTGTTGAACGAGTCGAGGCACAGGCCGAGGTTGGGCCGGTCGGCCACCTCGACGACCTCGTACGCGTCCTGCCAGCTCTGGCGGTGCGCGCCGAACGACAGGCCCTCGTACATGACGCGGATCGGCGGCGAGTAGCTCGCGGCGAGGTCGGCGAGCCACCGCAGGTCCTCGACGGCGCGCTCGAGGCTCGGCGTCGTCCTCGGTGCCGGCGCCGACGTCGTGCAGCACAGGAGGAGGTCGGTGCCGAGGATGGGCATGATGTCGAGGATGCCGCGGGCGTACTCGCGCGCCTCGCGCCGGTCCTCGTCGGCGACCCAGCCCTCAAAGTTGCGCAGCGGCTGCCAGCAGCTCACCTCGACGCCGTGGCGGTGCAGCAGGGCCGCGAGGGCGTGCGCAGCCGAGATGCTCGCCTCGTCGCCCTCGGCGCACGGCGTGCCGAACCCGTGCTCGCGGGCGTGCGCGTCGCGGAACTGCTGCCAGTCGAGGTCGAACAGCTCGATGCTGGCAAAGCCGTGCTCGGCGGCGGCCTGGACCTTGCGCGCGAGCGGGTGGTGGTCGCACGACCCGAGCGAGAGCGAGGCGATGCCGAGTGGAGGGAGTCGGGGCGGCGCCATGGCGAGGGCGTCGTGCGCGGTGAGCGCGGGCGGGGTCGAGGGGAGCGAGTTGGGGGCTGAAGACGAGTGGTCCGACATCCTGGGTGGCTGGGACTGTTGCCGAGGGAGGATGGCTGAGGGGCGGAGGACGAGTCGAGGGTCGGAGGAGGGGGGAGGGGCGCAGGGGCAGTCGGACTTGCGACGGGCTGGGCGCAGAAAGCTGCTGCTACATGCCTCGCCCCCGGCTCTAGTAGTAGAGAGCTCAGAGCAGGGGCGAGCCGCCCACCGTCCCCTTGCGTCAGCTGCGCGCCGCGCCTCGGACCAACTTTCAGCGCCGACCTCCTCTCGGCTCCCCTTGGCCGTTCGCGGCTCTCTGTTCCGGCTCGTGTGGGTCGCCCCGTGTGGGCCCGTTCTGCGCAGATAAAGAGGCTGGAGACCACTAGCATGCGGCGGAAGAGGTGCCCGGTCGAGAAGAGGTGCCGGATCGGCGCCCAGAACCCCGTGCCGACGGCCGTGCGGTCGTGCTCGGGCCCTCTTTCGCCGCGTGCTCCTTCGCTCGCTCAGGATCGTGCTCGCCGCAGACAAGCGCCCTCGCTGCAAGCACCCTCACCGAGGGCAGCGGCGCACTCTCGAGCTCCCGCGCTCGCCGACCGTCGCGGCGTCGCTTCCTCCTTCCTTCCTCCTGCTCGCTCACGCTGTGACTGCACGCTCGCTCAAGACCAGGTCTGGCCGGCTCTGTGCATAGAGACAAGCATCTGTTCGGTGTCCGCAGGACTCGAGCCGTTGCAACGCTTGAGCCGCGTCGCGCACGAGCGCCCGGACCGCGCTCGAGCCCTCTCCGCGCCCTCCCCTCGGTCACGCTCCTCCTTGGTCTCCTCGCTCGGCTCCCTTCGTCGCTTTCAGCTCCTCTCTTCTCTCTTGTACACCCGCACACCTATGGGCGCCTTTGCTCAGCCCTCGAGCCTGGTCCCTCCCGGCGGCGGGCCGCCCCGACCTCAGTTTCTCCCGGCTCGACTCGACGAGCGCGTTCCTCTCACGGGCTCTGTCACCTTGAGGGTTCCACCACTACAATACAACCATGATGGTACCCCGAGTGCGTGCTCGACAGCGAGAGCTCCTCGTGCTCGATCCCGCTCTGACCTCTTCCTCGTTGCACAGCTCTCGCCTGCGACTGCTATCATCTCGGCAACCGCGACTACTTCCTCCCCGTCAAAGTCGGCCACTCGCACACGCCCTTAAACCCGCATCGGTGCGTCTCTCCCTTCCCCCGTGCCGGGGAAGAGAGCTGACGACCTGCCTCTCCCAGGCCCTTCCTCAAATGCCCGTACCCCGACAAGGACCTTGTCCCTCGGTGCCACTTCTACGTCTGGATCGACCAGCTTCCGGCCGAGCATCACGCGGTCGCGCTGCAGCTTCTCGAGACGGAGCGCTTCTGCAGCACACTCGCACCCGAGGTGCTCCTCGCCGCCGCACGTGCCGAAGGCGAGAACAACAAGCTCCTCTTCGGCAGCCCGACCATGCCGTACAGCGACGACTACACGGCCGTCCGCCAGGGCATCTCCAGGCTGCTCAACGGCCGTGACCTCGCGAGCGTGACCGTCGACGAGCTGGGCCGCCTGCAGGCGGTCAGCCTCGCGGTGGCGTACGAGCTGCGGCGCGCCTACTGCCTCCGCGCAGAGCATCTCGCCGTCAGGTGCGAGGCGGGGGCGGCGGCGGCGCACGAGGAGGACGCGGCGGCGGCGAGCGGGTCGGAGGCCTGAGCGCAGGACTCGCGGCGGTTTCTCTCGAGCCCGCCTCGACGGCTCTCGCAGCTTCCGACGGATGTGAGCTCGGCTTCTCTCGTGCACGCTGAAGGAGCGACGCTGACTCTCGGCGCTCTGCTATAGCCGCAGAAACCGTGGCGACGGCGACCGAGACGCCCTCGCTTTGACCTCTCCCCGCGCCCTCCTCCCTCCTCGATCTAGCTTCTCTCCCCTGGTCTCTCTTTGCAACGTCGTGCTTTGAACTCTCAGCTTCGGCGCCTGCGAGAGCTCGCAAGGGAGCCGATTATCCGGCGCAGATGCACGAGCCGACCTCGCGCCGGGGCCGAGACGCCGATTCCAGCGCACAAAGGCCGGAGCGCCAGAGCTCGCCCACGCTCACTCGCAATCACCGGGTCGAGGCCGACCATTTTTAGCGATGCGCGCGAGGGAGAAAGAAGGAAGCGAGAGCGAAAGAGGGTCGGTGCGGACCCAAGTTCAGCGCCGCCGCTCGCAGGAGAGCCGGCGAGAGATTTCTCGCGGATGCTGCCCCGCGCGCTCCAGGCGGTCTCGCTCGGTAGCTGGAGACCCGCGGTGCACCAGCGCACGAGTCAAAGTGGGCGGAACGAGCGTTTCTCGACGACTCGACGACTTGAGAAGGTCGCTTGGCGCACGCTCTCGAGAGGCCCGTGCGAGAGAGCCACCTGCGAGGTGGCTGCTGACTGTGCAGCTCGGGAAGAATGAAGGGCGCTCTGAGTGCCGCGCTTCGATTCATCCGGACTCAGGCACGGACCGCCGGCGACCGGCCACGAGCGCTCCCTCCACTTTTTGCGCCGTGGGGTCCGCGCCGCTTCGAGGCCTCGCGATCCGCCCACTCGAAATCTCGGTGGCCCCGCTCCCTCTCTCTCTTCTCTCTCCTGCACCTCTCCTTGCGCTCTCTACACGCTCCAAAGCACCTCAGGCCTCGCACCCGCCTCGAGCCTCGCGCCCGCCTCAGCTCCGCCTGCCCCGACTTTCGCCGCCTCCTCACCTCCGCCGCCTCACGCACCATGGTCAAGCTCTTTGAGCGCGTCGAGGACCGCCCTACGCCCAAGGCGGTCTACAACTGGCGCGTCTACTCGTGCGCCATCGTCGCAGCGACCGCCGCCATCATGATCGGGTGCGTCCTCTCCTCCTCTCCCTCCCCTCCTCCGCGACGCCTTGACTCCTCCGAGATCCCTCGCTGGATCCTACGAGCCGCACACTGACACGCTCCTCACGCGCGCAGCTACGACTCGGCGTTCATCGGCACGTCGATCGCGCTGCCGTCGTTCAAGAAGGAGTTTGGCCTCCTCACCAAGACGCCCAAGGAATTCGCCGCCATCAGCTCCAACATCGTGTCGACGTACCAGGGCGGCTGCTTCTTTGGCTCCCTCCTCGGTTACCCGCTCGGCCAGCTCCTCGGCCGCAAGATGGGCCTCCTCGTCTCGGCGCTCGTCTTCTGCCTCGGCGCCGGTGTCATGCTCGCCGCCGACGGCGCGCGCGGCCTCGGGCCCATCCTCGGCGGTCGCATCGTCGCAGGTCTCGGAATGTGCGTCTGCTCATCCTCTTCGGCGGCGAGTCTAGCGCGAGCGCGAGCTCTGACCGTCCTCCCTCTCCTCCTCGCAGCGGCGCCGCATCGAACCTCACGCCGCTCTACATCTCCGAGATCTCGCCTCCTGCCATTCGCGGTCAGCTCGTCGGCATGTACGAGATCGGCTGGCAGAGTGCGTCCCTGAGCTTCCTCTCCTCGACGAGCCGGGGAGGGTGACTGACCCTCCTCTTCCTCCTGCTCGCAGTCGGTGGTCTTGTCGGCTTCTGGATCAACTACGGCGTCACCAAGCACATCGCGCCCGGCACCACGCAGTGGCTTACGGTGCGTGGCTCCCTCCTCCCCGCGAGCGTTTCGCGACGAGGGGCCTGAGCGCTGACTCCTTCTTCTTCCTCTGCTCCTCCTCCTCTCGCCCCCTCTCCTTCTCTCCCACAGCCGTTCGCCGTCCAGCTCATTCCTGGCGGTCTCTTTGCGCTTGGCATCCCCTTCTTCATCCGCGAGTCGCCCCGCTGGCTCATGCAGCGTGGGAAGCGTGACGCCGCCGTCAAGAACCTCTGCTTCATCCGCAACCTCTCGCCGGAGGACCCGTACATCATCAACGAGATCAACGAGATCGACATCCAGGCTGAGCACGACCGCACGGCCGTCGGCACGGGGTTCTGGGCGCCGATCCGGCACCTCTTCTCGACCGGGCACCTCTTCCGCCGCATGCTAGTGGTCTCCAGCCTCTTTATCTGGCAGAACGGTACCGGCATTAACGCGATCAACTACTAGCGAGTCACCCTCCTAGCGTACGGCGACTCCCCGGCGGTCCAGTAGCTGACTCGGACCCCCTCCCACAGCTCCCCGACCATCTTCAAGTCGATTGGCGTCACGGGCACCTCGACCTCGCTCCTCACTACTGGCGTCTTCGGTGTCATCAAGACGGTGCTCGCCCTCGTCTGGTGCTTCTTCATCATCGACCGTTACGGCCGTCGCGGCATCGTGCGTCTCCTCCCCCCTCCTCTCCGCCATCGTCTCTGTCGAGCTCGCCCTGACGCACCTCCTCGCCCGTGCAGCTCCTCATCGGCTCGGTCGGCGGGGCTCTCTCGATGCTCGCCATCGCCATCTACATCAACGTCGAGAAGCCTCAGCTGAACCCGACTGCCGAGCTTCCCGCCGCCGGCAAGGCCGCCATGTTCTTCTTCTACCTCTGGACGGCCTTCTACGCCGCATCGTGGAACGGCACGCCGTGGGTCGTCAACTCGGAGTCGTTCCCGGGTACCGTCCGCCAGGTCACTCAGTGCCTCGCCGCCACCTCGAACTGGCTCTGTGCGTCTTCCTCCCTCGCTCGCCTCTCCCGCTCGAGCTCTCTCGCTGACTCGTGCGCCTACCTGCAGGGAACTTTGTCATCTCGCGCGCTACGCCGACCATGTTCCTGCGCATGGGCGCCGGAGGATGGGGCGTCTATCTCTTTTTCTGCGTGCGTCCTCCTTCCTCCTCTCCTTGCCGACTCTCCCTCTCCTCGCTCTCGTCGCTGACTCTCTACATCCACCCACAGCTCATGCAGCTCGCGTCGGTCCCCTACATCTGCCTCCTCCTCCCCGAGACGCGCAACATCCCGCTCGAGGAGATGGACCGCCTCTTCGCCCAGAAGAACGTGTGGCGCGCCAACCAGATCGTCATGGCCGAGCTCCAGCGCGAGCACGAGCTCGGTGCCGAGCGTGGCCCGTCGTACCTCAAGCCGCAGGCCGGCTCGAGCGTCGAGGAGGTCGAGGACGTCAAGGAGCGCGTTTGAGAAGGCGAGGCGGTCCGAGCGTCCCCCTCTGTCCCTCTCTCCCGGGTTGTACTGGTTCTAGATATCTCTGTCTCTCTCATGGGTCGTTCTATAGTCGCACGCTGCATTGTCCCATCCATTCACGTCGTCCGAGCGAGCAGCGCCTGCGAGAGCTCGAGCTTGAGCAGAGCATTCGGAGCCTCTCCCCCCTCGCATGAGCTCGTCTCGACCTCCGTGAGGACAGCAAGAGTCATGCTGCGAGTCTGCGAGAGCAAAGCGCCGAAGGGAGTTGTGCAAGGTCGTCGTCGCGGCGGACCTCCCCCGGCGCTCGAGGGGCGGCGCGTCGAGGCGCCGCGCCTCCTCCTCGGACCACAACAACCCGCTCGCTCGCCCGCCATGCCCGCCCAGGCCAGCACCTCTGCGCCCGCCGCCCTGCGCACCATCGACGACACCGAGGAGGAGATCCCGCCGCTCGCGTTCGAGACCGAGGACGAGCTGCGCGCCGTCCTCGAGCGGTGGAGGGCCGACCTCGTGCAGCGGGTCGACGAGCGGTGTGGGGCGAGCGCGGGCGGCAAGGGCAAGGGCAAGGGCAAGGGTAAGGAGGCGGGCATGAGCGCACAGGACAAGCAGCGTGTCGAGGAGCTCGTCATGAAGGTGAGCCCCCCTCCTCCCCTCGTTCGATGATGAGCGGTCTCGCCGTCACGGCCACGCCGAGCGGCGGGAGCTACTTGGCGGCCTTGTGCTAGAGTGTCAGGGCCGCGTGTGCGCGTCTCGTACCAGCAGGCTGTGCGCCGGTCGCCGTTCGAGACGCTGACCTCGCTTCCCTCTCTCCTCCCTCCCTCGCCGCAGCAATTCTACCGCAAGGTCGAGTCGATCATCTCGTCGAACTGCACCATCGCAGGGCTTCCCGTCGCCGAGTACGAGCGCAAGAAGAAGCGCGGCGGTGCGTCCCTCTCGCTCCTCCTCGTTCTCCTCGCCAGCCCTCGAGCTGACCTTCCTCTCCTCGCGCAGAGCTCGGCAAGACCCAGCCGTTCAACGATGAGCTGCACCAACGTGTGCTCAAGTACCAGAACGACCTGTTCGACGCGCGCGAGGTCAACGCGCGAGAGCGAGTCGACGCTCCGTCGCGCACGGCCGAGGTGCGTCCTCTTCCTCGTCGCCCTGCGAGTCCACGCAGCCAGACTGACGCCTCGCCCCGCTGACACAGTACGTTCAAGGCGTCGTCGAGCTCGACAAGGAGTACCTCGGCAAGCTCGAGGACGCGCGCGCACCTGTTCACGACGAGCTCTCGCTCCCGAAAGTGCGCCCGCGCAAGAGCCTCGGCGTCGCAGCCGGTGCGTCGCGCTCCTCCCGCCCGTCCTCCATGACTCGAGGTCCTCGTGCTGACGTCCCACTCCTCTCGCAGCCATGCCCGAGGCGCCGACGCCGGCGCAGGCGCAGCAGTACTTTGAGGAGGGCCGGCACACGCTCCACCAGCTGCTCGAGGTGCGCCCTCTGTCTTTCCGCAGCCTTGTCCTGACTCGTGACAAGCTGACGAGAGCCTCGCTGTCTCGCAGGAGGTGCCCAGGCTCGCGACGGCGGCCGAGGAGGCGCGCAAGGTTGCGCTCGACGCGGCGGCACTCGAGTGAGCGGCGGGGCGAGCGTCGGCGTCTTCCAGTCTGTAGTCTTGTCTGTGCTGTTGACTGTATCACCAGGCCTCACTGCTGTGATCCGGCTGCGTCGTCGCCCCGGACTTAGCGAGCGGAGAGACTCGCAGTCACGGTCACGCCTCGGGTCGTCAAACCGCTCGCACCTTCCGACCTGCTCGTCGCTGCCGACCTCGTCGTGCCGAGCCAGCCGGGTCAGCTGCTGACTCGCCTGAGCCTCCTTATAAGCTCCTGCAGCCTCGCTCTCGCCCTCCCACTCGCCACTCGCCTCGCCCTCGTCTCCCTCCCGCCCGTCTCGAGCGATGGCTGCCTCGTCCAGCACCGACAACTGGAGCGCCGAGCGGTACAGCACCAACGCGAGCTTCGTCTACTCGGCCGCCTTCACCAACAAGGCCATCGCCCTCCTTGCGCCTCAGCCCGGCGTGCGTCTCGTCCTCCTCCCGCCCCCACCTCCTCGCCCGAAGCTGACCACTGGCCGTCCATGCACCGCAGGAGCACATCCTCGACCTCGGCTGCGGCTCAGGAGAGCTCACGCTCGAGTCGGTCCTGCCGCCCGTCCTCCCCGGCGGCTCGGTCGTCGGCCTCGACGCCTCGCCCGACCTGCTCGCTCGCGCCAAGGCCAACGCCGCGGCCCTGTCACCGCCTGCCGCCGGCGCCATCAGCTGGGTCCTCCGCGACGGTCACGAGCTTGAGGCTCTCGGCCAGGACGGCCAGTATGACGCCGTTTTTTCGAACGCGGCCCTACACTGGATGAAGCGCGACCCGGCCAAGGTCGTGCGAGGCGTTCATGGCCTGCTCAAGCCCGGCGGTCGCTTTGTCGGCGAGGTGCGCCCGACTTCCACTGCCTCTCCTTGCCGCCTCGAGCTGACGTTGCTCGCCGTCCTGCAGTTCGGCGGCGCGCTCAACGTGGTCGGCGTGCGCTCGACGCTCCACGTCGTGCTCGGCGAGCGCGGCATCGACGCGACCAAGGTCGACCCGTGGTTCTTCCCGACGCCCGACGTGTACGGCGCCATCCTCGAGAAGGCGGGCTTCAAGGTCGAGACCTGCGGTGGGCCCTCCCTCTCCCTCCCTAGCTCACTCTTCGCCGTCGAAGCCGAGCTGACCCAGCCGCGTCCTCGCACCGCAGAGCTCGTCCCTCGCCCCACAGCCCTCCCGACAGGCCTGCGCGGCTGGCTCGAGACGTTCGCCTTTGCCTTCCTCGACGCGCTCCCCTCGCCCGCCGACCGCGAGGCCGTCATCGACGAGGTGTGCCGCCGCCTCGAGGTCGACATGAAGCACGACGTCGGCGAGGGCGAGGGGTCGTGGACGGTCATGTACGTGCGGCTGCGGTTCAAGGCGTGGAGGAAGTGAAGGTGCGCTCGAGCCCTCCCTCCCTCCCTCGCACGGACCTCCTCCCTCGAGCCGTCGCTGACTCTCTCTCCCTTCCCTCTCCTCGCACAGGCAGGCTTGCGCAGGGATGAGCTGCATCAGTGTCATGTACGACTGCTCGACTCTGGCGCTGCCGTCGACGTCAAGCGCAAGAGCGGCCTCGAGCGGCTCGAGAGCGAGTCCTCGCGGCACATCTTCGCGCCCGCCGTTCGCTTCGTCCTCCTCCTGCTCGCCTTCAGCTTCCCTGCTCCTCTGTCGCTCACTCGACGCGAGCTCGTCGCTCGACATCGCCGCTCGCCTGCACGTGATCGGGTCCGTCGGGGACGACGGACGGAGGCGACGCCCTCGGGCTCGCGTCCGCGCCTCCTGTCCGCCGGCGTCTGCCCCGCGCTCGGCTGCTGCCCGCGTCAGCCTCAGTTCGGCGTCGCTTCCACTTCGTCTCGAGCTCGCCCGCGCTCAGCTTGTCCTCGCGGTCGCCGCTTCTCGCAGCCGTCGCTCGCTCGCTCGCTCGCTCGCCTCAGTCCAGCTCTGCGCTGCGCAAGCATGTCGTCGGCCATCGTCAGCACCGTCGGAGCCGTCGTGCGTCCCTCCCTCTCTCTGCTGCTCGAGCTGATCGCGCACTGGCTGATCGGATCTCCCTCCCTCGCCTCCTCGACCTCGACCTCGCCCTCTCGCCCTCCTCCACCCACCTGCAGATCGTGGCGACCTGCCTCTCGTGCTTCTCGTGCGGCATCGTCGTCAGCCTGTACGGGCGGTACTACTCGCGCTTTTCGCGCGACCCGGCGTGGATCCAGGTGGCCGCCGCGGTGGGGACGGCGTGGGCGCTCGTCGACACGGGCTTCAACGCGTCGTGGGCGTACAAGGTGCGTCTCGAAGGGGTCCACCTCGTCTATGCAGGAGCGACGAGCGGTGCTGACGTCCTCGTCCCGCTCGCAGTGGGGCGTGACCTACTTCATCCGCCCGCAGGACCTCGCCCGGCTCCCGTTCGAGCTCACGGCCTACTGCTTCGTCATGTCGACTGCGGTACTCGCCGTGCAGTGCTTCTACCTGTACCGGCGTGCGTCCTGTCCTGTCCTCGTGACCGGCGCTCGAGAAGCAGCGCACTGACCTCCCCTCGCCTCTCGCAGTCTGCGCCGTCTCGAACCGCAACTGGATCCCCGTCATCGTCCTCGGCGGCATCTCGTTCGGCTGCTACGGCATCGCGCTCTGTGCGTCGTCGTCTTCCTCCTCGTCGCGCTCGAGCCCGCACCCTGACCTCCTCCGTCGACCAGGGATGGGCTACGTGTGCTCGCAGAACCCGGACAACATCCTGGCGTTCGCCGACATCCGCACTCAGTCGTGGGGATGGTTCGCCGGCGTTCTTGGAGTCGACATCTCGATCACGGCCCTCATGTTCTGGTACCTCGTCTTCCAGCCGAAGAAGAAGTCGGGCGGCGCGGTCAAGACGAGCACGTGCGTCCTCTCTCTCTCAGCAAGAGCTGATAACGAGTACTGACGTTCTCGCACGTGCAGGCCGCTCAAGAAGGTCGTCCTCATGGCCGCGCAGACAAACCTGCTCTCGGCCGTCTGCCAGATCGCCATCGTCTTCCTGTACGCCACCTGGCCCACTTCGACTTACTACAGCTTCTTCGGGTTGCCCGAGGCCAAGATCTGTGCGTCTGCGCCTCTCTCTCCCTCTCCCTACCGCGCCCGAGCCTCTCGTCTCCGCCTCTCCTCCCTCGCCCCTCTCGGGCCCGCTCACTGACACACGCTCCTCTCCTCCTCCCTCCCAGACATCGGCTCGTTCCTCGCGACGCTCAACGCCTGCAGCCCTCACGGCTCGGGCGCGTTCGACGACTCGACGCCGTCACGCAAAGGGTTCGGCGGCCTGAGCGCCGGCGGCGGCGGCGGCGGCGTCGCGCAGCAGCCTGTGCACGTCACGGTGCGCCAGGAGGTCAACATTGACGCCGAGGACGACGACGTGTCGCTTGCGAGCCGCAAGGGCGCGCTCACCGGCGGCGGGCGCGCGGCCGGCGGCGGGGACGAGGCGCCGTTCCCGGCGAGGGCGCAGTTCGCGACGACGCCGAGCCCGCCGTACCGGGTCCAGTTCGACGACCAGGGCGGCATCGACGCCGAGAAGGGACGCAGCGACCACGCGTTCTAGACGTTGCGCATTCGGCCCTCTCGCAGTTCCTCTCTCGTTAGACCTCATCCTCCCCACCCTCTCTCACTCGCTCCTCGTCTCTCATTCTCTCCCCTCTCTCGCTCGACTCGCTCGCCCGTGCAATACCTATCGCTACATGAGGGTTCAGAAGATCATGGGAGTACGTCAAGAGAGCGCGAGGAAAGAAAACGACTGCGCCGAGTCGAGGGGCTCGATGAGCGAGGAGAGGGGCCAGCGACAAGGAGAGGAGGGAAGCGGACCAGCGCGGGCGTGAGAAAGAGAGAGAGCGGACGTCTAAGAAGGGGAGGGGAAGGCAGGGGGAGGAGAGAAGGTCTAGTTGGTCGCGCGCGTGCTCGACAGGTCGACGACGTCCTGCGCGTGGCTCGCGCGCTCATACTCGAGCAGTGCCACAGCGACGTCGAGATCCCCGCCGCGCTCGAGGACCGTCTCGCCAAACGCGAGCTCCTCGTCGTAGATGGGCGGCGCCTCGTGGCTCTGCGCGGCGCGCTCGGCGTCCCACGCGTCGTGGCGGGCGAGCGGCGGCGGGCGCGGCACGGTGAGGAAGTAGATGTTGGCCTCGAGGGCGTGCGGGAGCGGGAAAGGGAGCTCGAGGAGGGTGGGCGGGAAGGCGTTGTGCTTTGGGCGGGCCGAGAGGCTGCGCGGAGAAGGTGGGTGCGGCAAGGGCTGGGAGTCAGTCCAGGTCGAGACGGGCTGGCTCGAGGAGAGGAAGAGGCCGACGCACCCGTTGCGGCCGACCGAGAGGAGCGACGTGACGGGCGCCTTGCGCACTCCTGCGCCGCGGCACCACACGACGGCCTGGCGGAGCTTGTCCTCGACCCACTCTGCCTCGTCGACGGCCTTGCGCACGGCGCGGATGTGGCGCCTCGTCGCCTTGCCCGCCCAGCACGAGTCGAGGCGCTTGGCGCGGCAGTCTTCGAGCGCCGTCAAGCGGCCCTTGAGGTCGCGCAGCCGGATCAACCACGCGAGGTGGCTCGCGCGCAGGCTGCGCTCGGTGAGGGGCGCGGGGCGGGACCGCGAGTGCTGGCGGGCGAGCGTCGAGGTGGTGCGGGTGCGGGTGCGCGACGAGAGCGAGGCCGACCGCCGAGGACCGGGGCGCGGCTGCGAGTCGTGGTGGTCGGCGGGGAGCGGGATGACAGGGGAGCGCAGGTCGCGCAGGCCCTCGTTGCTGCGCAGGAGGGCGACTGCCGCGTTCAGGGCGACGATGGCGGCCATGCGCGCACTTGGGTGAGGCGAGGGAGGAAGAGCCGAGAGGACCAAGGACGAGCCCGAGGACGACAAGGAGCGGCCGGCCCTCGGCCGGACTAGCGTCGCCCTCCGCATCTTCGCGACCTCCTATCTCGTGACGGCGTCACTCTCCCCCGGTCCTCCGCACCCTCGTTCGCGCTTTTCTCGCACGTACGGACAGGGGCTTCCTCTCGATGGCCAGGAGCTCGAGGGACGTCCGTCACACGCGCGACGAGGGGAGCTCTCGAGAGAGGGGCCAAATGGGCGCAGCCGACGATAACGACGATGCACGTGCCTCTCGCTCATTCCCGCTTGAGCGACTTGCGCCCAGCAGCTTGCTCCGTCCGGCTCCGCTCCTCCTTCTGCCGCTCCTCGTCCGCCTTGTACCACTGCGAGCGAGCGAGCAGGCAGGGGGAGGGTCAGTCGACTGCGCAGACGGACGAGAGAGAGGCGAGCGGACGAGAGACGGACCTCGACGCCCGAGCGGATCCCCTCCTCGAGGCTCTCGACCGGCTCGTACCCGAGCAGCCGCCGTGCCTGCGCACAAGAAGCAGCCGTCAGCTCGCGCACCGAGCACACAGGGAAGAGAGAGAGAGAGAGAGGCGACGCACCCGCTCAATGTCAAAGTACATGTCGTCGAGCACGTAGGCCATGTAGGCCCGGTTGACGCCGCACTCCTCTGGCCTCTTGCCCCTCGCCCACCCGACCCACTCGCACGCCGCCGCGTACAGCATGCCGACCGCGCCGGGCAGCACGAGCGGCAGCCCGCGGCGGTACCGCTGCGCCGGGTCGTACGCGTGCCAGATGGCGCGCCCGAGCGACCACAGGGGCACGGGCTCGCCGTTCGTGATCGTCAGCGCCTGGCCCGCGACGCACAGCGCCTCGTCGGGCGAGAGCGTCGAGGCGTCGTAGAACTGGTTCCACCGGTTGCGCGCGGCGGGGAGCGGCGGCTCGTCGTACATGGGCGGCGCGAGCGGGTCGACCGCCTCGGGGTGGCGGCTCGTCGGGAGCGCGCGCCGACTGACGGTCGCCGCGACGGGCGGCAGGCGCACGTCGAGCTCGGCGGGGTCGAGCGGCGCAGCGCCGAGCTTGTCGGCGGCGAGCAGGTGCGCGTGGACGACGTTCTTGAGCGTGACAAAGTCGAACAGGTGCAGGTTGTCGCCCATCTGGAACACGTGCTGGCCGGCCTTGTAGACGTTGATCCACCCGGGGAGCACTTGTCGGTCGCCGGGGCTGCGGGCGGGGACGGGGCACGAGTCAGCTCGGTTCTCGAGGCGAGAGAGAGGGGAGAGGGCCGCACGCACCCGATGATGCCGCCGAGCCGCAAAGCGCACGTCAACAGGCCGTCCCTGCCATTCGCCTCGAGCACGAGCTGCTCGGCCTTGGCCTGCGCGCGAGCGTCCCGAGTCAGGCGAGCTCCACCGCGAGGCGAGGGGAGGAGGGGATCGAGCGAGCGCACCTTGGTCCCCGCGTACGTCGCCACCTCCTCGTCGGCCTCGATCCCAGGCATGCGCTCGTCGACATTGCGCAGCGCGACCCCTCGCTCGTACACGACCGTCATCGAGCTCGTCAGGACGAGCTTGGTCACGCTCGGGGCCGCGCGACACGCCGCGACGACGGACCGCGTCCCGTCGACGTTGACGGCGCTCCACACGGCGCTCGTCGCCTGGGCGTGCGGGCTCGCCGTGTGGAACACGGTCGTCGCGCCCGAGTGCCGCAGCGCCTCGGCGACGCTCGACGGCGACGTGATGTCGGTGCTGAAGAAGCGGTAGCCGGCGGGCGCGTGGCGCCGCTGGGTCGGCCCGAGCGACGCGACGCGAGAGGGGCCGTGGAGGTCGAGGAGCGCGGCGACGAGGGCGCCGCCGACGAAGCCTTCGCCGCCGATGACGGCGTACGACTCGGGCGCGGGTGGGGTCGCTCGAGGAGGAGAGGGAGGGGAGGGCATGGTCGACGAGCTCGAGGGCGGGTTCGGGTGCTCTGCGTCGGCGTAGCGCATGCGGATGAAGGGGCTGCGAGCACGAACAAAGGCGTCAGTCCTGCGCGCAAGGGCCTACACCAGAACAAGCGGTGCCGGCTCGAGAGGGTCGAGGTCCACCAGCTTGATCGTGTAAAGGACAGCGCGCGCACCTGTGCTCGTGGTAGACCTCCCGAGAGCTCCTGTACTGCTTCTAGCTGCTCGCGACGCGTTGCCGAGGTGCCAGAGCCGCCGCTCGTCGAGGTCGAACGATGAGGCGAAGCGGAGCTGTTGACGGGCGGGCAGCGGCTGTGCGGGCGCGTTGGCGAGCTGGCGAGGTGCTCGTGGGTAGCTGCGCACTGCTGATGCTTCTGCTGCGCTGCCAGGCGAGAGACAGCGAGATGAGCGAGACGAGCCCGACTCGCGGCTCGTGCAGCTCTCGAGTCGCGCGTCGAGCTACAAAACGACGGCGTTCCAGTTCAGGCAGTCTCTGCGGGTGATATCAACAAGCTACAAGCGGGCCCTCGTGGCGACATTCTCAGCGGCGGCGGTTGCCCTGCTGGAGGAGCATGACGCTGCGGGGGACAGGCGGGCAGAATCAGCTCGAGAGGTTCTTTGATAGCGAGGAGCAGAGAGAGGGGGAGAGACGCACCGGACGATCGACGTGAACAGGTTGATGACCGAGAGGATCATGCCGACCGACTCGCGGATCGGGTCGTTGGGGATGGCGCCACGGCGGGCGAGGTTGGCGTGGCTCTTGATCTGTGCGGCGTATGTGTGCGGCGTAGGCGAGAGGTGGGGCGACGTAGGAAGATGGCGATGAGGAGGAGGAGGGAAGGGAGTGGGAGAGGGGAGGGAGGGGAGGGCGAGGAGGAGAGGCGAGGAGCGCAGGACACGTCAAGTCAGCGCCCGAAACTCGTCGAGGACGTCGCGCCGGACACACAGAGGAAGAGCCCTCGCACGCACCTGGTTCGTGCGGTACAGCAGCATGCCCGAGAACACGGCGACGCCGCCGTACGCGCCGACGCTCTCGAGGACGGTGAGCGTCCGGAGCGCCATGTTGGGCATGAGCATGGGCGCGAGGCTCGACGCGATCAGGACGCCGAGGCCGGCGAGGAGGGGCCCGCCCATCCACAGGTACTCGTCCGACTTGGCCGTCGAGCCGACGTAGGCGATGCCGGAGGTCGCGCCGAGCGTGTACAGGCCCGCGCGACCGAGGATGGCCGGCGCGATGAAGAACATGGGCGACAAGGTCAATCCCTGGGCCGCTGAAAAGATGCCCCACGCGGCGTAGTGGGCGGGCGAGTCGGGTGCCGTGGCGTACACGCCGTACATCGAGCCGATCGACAAGACGAGCGAGCCGCCCATGACCACCCACGGGTTCATGGCCATCATGCGGTACGTGAGGCCGTTCTTGAAGGCGAGCGTGGCCGCGCCGGCCGTGATGGCGAGTCCGAGGCCCGTGTACTTGAACGTCGAGCGGAGGTACTCCTGCGCGCGGCAAACGACCGGGTCAGCAGCCGCTCATGCCTCGCTAGGTGCATGTTGATGGCCTAGAGCGAGTCGGAACCCCCGCGCGGCGCGAGGGAGGGAGGGAGACGAGGAAACGAGCCGACGCACCCACTCGTGCGCCTGGAGGGGCGACGTCTCGCGGTTGAGGAGCAAGTTGAGCCCGACAGCGCCGGCGACGCCGACGCCGACATTGACGCCGACCTTGCCCCAGTCGACCTTGTGCTTCGAGCCGGCGCCGCCGTAGTAAGCCGGCGCGGGCGAGGTGGCGACGCCGCGCCGCGAGCCGGCGCCGCCGCTCTTGGAGAAGGCGCCGCGCAGGGCGTCGAACGCGCTCGAGGGGGTGGGTCGGGGCGACGGGGTCGGGTGGTGCGCAAAGGCGGTGCGGGCCGAGGACGAGAAGAGGCGGGCCGAGGAGGAGGTGGACGAGGAGGGGAGGGCGGCGAGGCGGATCGCGGCCGGGGCGAAGGTCGGGCGGGCTGCGTGGGTTGCGAGCTGTGGCAGGGCACGGGCAAAGGCGGCCATGCTGGGTGGGTTGCTCGAGTGGCTGGAGCGAGGGAGAGGGGAGCGAGGAGGCGGCGGGGAACGTTCCCGAGCGGAGTCCGGCGAGCGATGATGCGTCCACCTCGGCTCGCCTCTCGCCTCGTCCAGCACCTTCTGTTCACCTGCACCTCCTGCACAAGGACCGCAGCAACTCGCCCCGACTCAACCAGCCCGGCCGCACCCCGCCTCGCTCTTCCAAGCTCGCCCTCCTCCACCACCTTCCCCCGCCGACCACGGCCGCCGCCACCGCCCAGCAGCGCCACCGCCAGCCCGCAGTGCCACTATCCCGCTCCTCGAAGGGCTGCAGACCCGGCCCGCCCCTCTCTGCTGCCGCTGAACACCTCGCCCCGCCCACCTCGGCCGCACCCCGTCGTGGCACCCTCTCTGCGGCCTCTCCGTCGCTTCCGGGTGCGCTATAGGTCGAGTCGACGCGCTCGAACGGCATCGCATGAGGCTCTGCGCTCGAGGGACGCGCGACATGCACCCTGCCGCGCCGCGTCGAGGCTGACGTCGTCCCGCTCGCTCGCTCGCTCGCTCGCGACTTTGGGCTCCTCTCGTCCGCCTGCCGTTCGAGCCAGGACGGCTCGGGGATCGGACTGTCCGCGAGGCTCAGGACGACCGAGGACGAGGACAAGACGGGCGCAGCGGGCGTTGCTCGACGCCCGTCGCCTTCTCTCCTGTTTTGCACGAGCTGTCGCCGTCGTCCTCCTTGGCGGACGCTTATCTTGCTGCAGGCTCTCGTGCAGCTCAACGCCTCGATACTCTCTGGGCGCTCGGGCTTCTCGCTCGGCGGCGTCGACGAGCTCGTCGTCAGCGTCTCCTTGGGAGGTCCGGGCGCGCTCGCGCTCTCGCTCGTCCCCGTCTGCGACATCTCCGCAGCTTCTCGTCCGTTGCGCGCGCTACAGACTGAGGGTCGTGTCTCGAGCACAGCGGCGGGGACGGCGCGAGGAAAGAGAGCGAGAGCATCCATCGCGAGAGCCGGCGGCCGGCGGTCGACCGTCGACCTCCTCTCGCAAACCTGGCCGGATCTGCAACAGGTGCAGGCTGTGCTCGTTCTAGCTCTGAGAGACGTGCTCTGCGAGCTGTCGAGCGAGAATTGCCGCGCTCGCGCGAACGAAAGCCGAGACCTCGCACCTCGCCTCGACCTCGGAAACGAGACCACGGCTCCGCCTCTCGCGCCCGCCCTCGCTCACCTCTCGCGCTGGTCGCTCCTGAGCCCGCGCGACAGCTGCCCACCGAGCTCCGACACGCCGCCCAGCCCGCCCACGCTCATCGCCGGCCGCCGTCGTCACCACCGAGGCCCGCCTCGCAGCCCGACGCCGCCGCGCCGCTCGCCCGAGGTCGTTTCGCTCACCCTCTCTGCCGCACGATGGGGCTCAGCCAGCAGAAGGTCGGGCACCTGTTTGCGCGGTGCGACTCGGCAGAGGAGACCGAGGAGGTCCTGCAGGCGTACGCCTTTGTGAGTCTCCGCTCTCTCGCGGGCCCCGCTCTCCTCCCCCTCGTCCCTATCCCCCGCTCGCGTCCACGAGCTGACCTCGCTCGACGCCCGCCCCGCAGAGCAAGTGGACCAACGGCGGCAACCAGAAGTACGTGCTGCGCAAGCTGCACCTCCTCACCCTGTACCTCCGCGCCATGTGAGCCCCCTTCCTCCTCCCCGAACGCCGCCGTTAGTGCCGTCGACCCACCGTCATCGCCGCTGACCGCTCGCCTCCGACAGTAACCTCGGCCCCAAGCTGCGCGACCACTACCAGGCCTTTGCCATCGTCGCGACCCTCACCAAGACGAACGACGGGCCGATCGTACTCCTCCCGAGCACCGTCGTCGGCCTCGAGGCGTGGAACGCGGCGCGCCGCCCGTCGACCTCGCTCGTCAAGCGCGCCTTGAACCGCAGCCCGATGCACGTCGTCACGCCCGCGAGCCCGGGCCACAGCAGCAACGCGAGCGACGTCGACCTCGCGCTCGAGGTCGACCGCGAGCGCAACGAGGGCGCGGGCGCGGGCGCGGCGCAGGGCCAGGGCGGGGGCGGGTTCGGCGGGTGGCTCGGAGGCGGGAGGAGGAGCCGCAGCAACACGGCGACCGTGACAGCCGTCGTGCTCGCGCCGGGCGAGCGCACCGAGCAGCAGCGGCGCGCGGCGGGCGCCGGCAACGGGCTCCTCGGCACGGGCTTGCTCAGGTGCGCTCTCACCTCTCCCTCTTCTCCCTGTTGGCCCTCTCAGGCTCGATCGAGAGCACCGTCCTGACCCGCTCGTCGCGTCGCCCTCGCCCTCGCCCGCAGCGCCCCGCCAAACTACGACCCGCGCGCGCTCGCAGGGTACGTCGAGGACAACCCGAACCTGCGCCTGTCGACGCGCGCCGACTACGACGACCCCGAGGCCGACTCGCTCCCCGACTACTCATGAGGCCTCTCTCTCGTCGTCCCCTCGCTTCCTCCCTCTCTCTTCCTTGTTGCGCTTCGTCTCCCTCCCGGTTCCCCTCCCCTTGTCGTCCTTCTCTTTTCTCCCTCGGTCCTCGCCCCTGCTCTCGCACCTGTACTTGTTGCCCCGGCCGAAGGGTGTCTTCTCTACTTCCCTCGTGCAACGCGACTCGGTTCTCGATGCGCTCGCCGTGCGAGAGCGAGAGCAACAGAGAGCGGCTTGGCGAGAGCGCGGCTCGTGCGCTTCCAGCTCGGCTTGGCTGCGGCCTCTCTCGTACGAGCAGGTCATAGGGCCCGAGAGAGGCTCGACGAGCCATGTCGAGCACCCTCAACGAGGGAAGCGCGAGCACGCAATTGCGAGGGCCGAGGCGAGCCGAGCGGGGTTGCGAGGGTCCGTGCGACCTGCCTCTGTCCTTCGCTCCTCCTCCTCGCCGTCTCGACGTCCTTCCTCTCGAGCCTACTTTCGCCCCGACGCTTGCTGCTCGCGCTCTGCTCGTCTCGATGTATGCGTCCGGGGTGCGGCGTCTCGGCCAAAATGCCGCCCGCTGTGCCGCTCGTCCTCGCTCCTGCTCCTGCACCCACACGCGCCCTCGAGCACCCGCACAGCATGGCTCCTCTCGACCTGTCGTCCGTCACGCTCCAGTACTTCCCCATCCAGGGCCGCGGCGAGCCCATCCGCCTCCTCCTCGCCGACGCCGGCATCGCCTTCTCCGAGTCGAACGACACGGCCAGCTTCTTCGCCAACAAGCACGACCTCGCCCAGTACCGCTTCCAGCAGCTGCCCCGGCTCAGCGTCACGGCGCGCGCCGGCTCGGACTCGGGCGGCTCGGGGGAGGTCCACCTCGTTCAGCAGGGCGCCATCCTGCGGTTCCTCGCCAAGGTCGCGCAGTACGGCGAGGGCGCGACGCCGTGGCAGGAGGCGCTCGTCGACCAGCTCCAGGACGCGTGCGAGGACCTCAACAGCGCCTACACGCGGTGCATCTACGGCCAGGACGCGGTCAGTCCTCCTTTCGCTCGAGCGGTGCGCGGTGGGCGGGTCGTTGGGCGGCGCAAGGGCGGTTTTGCGGGCTCGATCGCTCGTTCGGAGCTCGTTGCGGTGCGGCGAGGCGGTCGACCGGATCGGAGCAGCCCTTGCGGCGGAACGAGCGCGCACTGACCCTTGCTCCTGCTCTCGCAGCCGTCCCTCCTCGCGGAGTTTATGAAGACGACTGCGCCAAAGGTGCTCAATCAGTGCGAGTACCTCTTCAAGACGAACAAGGGCGAAGCCGGGTACCTCGTCTACGACCAGGTGCGCTCGACCGTCCCGCTCTCCCTCCCTCGAGCCTCCTCCCCTTTTCGTCGCCACGCTCTCGCCGGCGCATTTCCCTCTCCTTCCTCCCTCACACTCTCGACGCCCTCACGCTCGACTGTACCGCTCAACGAGCGCCGCACTGACCCTCACCCCGCCCGCCGCTCATCCCCTCCCCCTCCCTCGCAGCCCTCGTTCGCCGAGTTCCACCTCCTGTACCTCGTCCACGCCCTGCGCAAGCTCGTCCCCTCGATCCTCGACGCGTACCCAAAACTTGCCGCGTGGGACAAGACGATGCGCGAGCGGCCGGGGCTCAGGAACTACGAGCAAAGCCACGAGATGCTGAACGGGAACGCGAACGGGCAGGAGCCGCTCGCGCTGTGAGGGGGGCGTGTAGCGGTCGCCGGGTGCATGCGCGAGCTGACGTGCGACAGAGTGGGCGAGGCGAGAGCGAGCAGAGCGAGAGAGCGAGGATCCGCAGGATCCGAGTCTGCGAGCCTGAGAAGGTCGAGGTGTCCGAGCGGCGTCGTCCTCTCGCGGCAGAGTACAAGGCTGTGTGTGTACTGCTGTGCACTGCGAGCGTCTGCAACGACGGTCTACGCTGTCGAACGATGCACAATGCGCAGACTAGCGCGGTGGGTGTCTCGCCTCTTCCGCTTCCGAGCTGCTCCTCCGCGCCGACGCCTGCGCCTCGCATCCTCCATCTCGCACCTCTCACCAAGGCCCTTGCTGCCGCGGTCAAAGGTCGTCGATCGCGCTCTCTCGCCGCCGAGTGCACCCGCCGCGACCGCCCGACCGCCGTGTGTCCCTCGCCCGCCGTCGCCTGGCTCCTCCTCAAGGCGCGCGCGCATGCAGCAGGGGTGGCCCGCGCAGCAGCAGGGGCAGCCGGCCTATGCGGCTTACCCGCCGGGCCCTGCTCAGCAGCCCGGCTACCCGCCGTCGTCGTCCGCCAACGCCGTTCCGTCGACTAGCGTCGCCGTGATCAGCAACAGCGCGCCTCTCCACCACGCGCAGCAGCTCCACGACGCCCAGGCCGGCCAGTACCACCACCAGCCCCCTCAGCACCAGTCGTACTACGCGCCGGCGCATCCTCGTGCCCAGCACGCGGCTGCGCAGGTCGGTGCGCCCTCGGCCGGCGGCGCGGGAGGAGGTGGAGGGCCAGGCGGGGCAGGCGGATACGCGCACGTCACGCAGCCAGGGGCGCAAGGAGCGTACGCGCAGGGCATGGTCCAGGGTGCGCAGAACGGGTACCCGCACCACGTTCAACAACCGCCGCCGCCGCCGCCGCCCCGCTCGCCGTACCCTTCGCCCGCGCAGCCTCCCCCTCTACAGCACCGTCCGCCCTCTCGACCACCCTCGATCGCCCTCGTGCCCCAACAGCAGCAACAACAGATGCTGCACGCGCAACCTGCGGCGTACGGCAACACCTACGTCCAGCCGTCGCTCCAGGCGCTCCCGGCCTCCTCGCCCGCCCTCATGTCGCCCACCGCGCACCGCTTCAACTCGAACCCGTCGACCGGCCCTCCCGTCCACCAGGGCTACCCTCCCCCACAGCCTCGACCCTCGCCCGCCCCTCCCCACCTCGCCCAGCCGACCTACGCCGCGCCGATGCCGCACCAGGCGCAGGCGCAGGCGCAGGCGCCCGTCCCGACCGCCGCAGGGCTCGACGCGCACCTCGCGCGCCTCGACGACGCGGCGCAGCTGCAGCACAACGCGGCGCAGCTCGAGGCGGTGCTCAAGCGCGGCGCGTACCCGGGCGGCGGGCCGCGAGCGGGCCAGCCCCTCACGCCCGACCAGCACGCCCAGATGGACGCTCAGGTCCGCGACCTGAGGTGCGCCCTCTCCCTCTCGTCCTCCTCCGACCGAGCTCAACTGACGCTCGACCTGGCGCCTCGACCCGCAGGAACCGCGAGATGTCGGTCCTCACGACGTGCGACACCTTCGTGCGCGCGCACGGCGGCTCGCAGATCGTCAACCGCTTCATCGAGCAGTACCGCGCGAGCCTGCAGCGGCAGCAGCACCAACAGCAGCAGCAGCAGCACGTCCAGCAGCAGCAGCACCTGCAGCAGCAGCACCAGATGCAGCACGCGGCGGCGCAGGCGGCGCAGGCGCAGGCGCAACCACGACGGGCGGCGACGATGCAGATGCCGCCGCCGCATGCGCAGCCGGGCTACGGCGGCGGGCCCGGCGACCAGCTTCCGCCGCCGCCACGCCCGGCCTCGGCGACGCCGCACGCCCAGATGCAGCACTCGGCGCCGTCCCAGCGCGAGCGGACTCACACCTACCCTCAACAGCACCAGCCCGGCCCTCCTCCCTCCCATCCTCCTCCTCCTTCGCACCCTTCCCAGCTCCACACGTCCCTCGCGCTGCAGCAGCAGGGCGCCCCGCCACATTACCAGCCCTCTCCCCCGCCGCCGCCGACCCAGCAGCAGCAGCAGCAGCAGCGACAAGCTCCCCTGCCCGCCGGCCCCGTGCGCCGCATGCCGTCGGCGTCGGCCATGGCGCAGCACCACGCCGGGCAGGCCCATGCGCAGGCGCAGCGCCAGGTCCAAGCCCAGGGCCAGCCGCTCGCGCACGACGGCTACGGCTCGCCGCACCCGCCGCCGAGGCAGCCGCCGACGCCCGTCGCCTCGCAGCGGCCCCATCCGCACCCGCACTTGCACCCGCACGCGCCGAACGGCGGCGACCCGAGCGGCGGCGGCGGCGGGGCGGCGTCGGGCATGCACGCGCACGTGACGGCGGCCGCGGTCGCGTCGTCGCGGGACCAGGCGCAGCGGCAGCTCGCGGCGGCGGCGGGGATGCGCGCGCAGCAGATGGGCGGCGCGCCGGGGCAGGGGCAGGGGCAGGGGCAGGGTCCGGGCGCGGTGCAGGGGCAGCCGCTCGGGCAGGGCGTGGCGCAGGGCCAGCCTGGGTACGACGGGCGCGCGGCGTGGGAGGAGGCGCAGCGGCGGGACCGGGACGAGCACGAGCGGCGCGAGCGGGCGCGCGATCTGCAGGTCGAGCAGCAGCAGCAGCAGCAGCACCTCCAGCAGCAGCAGCAGCAGCAGCAGCAGCAGCAGCAGCAGCAGCAGCAGCAGCAGGCGAACAAGGCGCGGCTCGGCGTCAAGCATCCGACCCAAGTCCTCGCCGAGGGTCAGCCAGGGTGGCCCAGCCTTGCCGACCTACAGGCGCAGGTGCGTCCTCCTCTCTTTCCCTCTCGTCGAGCTCACTCGCTGACTCGCGTCCTCTCACCCGCAGGTCACGTCGCAGTTCTTCTGGGACACGCTCGGCCAGGTGCTCGAGAAGCGCGGGCAGCGCCTCAACCCGCAGGGCTTCGTCCTCGAAAACCGGCTCGTCGACCTGTTCCGCCTCAGCCAGGTCGTCATCGGCCAGTTTGGCGGCTACGTTCGGGTGCGTCTCGCTCCTCTCCTTCTCGTCGCGGCGGGGCAGGAGCGCTGACCTTGGTCGTCGTTGCTGCCCGCAGAGCGACTTTGACAAGTCGTGGATGCACATTGCGTCGCAGTTTGGGTACTCGCCGAGCTCGCCGGCGCCGGGCCAGCTGCGCGACCTGTACCTGCGTATCGTCGGCCCGTACGAGGACGCGTGGGCGTCGAACGAGCTCAGGAAGCTGCGCCTCGGCGGTCCCCCTCAGCAGCAGCCGATGCACCTCGCCAACGGCGTGAGCCACGCGCCGCCGCCGCAGCCGCAGCCGACGCAGGCGTCGATGCAGCACGAGCAGGGCGGCGGGTCGTTCGCCCAGCCGTCGACGATCACCTCGTCGCCGGCGCAGCACCTTCCTTTCGTTCCCTCGGCATCCGGCGCCGGCCTCGTCAACGCGACGACGCCGACGCCGACCCCTCCTACCTCGCTCGCCCTCCCTCCCCACCCGACCTACGCCCTCCCCCAGCACTCGTCGGCACCAGAGCAGAGCCTGTCGTCCATCTTCGCCAACTCGTTCGCCGCCTTCCCCCTCACGCCATCGACCGGCCCGAGCGCGGCGCCCGTCCTGGCGTCGGCCCGCTCGCCCGAGCCGACTGTGCAGCAGCTCATCGCGCAGGCGAAGGAGCTGCAGCGCGAGCACCTGGCCGACCGTGCCGCGGCCGAGAACTCGCCGACCAAGGGCAGCCCGCGCAAGCTTGCCGGCCTGCCCGGCACCTCGCTCGAGCACGACGTCGGGCGCTCGCCGCAGCTCCAGGTCGTCACGGCCACGACTACGCTGTCGCCGCAGACGTCGTCGACGCCGCGCGAGCAGCTCCTCCCCGAGCCCATGCAGCCGCCGACGCCGCGCACGGCCGCCTCGCACGCCGCGAGCGCCGCAGGCCAGGTCGCGCCCTTCTCGTCGGCACCTCCAGGACTGCTGCGCCGCACGCCGAGCGACGCGCCGTACTTGTCGCCCGGCGGCGGCGGCGGCGGCAGCCCGCCTCCGAGCCGGACGGGCAGCAGCTCGCGCAAGCGCGAGCGCACGCACGAGCCCAACGAGCTCGGGGAGGGCGACGAGGACGCCGGGCGGCGCAAGCGCGAGGGGACCGGGACGTTCGCCGACCCTGCGTCGACGTCTGCGTCGAGCAAGGCACAGCACCTCGTCGTGCCCATCGTCGGCGCGTCGCCCGGCGCCATGGAGACGCCGGACCTCGTCGCGAGCCGCGCGCTGCGGCCCGACTCGGCGACGAGCACGAGCACGAGCACGAGCGTGTCGCCGAGGTCGTCGCGCGCGCTCTCAATCTCGGTTGGGTCGGTTCCTGCGCCCACTACGCCCGGGCCCTCGAGCGCCGTTCCGCAGCCGCTCGCCGAGGTCGCGACGCCCATCCACGTCGCCCTCGCGGCAAGTGCGAGCGCGCTCACTCTGGGCACGCCGACGAGCGCGACCGCGACGACCGCCGCCAGCTCCGAGGCCTCAACCACCGACCCGCTCGCCGCCATCTCGTTCACGACCCCCGTCACCGCCATAGGGTTCGAGGCGTCGCCTGCGCTCTTCGGAAACAGCGGGTGGGAGACGGCCATCCCGTCGTACGGCGGCGGCGGCGGCGGCGGCGCCCTCGACGGCTCGACCTCGGCCGGCGCCCTCGGCGTCCTCGGCGGGTACGACGCCGACGACATCTTTGCAAGCTTTGCGACGGGCGGCCAAGCACCAGCGGCGGCGGCGACGGGCAAGACCCCCGCTCTCGGCTCGACGCTCGACGACGACTCTTGGGGGTCCTCGGGCCTCCTCGACTTCACTTTTGCGGCCGACTGGTCGTCGCACTCGTGACGCTCCTCGCTCTCTCTTCCCCTACTCGCCGTGTCCCCTCGCCGTGTTCCACCCTCGTTCCTCTTCCTCCTCTCTCTTCGAGCGCCTTTCCTCTCTCCCTTGGTGTTGTTCGCCTTAGAGCCTGTCTAGATACCACTCTGCCGTCCCCACGCTGTGTAATACCCATCCATCTCGCTCTCCTGCAACTCGCGCTCTCGAGGACTTGTCGGTACCCGAGGCCCGTCCGAGAGCCGGCGCGCCGTCGGGCGAAGTCGTCCTCGCTCCTCCTGCTCCCTCCTCACCGTCTGTGGATGCTCGCACGCTCGACTGCTCGCACTGCACTGTCCCGAAGCTCGACTCGCACCCTCTACACGCACGCCTCGTCCACCGCCTCGCCTCGCACCACCATCAGTCAGCGTCGCTCCCCACCTCCGGCTCCCCTCGCCTCGTCCTCCGCCCGCGCACTCGCACGCCTGAGCTTGTTCGCCCGCACCATGGCCTCTTCGTCGACTTCTCAAGCGCTCCCGAGCAAGATGCGCGCCGCCCAGATCCAGGAGCAGGGCGACATTGACGTGATCCAGGTCCGCGAGGTCGACACGCCTCAGCCGGCCAAGGGCCAGGTCCTCGTCAAGGTCGAGTACGCCGGCGTCAACTTTATCGACGTGAGTCCTCGCTCTTGCACTCTTGAGCCGGTCAGGCGAGGCCGAGCGAGTCTGTCGCCCTCGTCCTGCGCGAGTGGGCCGCGGCCGGGTCGCTTCTTGGCCTCTCGTCGCAGGGGCGCACGAGGCTGACCTCGTCCCACTCGCACACCCTGCTCGCTACCCGCAGACCTACTTCCGCGGCGGCATCTACAAGGCGCAGATGCCGTACGTCCTCGGCACCGAGTCGTCCGGCACGGTCGCCGCCGTCGGCGAGGGCGTCACCGAGCAGTCGCACGGGTTCAAGGTCGGCGACCGCGTCGCAGCCTACACGGCCGGCGGCAGCTTTGCCGAGTACGCCATCGCACAGGCCGACAAGGTCGCGTTGCTGCCCGCCGGCTTCTCGACCCGCGACGCTGCGACCGTCCTCACCCAGGGCCTCACTGGTGCGTCCTCGTCCGACTCGATGCGACGGGGAACACCTACTGATGAACTTCTACGTCCCGCTGCAGCGCTCACGTTCGTCAAGGAGGCGCACGAGGTCAAGCCGGGCCAGCACATCCTCGTTCAGGCGGCAGCCGGCGGCCTCGGCCTCCTCCTCGTGCAGCTCGCCAAGCGCTTCGGCGCGACCGTCATCGGCACGACGTCGACCGAGGACAAGGCCGAGATCGCGAGGAAGGCCGGCGCGGATCACGTCGTCCTTTACGGCGAGGGGCGCGACGTCGTCGGGCAGGTGTACGAGATCACGGGTGGCGGTGCGTCCCTCCTCTTGCTCCTCTCGTCCATCGTGAGCGAGGTACTGACGAGGTGTACACGCAGAGGGCATTGACCGCGGCGTGCACGGCGTCTTTGACGGCGTCGGCAAGGACACGTTCGACATGGACTTTGACCTCCTCCGTCGGTGCGTCGTCTCGCGCCTGCTCGTCTGTCGTCTCGCACAGAGCTAGCGACTGACTTAGTCTGCTGCGATTTTGACCGCACAGCAAGGGCACGCTCGTCACGCTGGGGAACGCCTCGGGCCCAGCTCCCGCCTTTGCGCCTCTTCGTCTCGGGCCCAAGAACCTCAAGGGCACGTCGACTCTCTCTCGCCTCTCCCTGGTACATGGACTGACGCTCTCGAGCCCCCCGCAGTCTGCCGCCCGATCCTCAACCAGTACGTGCACACGCGCGACGAGTTCCAGACCTACTCGACCGAGCTGTTCAAGCTCGTGCAGGAGGGCGCGCTCAAGCTCGCCGTGCACGGCGAGTACGAGCTCACGACCGAGGGCATGCGCCAGACCCAGATCGACATCAGTGCGTCGCTCGTCTACTCGTCGCTCGTCCTCGGCGCCCCGCCCTCGTCCCGCTCGCCCGAGAAGCAGGCTGACGCCCTCTCTCCGTCCTTCCCGCCCTGCAGCAAGCCGCAAGACGTCGGGCAAGCTCCTCGTCAAGGTTGCATGACTCGCACGGCTGTAGCGCGCGACGGCGGGCGGCTTCGTCGTGCAAAAGGGAGGGCCGAGCGCCCAAGTTCAAGTGCCTGCGCGCCCGAGCGGCCCGCCCTCGCTGCTTCGCTGCGATCTCTCCGCCTTTCGTGCTCGCGTGCTGCTGTGCTGCGCTGCTCTCGGCGAGCGAGCGGCGAGTGAGAGAGGCCCGCCGACTGCCGGCGTGCAAGAGGACGAGCGAGCGCTCAGCTGGAGACACTGCTTCCCGCCGGGTTTCCAGCAGCCGAGCTTCTCCACAGAGCGTATCAGAGAGGCAAGAGCTGCTTGCGAGAGATGCCTGTGAGCGGTGGACGCCGAGAGTCGCCCTGTCGGGCAGCCGCCGCTCCCTCCTCCTGGGCTCGCTTGTCACGCCAGCATCGCCTCCTCGTCCTGCCGCCACGAGCCGCGTCGCATGGCTGCGGAGCGCATGCAAGCTCGCACGAGGCGGCTGCCGACGGTCCTCGTCCTCGACTTCTGGGACTCGTACACGGCCAACATCCTCAAGCTCGTCGACCAACTCGTCCGCGACAGCTCCTCGGCACACGAAGGCAAGCGGGCAGGGCAGCAGTGGGATTGTGCAGGGTGGCAGGACCGAGTCGTGGTCATCAACGTCGACTCGCTCTCGTGGTGAGTCCCCTCCCGATCCCCTCCCTCTCGCCCAACTGATGAAGCTAATCCTCGTCCGCACTCGCTCTGCAGGCACTCGTTCGAGCACGACATCCTCCCGCACGTAGACTGCGTCATCCTCGGCCCCGGCCCCGGCACCCCTCACCGCGAGAGCGACTTCTCGTGGCCGACCAGGCTCCTCGACCAGGTCGGGCACCGCGTCCCCATCTTCGGCCTGTGCCTCGGCTGTCAAGGGCTCGCGACAGTGCACGGTGGATCGGTGCGTCTGCCCGCACGCCCTTACCGTCGCCGTCTACGTCAAGGCTGGGCGAGCTGACCCTCTCGCACTCGTCCACCCGAGCAGGTCGTCCGCGCAGCAGCGCCCAAGCACGGCCAGATCAGCTCGGTCCGCCACGCCTGCGCATCATGCACCTCGCCCTCCCTCTTCACCGGCCTCCCGACCTCGTTCGACGCCGTCCAGTACAACAGCCTCGTCGTCGACCCGCAGTCGCTCCCCGACGAGCTCGAGGTCATCGCGCGGACGGCCGCGGCGGACGGCACCGAGGAGGTCATGGCGCTGAGGCACCGCGACAAGCCGCTCTGGGGCGTCCAGTTCCACCCCGAGGTGCGCCTCCCCCCTCGGCCTCGTCCTGCTCGAGCGCGCCGAGCTGACCAACTCGCCTCTTTTCCTCGCAGTCGATCTCGTCCACCTACGGCTCGCGCATCCTCGGCAACTTCTTTGCGGCAGCGCTCGACTTTCACGCTCGCGACGAGTGCACCCCGGACCTCCCGCCGCACGTCCTCGCCCTCTCGACTACCTACCGCCCTCCTCGGCCACGAGCGCCGCAAGCGCAGCAAGTCGCGCCGAGCTGGGAGCAGAGGACGGTCGCTCTCGATGTTGCAGGGGGCTGGACCCCGCAGCTCGTGTTTGAGCGGCTCGTCAAGGGGCGGTCGGCGCTCGGCGAGGTCTGGCTCGACTCGGCGAGGGTGGGCCCACGCTCTCGCACCTGCGTCTCTCACCGTACCCGTGCTGACTCTCGCCCTTCTCGTCCGCAGCCAACGGGCGCTCCTCAGCACTCGCACGTCTTCTCGCCGCAGGCCTCGTTCGCCTACTCGGTCGGCGCGTCGACCCTCACCATCCGCACCTCGTCCACCTCTTCCCGCACCACGCCCATCCCCGAGTCGACAAGCTTCTTCACCCTCATCGGCGACGCCCAGGCGCACCTCAAGCGCTCGACGCGCATGCAGCCGAGCTCGGCGCCGCACGGTCCACTCGGCTTTGTCGGCCACGTCGGGTACGAGGTCAAGGACGTCACGCTGCCGCTGTCGCGCTCGCGGGTGCCCCCGCCCGAGGGCATCGAGGAGCATGACGGCGCCGTGCTGGCGTTCGCGGGCAGCATGTTGTCGTACGCGCACGAGGCGGGCTCGTGGAGCGCTAGCGGGCTCGTGCGTCTCGAGGGGGGCGCCGGCGGCAGTGTCGAGGCGAGCGCCTCGGCGGCGCTCGTAGCCGGCGTCGGGCTGAGCGAGATGGCGTGGACCGAGTGGATCGCTAAGGTGCAGCAGACGCTCTCCGCTCCTCCCGCCGCCGACCCCGACTCGCCTGCGCCGGCCGCACTCCCGACCGACTTTGCGCCCGACCAGTCGCGCGCCGAGTACATGGCGTCGATCGAGCAGGCGCGCCAGTCCATCGTCGCTGGCGACGCCTACGAGCTGTGCCTCACGACCCAGTTCCGCTCGACCCTCGCCCCCTCGTCGCCCCTCGTCGCCGACCCGTACCCTCTCTACCTCACCCTGCGCACGACCAACCCGGCGCCCTACGCCGCCTACTTCCACCTCCCGCGCAGCAACCTCGCCCTCTTGTCGACCTCGCCCGAGCGCTTCCTGCGCATCGACGCCGCCGGCCGCGCGAGCATGAAGCCCATCAAGGGCACGGCGCGCCGCTCGTCCGACCCGCTCGAGGACGCTCGGCGCCGCGACGCGCTCGAGGCCGACGCCAAGGAGCGCGCAGAGAACCTCATGATCGTCGACTTGATCCGCAACGACCTGCTCAAGAGCTGCGAGGTCGAGAGCGTCGAGGTCGAGGCGCTCATGCAGATCGAGACGTACCAGACGGTGCACCAGTGCGCCCTTCCTGTCCTTGTGCACGCTGCTGCGAGCGGAACTGACTGGTCGATGCTCTGCGCAGGCTCGTCACGACCGTCGTCGGCCAGCTCGGCGAGGACGTCAACCCGTTCGAGGCCATGGCCAAGGCCTTCCCTCCGGGTATGCCATTCCCTGCCCGTCCTCGATCCAGCTCAGTGTTGACCTGGCCCTCCTGCAGGCTCAATGACGGGCGCGCCCAAGCTGCGCAGCCTGCAGCTTCTCGACGACCTCGAGCGGCACGTCCCGCGCAACGCCTACTCCGGTGCGTCCCGCGTCTCGCGCTCAGCCGTCCCCTGCACCGCCCTGACGAGCTCGTGCTCCTGCAGGCGTCTTCGGCTTCCTCGCCATCGACGGCTCGAGCGACTGGGCCGTCGTGATCCGCACCCTCGTCAAGCGCGGACGAGGTGCGTCGCCTGTTCCGCTCGTCTGGTCCTCCATCTCGGTCGTGCAGCTGACTCTCTCTCTCTTGCTCGCTCTCCGCTGCAGACCTGACGCTTGGCGCCGGCGGCGCCATCACGCACCTCTCGGACCCGGCCAAGGAGTGGGACGAGGTCCTCACCAAGCTCGACGCCGTCCTCGGCCGCCAGGCCTGACCCCCAACGACTGTCATCCTCTTTCTCAGCAACTGCACCGCATCCCTAGACGCGCCTCAACAGCGCCAGTACCTTCTCGCTCAGTCGGCGAGCTCGCTTCGTCCTTCTCAACCCCACCCTCCTGTCGTTGTACCTCTCGATTCTGCTCTGCTCGACTGGCGTAGATTCATCTCTCGCATCCTCCTCGCATCTGCATTGTACTGCTTTCGCCCGTCTGTCATAATCGAGCTTTCGCTGAGAGAGAGAGAGAGACGAACAAGCTCGTGCGACAGGTTCTTTCAACCACGGCGGCAAAGAGTACTGATTGGGGCACAAAGACGGACGAGGGGAAGGCTCCGTGACGACTGCAGAGGGGGGGGGAGAGGAAGGGCAGACGAGGCTACTCGGCGACCGAGTGCCGCAGGACGTCGAGCACTCGCGGGTGGAGGTCGGCCTTTTCGCTGACGAGGTCGCGCAGCCAGCGGTTCTCGTTCGACAGCTGCATGCGCCGCAAGCATGAGCGTCGCACACTCGAGAGAGAGGAGGGGGGGAAGAAGCTGACGTACCGACTCCTTCTCCTTCTCAAGGCTCGCGACCCGCTCGCGCAGCGAGGCGCTCGACTGCTTGAGCTCGGCGTCGCGCATCTTCTTCTTGGCCCGGAATCGAGCTGCACCGAGAACGTCGTCAGTATGAGCACGCGATGGCGCTCGAGAGGGAGGAAGGGCAGGACGCACCGCTCGCCTCGGTGTTCCTCCTGCGCTTGTCCTCCTCGACCTCGTCCGGCGTCATGAGCTCCCTCGCCTTGGTGACGCCCTGCGCGTTCGTGTACGTCGGCGGCAGCGGCTCCCCTGCGCCGTCGACGCCGTACGAGTACCCGCCGCTGGCGCCGCCGAGCCCGCCGCCGCTCGGACCGCCCCCTCCTCCTCCTCCTCCGCCGCCGGCGGCGCCGCTCGCGAACGCACCGTTCGCCTGCGGACTCGTCCCAGCGCTCCCACTCTCCTCGCTGCCCTCGGACGCAGCCGCCGCTGCCCGTGCTGCGCGCCCTTTCGCGCCGGCGTTGGCGCGCGAGCTGCGCCGAGCCGACGGCGACGGGCCGGTCGCGGCGTCGTGCTGCGGCGGTGAAGGCGCGCGAGCGGGAGGGACGAAGGCGAACGAGCTGGGTGTGGAGGAGGTCGGACCGGAGAAGGAGCCGTTGCGGGAGGGCGGCGGGAAGGGAGGGAAGTTGGCGAGGTGGAGCGAGGGGAGGAAGTTGTGGGCGGCGGGCGGCGAGCCGTGGAGGGTCGCGTGAGCGAAGGGAGAGAGTGGGGAGAGGCTGTGCGACGAGGGAGGGTCGTGGTGGTGATTGCTGCCCGGGTAGAGCGCCGACCAGTCGAGCGAGGGCGGCGGCGGACCGTGCGAGGTGGCTGGCGGCGACGTCGCGGGCGAGTTGGTGCTGAAGACGGTCGCGCTCCACAGGTCGAGGGAGGCTTGTGCGGCGAGCAGCTCGTCGGCCGTCACGTTGCCGAGCGCGGGATAAAGTGCGCCGTCCGGGTCGACATGGTTCAGGCCCTCGAGGTTGGTCGCCCACTGCTGCGTCGTTGAGGGCATGGCGTTGTCGTGCCTTGCCCTAGTAGTCGCGTATGCTGACACGTCGGGGTGAGATGGAGGAGGGAGCTGGATGGGCGGGAGGGAGAGGGAGCCCGTCGCGGCGCCTCGAGCGGCGGCGCCGAGGGCGGACGGCGGCGGGAACCCGTCTCGCAGCGCGGCCGTCTGGCGCGCGACGAGTGACTGGAGGATGGCGAGCTGTCGGAGGCCGGCGTCGCGGGCGTCTGCTGTACCGCCGGCGGTCGCTGCGGCCGCGAGACCGCTCGCGAGGGGGAGGGGAGGCAGCTTCGACAAGGCGTCTGCGTCGAAGCGGTCGACGCCCGTGACTTGCGCTAGGTGCGGGAGGGTGCGAGAGTGCGAGGGAGGGGTCGAGGATGGCGCAAGGCGAGACGAGGTCGGCTGGTCGTGGTCGGCAACGAGGGACGAGTCGGGCGCCGGCGGGTTCTCCTCGGTCGTCGAGAGGCCGAGAGCGCTCGAAGCGACACTTGAAGCTGATGCAGCTGCACCTGCGGCAGCAAATGCGCCGTCGCGAGCTGTCGTCGACGACGAGGTCGGGTCGAGGCGGCGGTCGGCAGCGTCGCCGTCCCGCATCACGCACTCTGCGGCGGGTGCAGGCACAGCCGGGAGGATGGCGTGGGAACAAAGCGAGAAGTCGTGCCCTGGCTGCTCGACATGGTCGAGCGACGAGCGCCAACTCGGCTCGAGTTGGCGTGCGAGACGAACGAGGTGCTGCGGACGGTGAGCGCGCGCGACCTTCCTCGTTGGGGAGCTGCGCTCTCTCTCGAGCTCGCCGGCGCCGACGAGACCGCGTGCTGCTGCTGCTCGCACAGCTGAGGGGCAACGCACGGTGATCATGCTGTTGCAGGCTCGCTCGCACGGGCGTGAAGGCCGAGGAAGATGCGGTACGACGTGTTCAAGCCCTCGTCCCCTGCGCGCGCCCAAAGTCGAGAAGGACGAGGTCAGCACGCCGTCGACGGGCAGGCTCGGCGTAGTGGAGGAGGACGCACCAAAGTCGGGAAGTGCCTTGTAGCCCTCCTCCTCGAGCAGGACCCGGATCCGCTCCATCTTGGCCACGGTCGCCTTGCGGTCCGACCGTCCCGCCTTGATCGTCTCGCTCACCTGCCGCACCTCGCGCCGCCGTGCATCGCTCTGCGCGACGAGGGAGGGCGACGCCGAGCACACGGCGCACAGGCACCGCGGGAAGTTGAAGTGCATGGCGAGAAGGTTGCGGCGCTCGTCCGAGGTGCGCGTGACGGCGCCGGGCAGGTACTCGATGTTGAGCTCCTGGCCCTTGGCGATTGGGCGCACGGCGTAGACCTCCATGCGCAGCGTCTGGAACTGCGGGCGTGGAAGAGGGCGGAGAGGCGAGGCGAGGGCGCGACGCGAAGAGGAAGAGAGCGAGGGTGGACGGCGAGGGTGGTCAGCTGCGTGTGCGCACGAGCCGGCAGGTCGAGGTGGACAGGGTGCGCACGTTCATGACCTGCGTCGCGTTGGGCGAGCTGCGGGCGAGAGGGAGAAGGTCAGGACGCGAGCGGGCTTGGAGCGCCGAGGAGAGGGGCTCTCTCGGAGCTCACCAGCTGTGATTAAGCCTGCACGTCATCAGAAGGTATCAGCTGAGCTCCTGCGACGGTAAAGAGAGAGGAGAGGGCGCACCGAGCGATTTTAGGGAAGACGCAGCCGACCGACCGCCCTCCCGCCGTCACTCCCGGCACAGGCGGCAGCGGGATGCTGAAGCCGTTGGTCGCCCTCCTCGCCCTGACCTCGTCGAGGCGCTGCACGAGGCCCTCGCTGTCGGTGCCGGGCGAGAGCTGCATGAAGACCTCCTGCTCGCGCGGCGTGAGGGCGTCGAACAGCTTCTTGGCCGCGTCGGCGTTCAGCCCCTGCGGCCAGATGCACAGCGGCCGCTCGGCGATGAGGAGCTCGCCCATGGCGATGTCGCGCGACGCGACGGCGCCCGCGCCCTTGTCGCCAAACTCGCGCACCTCCCACGGCGGGCTCGTCAGCTTGTCCTCGTCCTGGTCGTCGTCGTAGGCGGCCTGGCTGACGACGACGCCCCACAGAAGCGGCAGGAGGTCGGGCGCGACGGCCGGGACATGCGACGAGGCGAGGTCGGCGGCGGAGCTTGCGGAGGACGATGAGGACGAGCCGCCGCTCCAGAAGAAGGTGCGGCGGAAGGCGGGAGGGGTGCTGTAGCTTGCTGGTCGAGCGCGAGGCCTGCAGGTGCGAGCGGCGGCGCGGAACATGGTAGTGGGCGAGGTAGACGAGGCGAGGAGCGGGGAGGCGGAGGCGAATCGAGGCGGCAGCTCACGAGCGAGGCGGTGCTGCCGACGACGACGGCGACTTGCAGCGAGCGACTCGTCTTGGTGGCTGATGCTCTCGCTGCTCACGAAGGTCACCCGGGCGCACGCGTGAAGGGGAAAACTCTAGCTTGATTACGATCGGAGGCAAGGACAGGAGGACCGCGAGAAGCGACGGTGAGAAAGGACAGGGGTAGGTCGAGACTCGGGGTGGGGTGGAGAGAGGGAGCATATGCGAGGGACGGAGGGGAGAGAGTGTGCAAAGGGAAAGACGAAGGGGGAGGGGGAAGGGGGACCTCTTCCGGCGCTTTACGCGCGGAGAGCGGCGCCCGAGGCCGAAGCCTGGTGCGACGAGAAGCGCTGGAGCTCGGCCTGCGAGACGCTGACCTTCTTGCCGAGGCCGACCGAGTTCTGGGCGCGGCGGAGGAACGAGGTGCGGTTCGAGTAGAGCGACTCGTGACGCGACTGGGTGCGCGTGATGGGGACGCCGTCGACCGGCTTGATGCCCTGGGCGTGCTTGCCGCGGCGAGTGTTGTACATGCGGACGAGCGCACGGACGCCGAACTTGACAAAGTCCAAGGGGAAGAACCTGCATGGGCGGGGAGAGCGGGAGAGCGTTAGCTGGCTGTCGCACGAGGACGAGCGCGCGAAAGGTCGACGTGCCAGACGATGTTCCAGATCCTGGAGAGAGAGAGAAGAAGAAGAAGAAGAGAGGGTCAGCGAGGGCCCGTGAGGGAGGAGGGGGAGAGGGAGGGAAGGGAGGGAGGGAGGACGTACCAGACGATGCCGATCCAGCCACCCGAGACGCCGCGGACCTGGGTGAAGCCCCAGTCGCCGTAGGCGGCAATGATCGACGAGATGAGCTGCGCGAGGCAGAACGCCAGGAAGAGGGCGACCGACGGACGCTCCATGAAGAAGAAGCTGTGCGACCGCGTGATGAAGATGAGGGCCTGCGAGATCTGGGCGACCCTGCGAGTGAGAGGAAGAGAAGGGAGCGTCAGCACACAGCCCCATCCAGACGAGGCAAGAGAGAGAGGGAGAGAAGGACGAACTGGAGGTAGATGATCATGTGCAGCTCAAAGTCGTTGGGCTCGGTGATGTTGCTGACGCCGAACTTGTCCGAGAAGAAGGTCGTGTAGATGATGACGCAGTAGAACGCGATGGTGCCGGCGGCGAGGTACAGGCCGTAGGCGAACGCGAACGTGAAGATCTCGCCGAGGTCCCACGAGTCGGGCGTGGCCGAGGGCAGGACGCGGTCGAGCGAGAGGGTCATGATGGTGCCGTCGTTGAGGAGCGCGATGATGAGGACCATGAACGGCGGGAAGTCGAACTGGAAGGCAAAGGCCATGACGGCGAAACCGATGACTGCGAGACGAGGACGACGAGGTCAGCTTTCGGCCTGCTCGAGCTCGCGACGACGACAAGGAGGAGGAGGACGCACCGATACGGATGGTGACAGCGCAGGCGTAGATCGAGTAGTTGCGCATGCGCTGGAAGATGACGCGCGACTGGCGGATGGCGTGGACGATGGTCGACAGACCCGGCTCGGTGAGGACGATGTCGGCGGCGCCGCGAGCAGCGTCGGTGGCACCCTCGACGGCGATACCGACGTTGGCGCGAGAGAGAGCGGCTGCAGGCGAGGAAGGAGAGGAGGGCGAGGAGAGAGTCAGCGACGGCTCAACGACGACGAGCGAGGGAGGAAGAAGAAGACGCACGAGCGTCGTTGGCACCGTCACCAGTCATGGCGCAGAGGTGGCCGAGAGCCTGAAGGCGCTTGACGATCTCGTACTTGTGCTCGGGGAAGACACCGGCGAAGCCGTCGGCGTCGAGGATCATCTCGTCGAGGTTGAGGTGCTTGCCGCCCTCGGGGAAGCCGCCGGCCTGGAGGACCTTGGCCGGGTACATGTGGTCACCGAGGCCGAGACGGCGGCCGGTCTCCTTGGCGATGGCGAGCTGGTCGCCAGTAACCATCTTGACCTTGACGCCGAGAGCCTGCGCCTCGTCGATGGTCTGCTTGGTGTCGTCACGGGGCGGGTCGAAGATGGCGAGGAGGCCGACGAGCTCGAAGCCGTTGCCGGGCTCGTCCTTGTTGCCAGACGGGACGTCCTCGATGGCGACGGCGAGAGCGCGAAGACCGCGAGCGGCGAATTCCTCGACGTCCTTCTCGAGCTGGTCCTCGACCTCGGCCGTCTTGTTGCGCGAGCAGAGCTCGATGATGATACCGGTCATGCCCTTGGTGGCGCGCTTCATCTCGCCCGTCGAGTCGACCGTGTAGGTGATCTCGGTGCGCTTGTCGACGGGGTTGAACGGCTTGAAGTCGAGGAGCTTGATGCCGGCGCGAGCGTCCGAGATCTGGGGGATGGCGCCGGTGACGCACGTGTCGATGGCGTCCATGTTCTCGGTGCGCGACGCGTAGGCGGCGTAGAGGATGACCTCGTCCGGGGTGGCAGCCGTGTACGTCTTGAGCGTCGACTTGTCGATCGTGAGCTTGTTGGTCGTGAGCTGTGGAGGGGGGAGGGAGGACGAGTCAGGACGAGCGCGACGAAGAGGAAGAGGCTCGAGCGAGCGAGCGAGGAGGGAGGGAGGGAGGACGCACGGTACCGGTCTTGTCCGAGCAGAGGATGGTGACACCGGCGAGCTCCTCGATGGCGGTGATGCGGGTGACGATGGC
Source organism: Rhodotorula babjevae (assembly GCA_920104245.2). Lineage (NCBI taxonomy): Eukaryota > Fungi > Basidiomycota > Microbotryomycetes > Sporidiobolales > Sporidiobolaceae > Rhodotorula > Rhodotorula babjevae. Next base: position 38,641 of record CAKKSZ020000007.1, on the reverse strand, counting down.
CTTGTACTTGGCGAGCTGCTGAGCACCGACGGCGAGCGTGACCGAGAGGACGGTCGGCATGGCGATGGGGATGCCACCGATCAAGAGGACGAGGATGTTGTCGAGGCCGCGGCGGTACGAGTAGTGGAAGCGCGGGTACAGGATGACGATCTCGAGGACGATGAAGATGCCAATCGAGACGAGGCAGAAGAGACCGATCTGGGCGAGAATCTGCTGCAGGTGACCGGTCGAGTCGTCGTCGGCGCCGACGAGCGACGCGGCGCGACCGAAGAACGTGTTGGCGCCCGTCGCGATAACGACGCCCTCGGCCTCGCCCTGCTTGCAGATCGACGACGAGAAGCACTGGTCGCCGACCTTCTTGCCCTGCGGGAGCGACTCGCCCGTGAGACCGGCCTGGTCGATCGAGACGTTGATGGCGTCGAACAGGCGGCAGTCGGCGGGGACGATGTCGCCAATCTTGAACGCAATAACGTCGCCGGGAACGAGGTCGGCCGAGTCGATCTCGAGCCACGCGCCGTCGCGGCGGCACTTGGCCTTGGGCGCGAGCGACTCCATGAGGGCCTTGACGGCGTTGCCGGCCGAGTTCTCCTCGTAGAAACCGATGGCCGAGTTGATGAAGAGGAGGAGGACGATGCCGACGAAGTCCTGCCAGTCGGGCGCGCGGCCCTCGCCGTTGGAGAGGGCGATGGCGACGAGCGCGGCGCCCTCCATGACCCACGAGAGCGGGTTCCACATGAACCTGCGGGCGAGCGCGAGAGAGCGGACATCGTCAGGACGTGCTCGACTGCGACGGGAGAGAGCGAGAGAGGGACGCACGAGAGGAACTGGAGGAGCTTCGAGGTCTCCTTGTGCTCGAGCTTGTTGGGGCCGAAGATGCCGCGGCGGCGGTCGGCCTCGGCGTTGGTGAGACCCTCCTCCTTGCACCTGCGCGACGAGAAGGGGGACGTCGTCAGTACGCTGCTGCTGGTTATCGCGACAAGGTGCTCGTGTCCACGAAAGTCGAGCGACAAGTGCGGGGGAGGGCTGAGACAGGGGGTGCGGGGTCCGTGTTTTGCGACCAATGGGCGACGCGCACATGCGCGAGCCGCCCATCTGCCTCGACTCGGCGCACAGCAGACGGCTCGAGCAGCGCGCCGTGCTGTGACGACCTCGAAGTCGAACGACGACAGCCGGCGAGGAGGCGGGCGAGGTGGGGGAGGGCTGAAGGGGCGAGCCAAGTCGAGCGACTCACTGGAGGAGAGTCCACACGTCCTCGAGCTCGACCTGCTCGAGGTCGACCTTGTCCTGCAGGTGCGGAAAGGCGCATTGGCGAGCGAGATCGGTAGATCGAGCGGAGAGGAGGCGAGGGAGAGGGAGGAGAGCGAATCGTCAGTGCGCGGCTCGAAGGGCGAGTGGGGCTCGTAGGACGAGAGCAGGGCGCACCTTGTCATACAGGTCCTCAGCCTTGAGCTCAATCGTGCTCATGTCGACCAGCGCGTGCTTGGTCTCGCGCTCCTCCTCCTGCGAGCCGGGGAAAGTCGCGCAAGACACCGAGCGAGTGGGCGAGGCGGGAAGAGGAGGTGGGAGCGGGCGTATGCGTCAGTTCTGGCTCGCCTGGCACGGTGCAGAGGAGCAGACTGGACGCACGAAGGTCTTGTCGAAGCGACCGGCCTTCTTCTCGGCGACGGGGGCGTTGGCGGCCGGGGCAGCCTCGGTGGGCTTCTCCTGGACGACCTCGGCCGCGGGGGCGGGGGCAGAGCCCTCACCAGCGTGCATGGGCGCACTCATGCTGGCTGTTGGTGGGTGTCGGTGAAGACGAGGGGGAGGAGGGAGAGAGGGGAAGTGGTGGGAGGAAGGGAGAGCCGCAAGGGGGCGGGGGCGAGGCGAGTCGGGCTGCTGGCTCGAGCGGGGTGGGCGAGGGTCGGGGGCGACGAAGGCTGGCGAGGGCCGACGGCTGGGAGTCCTGCTGGTTCGGCGAACGGGTCGACGAACTTGGTGACAGCGAGGCTCTTGAGGAAGAAGGAGAGCGGCGGCGAGAGCTCGCCCTCGCCCTCTCCTCCAGAGCCCCGAAATCTTTTGGGCCGAAACGTCGGAGCCGAGGTTTCGGGCGCGAGCCGAAGTGAATTCCCTCGCGGCTCGCCACCTCTCTCTCGCCACCGGTCCGTGTACAGGCGTGCAGCTCGGCCTTGCGGTGCCAAAGAGTGTCCAGCCTGCTGCTTCCTCCCACAGGCGAGCGACGGTGAGCGGCGCAAGCGAGGCTCAAGGCCGTACTCTCTCGTGCGAAACCAGCCACGAGCCACAACGCTCGATTCTCGCTCGCGCAGGCCCCCTCCTCGTTCGGGCGGACGTCGCTTGCCCCTGTCCGTGGGTGCGAGCGCTCCGCCGGCATGCTCCACTGTTCGTCTGACGCTTCCGTTCGTCGCTTGGCGCGCTAGTGGTCGCAGCGCTCGAGCTTCTTTCTGACAAGCCAACTCGCCTCGCCTGGCTCACGGCGACAGGTTGAGCAAACAAGCCCTCTGGCCTATCGCGGCTCGCTCTCGCCCTCATCCCCCGCTCGCGTTTCTGCCACCGCTGCGATTCGTGCTGTACCTGAGCGAAGCTCGGTTCTTCTCGGCCGCTCGCGGCTCGAGCTTTACGAGCTCTTGCGAGTTGCGCCAGCTGTCGAGGCTTCCTCTGCTCGCGGCAACCTCGGCTCGGCAGCATGCAGGCCTCGCTCAATGAAGGCGCGCGGCACCTGCGAGGCCGAACCTGCTCCTCTGCGGGGCCAGCGACAGCGCGCAGACCGTGAGCGTGGGCCGCGGGCAGAGAGAGGCGGAGTCTGGGGCGACTTGCTCGCATCGGGTGCTCGGCCGGGCTCGCCGTCGCGCCACGACGGGAAACTCTCGCACGCACCTCGCGCAGCGCAAGCCGAGAAGAGGGCAAGCCGTCCGAAAGTGCGCCCGTCCGAGCAACACCTCGTCTCGTCGACGAACGTCGTCACCAGGAAGACGCCGTCCGCGTCCTGCCTTCCTCGCCTGGCTCGCCGCGCCTTTGCTCTCGCGCTACGAGGCACTCTTTGCGTGGCACCATGCAGTGTGTGCGCACACGCTCGAAAGGCGAGCGGAACGAGAGCGAGCAGCGTGTCCACGCCGCCCACGCCAACTCGAGGCGGGGAGCAGCTTGTCGATGCCGCCGGCTCGTGGGCGTGCGCCGCTCGCCGGGCTGCAGGCTCCTGCAGCGAGCGCACGCTTCTGCAGGCTCATGCGCGTCGGTCTTGCATCATTGAGAGGCCGAGGCGACGGACGCCAATTTTGACCTTCCGCACCTGCTTTGCCGCGCGTCGGCACGAGGAGGTCTCCCCTTTTTCTCGCGCAGCTGCTTATCTTTGCTCGCTGCCGACCCATGCTCGTGGTTCCACCTTGCGAGCGCAGTGCGGCGCCAGCTTGCTTTCCCGGCCGACGACGCTCGCGTGCGGACGGCGCACGGACCCTCCGCGCCGTCTCCGGTACGACAAACTTTCGGCTCGAGCGCTCGAGTCGTACTCGCCGCTCGTGAGCCGTTCTGCCTCGTCGGGCCTCGCGAAGAGTGCGCCCGAGACGGGCTGGATGCGTCCGAGGCGGCTCCGCTCCGGATCAGGATGCACGCCCGCTGCTCGTCGCGGCCTTCGCCCTGCAAGCTGAGGCTCTCTCCGTGCTTGGCTCGCTCGCCATCAGAGGTGTATGCGCCCCCACTGCACGCCTCGCAGCTGCCCTCGACCACAAGTCCGCTTTCCCGGGTTATCTCGCGAGCCCCCACGGCGCCTCCTCGCTCGAGCCTGGGCGGTGGCCGCGATCGCACTTCCGCTTGGCGGCCCTCGCCTCGAGCGCGCTCTTCGTTCTTGCTCCGCATCGTTCGCACGAGGCCCCTGGGGCCTGGGCAAGCGCTAATCACGAGGTGTGCGGCTCGCTCGCAGCCGGGCTCGACCGTGACCTTGCGGCTGGGAAAGCCTCTCGCGATCCTGCGCTGCAGTGCGCCCTCGAACGTGCGCTCAGTCCGTCTCTTCGTAGAGCTCTAGGCCGTGTTTGCTTGGCGGCGAGTGTGCGAGCGGATGTGCTCGCGAGGGGCGCGAGCGCACACACTCCGCACTCGTCGGGTCCGACTTTGCGGAGCGCTCGGGCCTCCAGTTCGTCCCTCTCTCTCTCTCTCTCTCTCCTGTGCGACTCGAAGAGCACCGTTTACTGACGCTCCCGTTCTCACTCGCAGGGTCGCCCAGATCTCGCAGGCCCTCATCTTCATCACGCGGTCGCACAGCTTCTTCTTCATGGAGCGCCCGTCGGTCGCCCTCTTCCTGGCGTTCTGCCTCGCGCAGCTCATCTCGTCGATCATTGCCGCCTACGGCGACTGGGGCTTCACCCAGGTCCGCGGCGTCTCGGGTGGCTGGATCGGCATCGTCTGGTACGTCCTCCCTCCCTCCCTTCCCTCCCTCTCCCCCTCCTCCCTCACGGGCCCTCGCTGACCCTCTCTTCTTCTTCTTCTTCTCTCTCTCTCCAGGATCTGGAACATCGTCTGGCACGTCGACCTTTCGCGCGCTCGTCCTCGTGCGACAGCCAGCTAACGCTCTCCCGCTCTCCCCGCCCATGCAGGTTCTTCCCCTTGGACTTTGTCAAGTTCGGCGTCCGTGCGCTCGTCCGCATGTACAACACTCGCCGCGGCAAGCACGCCCAGGGCATCAAGCCGGTCGACGGCGTCCCCATCACGCGCACCCAGTCGCGCCACGAGTCGCTCTACTCGGACCGCACCTCGCTCCTCCGCCGCGCCCAGAACTTGGTCGGCCTCGGCAAGAAGGTCAGCGTCTCGCAGGCCGAGCTCCAGCGCTTCGTCGCCGAGCGGCTGCGTCCGCCATGTCGAGCGCATGGGCCGAGAGCGACAGCCGAGAGGACGGAGCGCTGTCGGCCGCAATTTGCGAGTCCCAGCAGCAGCGAGAACGTCGAGCTGCATCGAGCAGGACGAGCTCGAGAACGGATAGTAGCAGTGTGCGTCCAGTTTGCGGTCAGGCCAGGCCCGACCGGCTCGTGCGGTCGCGAGGGAGGCAAGCCGGAGGAGGTGGAGGACGGCCTCGCCGTGTCGCAGCAGGGACAGGCAAGGGCGGGCGGGGCCCCTGAAGATGGTGCTCCTGAGCACGGCGCGCCTGCACACGAGCCACTGCGAGCGAGCGGCGGGTAGTGACGACGCGAGAGAGATGAGAGCTTCCCCGTCCACGCGTCGACCTCAACCACATCGCTCAGCCTCTCTACTTGCGTCCAGCGAGGCTGGGCAGCTCCGCCTAGCCCTGACCAACGGCAGCGAGCCCGTCCACGCTATCCCTCGTGCGACGATGGCGTCTCGACACCTCCTCAACCCTCTCGCCCCGCTAGGAGTGCCGACACCCTCAGCACTCGACGGCGTGCCAGCTGAGCTTGAGCGAGACCTGCGAGCCTGTGCGTACTCTTCCACACGACCCACTGTGCGCTCGAGCTGACTCTCACCCCGAGCAGATGGCGCCCTCCTCATCCAGCAAGCCGGCATCATGCTCAAGGCGTGCGTCCACGGTCGCTCCAGAGCTCACGAGTGCGTGCTGACGACCTCGTACGTAGCTCTCAGGTCGTCATGGCGACTGCGCAAGTGCTGTTCCAGCGCTTCTGGTTCGTGACCTCGCTCAAGCACTTTGGGATCCGGGTGCGTCTCTCTGCCCTGCCGCTCACGAGCTCGTCCAGGAAAGCTGACCCGACTTGTACTCTCTGCAGGACGTCGGCATGGGAGCGCTCTTCCTCGCGTCCAAGCTGGAGGAGGCGCCGTTGCGGATCCGCGACATCGTCAACTGCTTCTCGTACCTCGACGGCCTCGTCGCCTTCTGCTCGACGCCGCCGTACCCGCCAGCCGCCACCTTTGAGGCCTACGTCCCGATGGACTACTTTGCGACCGAGTTCTACGACCTCAAGGACGCCATGGTCATCGCCGAGATGCAGATCCTCAAGCGGCTCGCGTTCCAGACGCAGTGCGGCCTGCCGTACGGCCACCTCGTCAACTACCTCCAGGTCCTCGAGCTCGCAGGCGAGAAGGACCTCGTGCGGCGGTGTTGGGGCATCTGCAACGACCTGTGCGTCCCCCTCTCCTCCCTCTCTCCCCCTCGTCGCCGTGGTTCCTCGACGTCCTCTCCTTCTTGCTGACACTCCTGCGCTCCTTCCCGCAGGCTACAAACTGCAGCACCCGCCCTGTACCCGCAGAGCACCCTCGCTCTCACGTCCATCTACCTCGCGACCCGCCTCTCCTCGCCGCCGATCGCCCTCCCGCTCGAGCCCGTGCCCTGGTGGACCCACTTTGACACGACCGAGGACGACATCGCCGACTGCGCCGATATGCTCCTGCGGCTGTACCGGCAATGGGGGAGCGACCCGAGCGGTGCGGCGGTCGAGGCGGGTGCGGGAGAGGGCAAGGTTGGGAAGGAGAGCGTGTGGAGGAGGGTCGGGCGGATACCGGTCACCAAGGCGGGGGTCAGGGATTTGCTGGCGAGGAACGGTGTCGACACGGGCGGCGAGACGCCGCGGTAGCAGAGCGCGCTGGCCATAGAAGCCGTTTCGCGCTGTCGAGGTCTGGTTCGTGAGCCGTCGCCGAGAGCTGCCGCCGTCTCGCTGGCTGCTCTACGTCGGTGGCCTAGACCCTATAGAACCGCTCGCCCGGCTGGGTGAGAGCTCGCGAGATGTCGACCCCACCCGGATCTCACTCGCTCGCCGCGGTCGGCCGCCGTCGGCTTCGCTTCGTGCTTGACAACAGCTCTCGCGCCATAGACCCGCCAGCCAAGCACGCACTCCTAATCCTGCACAGTTACTCGACGCCGTCAAGCTGCCCCGCCTCGCCCAGTCGCTCGCTCGCCTCAACTCGTCATCAGCCAGCATGTCCAAGGTCCGCCGCTCGTTCGCCTCACACCGCTCGCCGAGCTGATCTTGTGCTACGTGCAGCTTTTGTTCGGTGCCTCGGCGCCGTGGCCGACCTTCCACGCCGTCAACGACACGCTGCGAGGCGGCTCGTCCTCTTCGTCCTGGGCCGTCGACGAGCGGAGCAACGTTGCGACCTTCAAAGGCCAGCTCGGTGCGGCTCTCGTCCTCCCAGAACCACACACACAGAACCAGAGCTCACTGTCCGCCCCGATGACGCAGACATCACGACCCTCGGCGGCGCCGGCTTCGCCTCGCAGTCGACCCTCTTCCCCTCGCGCCTGTCCCTCCCGCGCTCTCGCACCGCAGGCCTCCTCCTCACCTTCGTCCCTCCCTCTCCCTCTCCCCCCTCTTCGTCCCCGCAAGCCGGCAGCCCCGGCCCCGTGACCCGCTTCGTCCTCGCGCTCAAGACGAGCGAGCCCGCGCGGCGCCCGGACGGCAGGCGCGAGAGCGTCACGGTATACGAGTGGGCGTTCGACGCGCGCGAGCACTCGGACGAGCTCGACGAGGGCGAGAAGGGCGGCGAGAAGGCGCAGAGGAGCGTGACGAGGCTCGCGAGGTGGGACGAGTTCAAGCCCATGTTTCGGGGCCGGCCGGCAGAGGATGCTGAGCCGTTCGACCCGGCGAGGATCTACGAGTGCGCTCTCCCTCTCGCTTCTTCTCCCTGGCGAGGCGAGGCGAGTGAGCGAGGTGGTGCGGTACGGCAGCTGACGACCGGGACGGGATCGTGCGCGCAGGCTGAGCTTCATGGCGCGGTCGCACTTTGGCGATCAGGCGGGCGACTTTGCGCTCGAGGTCGTGAGCTTGTCGGCTGCTGCGGGTCCGTCGCGGAACACGAGGGGAGGCTGGCTCGGCGCGCTGTGGGAGGCGGTCCGAGCGGCGTGGATGAGCTGGACGGCGAGTGTGCGGGCCTGGTGGAGCGGCGAGCGGGACGGGGCGCTGAGGCTGCCGTGAGGCGCTGCAACGGCGACTCTCCTGCCCTCTCCGTGCGGACGAGACGAGGCGAGGCAGAGACAGAGCGGGCATGGCACGACCGAGAGGAGTGATACAGCTACTACAGAAGACACGGACGACGAGGCTCCCTCACGATCTCTGCTCCTCCCACGCTCCGACCTCGAGGCTCCTGCGCTCGCTCTCGCTCAAGCTGCGCGCGTTCTCGCCCCGCCCCTCCTGCGCAGAGGACGAGGCAGGCGATCACTTGCCGCCGCGCATCGAGCGACGACGTTGCGGCACGGGCTCGTCGCCGTCGGCAGCTGCACCTGCACTGCGTTTGCGAGTCGTCGGCTCGGGCGTGGCCGAAAGCGCCTTAGCGCTTGAGGCCGAGACGGGGCTGGAGAGCGGGCTTGAGGAGGTGCGGTCGCGCTGTATGAGGCGCCGGGGTCAGCTCGCTTTACGGAGAGCGAGTCGGAGAGGTGGAGAAGAGGAGAGGACGCACCGGCAGAGCGGGCTCGACGGTGACGTCGGCGCCGACGTCGTCGACCATGTGCTTACGGTCCGGGTGGATGGCGAGCGGCGGCTGGCCGGGCATGCGCACGAGGGCGATGCGGCACACGTCGAGCCCGTCCTCGTTCTTGTCGACCCAGCTCTTGACGGCGACGTACAGGCCCGAGTAGATGTAGCCGTGCGGCGGCGCGTAGGGCCCGCTCGCCTTGTACGAGCGCAGGACCCGGATCGGGGTGCGCGTCTTGACCGAGTGCAGCAGCGCCGCGTTGCGCGGGTTCTCGTCCCACGTCATGTTGGACGTCTGCGGCGCCGTGCGGAGGTTCCTCTCTGCGGGTCCGAGGGAGAGGAGGGGGAGAGGACGATCAGCTTGACCGCCGGCGGGTACCGCAGGCTCGCGCTCGATGGCAGGGACGAGGCGAGGAGGACAGGGACGCACCCGTTAGCTTGCGGCCGCCAGAGCCCGAGTACGTGAGCGTCTCGCCTCGGTCGGCGTCGCCGTAGTTCCCGCCGCCGGTGCAGATGCTCGCGACGACCGGCGCACCCTGGACGACCTTGCCCGTCGCGATGCCGGCCACTGTCGGCGCGTGGACGGCGAGTGTGGACCCTGCAGAGCGCAGCCGAGTCAGTCTTGACCGCTGGGAGAGAGGGAGACGGAGAGTGAGGCGCACACTCGTCGCGGTACATGCACACGCGATTGATCTCGATGCCCGGGATGGCGCCGATGCGCTTCGGGTCATATCGACGCTTGCCGATCTTGCCCGACCCTGCGAGAAGCGACAGGTCAGCGTGCGCCCGAGCGAGCGAGCGAGGGGGGGAGGGCGAACGAAGGCGACGCACTCGAGCCGTTTGCGCCCTCGCGATCGCCCGCCGCGTCCAAGTCCGGGCCCGAGTAGAACTTGGGCTCGGCCTTCTTGGGCGTCAGGCCGAGGACCGAGTCGCGGATGCGGCCGGACGAGCGCAGGCCCCGCGCCTCGCGGGCTGCGACCTCCTCCTTGGCGCCGAGGGGCGCGGTCGGGACGAGGGGTGGAGGGCGCTTGGGCGCGGCGGGAGCTGCCTTCTTGACCGGGGCGGGCGAGTCGGCGGGAATGGACGGGGCGGCGGGGAGCGAGACGGCGAGGTTGATGAGGAGGCGCGTGTTCTTTGCCTGCTGCTGGGCGCTGTGGGGTACGACGAGAGTCAGCTCAGTCGAGTGCGCGGGCTTCTTGGAGCGTACCGGAAGGCAGAGAGGTCGAATGGAGCCATGGCGGCGAGCAAGAGAGGAGCGACCCGCAGAGGTTGAATGAAGGTGAGCCGGGTGGACCTCTCCTCCGCCTCTGCCGGACTTTGAGCTCGCTGTACACCTCCAGAAGCTCTTGCTTGGTATCTCGGAGCCTCGCCTGCGCTTCCTCGTCGTGGGCGACACGTCTCGCGGTCGACCCTGGACGGTCCTCGTGCGCCGGTCTCTCCGACGCTCGCACGCCTCGGGCCTCCTCCTCCTCACCCTTGACCGTCCCGCTGCAACCTCACTCTCCTTCATGTGAGCCGGGCGAGGCAAAAGGAGCGAGAGAGGCGAAGCGTTGCTCGAGGAGGGAGAAGAAATCTGTCTACAGCTGCGAGCGGCGACGCGGACGACGCCGCTGCCTCACCACGTCTGCTTCTCCCACGCATTGACCTGCGAGCGCGAAGGAGAAGAGCGAGCGAGAGAGAGAGAGGGTCAGCTCGACGGAGAGGCAGAGAGGCGGATTCGGGTCGGACGCACAATTTCGCGCTCGAGGTCGCTGCGCTCGCTCTCGCTCCAGGTCTGCGCGCCGTCGCCTCGCTCGTCCTGCTGGATCGTGACCTGGGCGCCGACGTTCTCGTTATCGGGGAGCTGTTTGGTGGACCGCATGCGAGGGCAGGCCATCGTCTGCGCGAGGACGAGGGTCAGCTCTTGCTCCTGCGGCCGCGAGATTGAGACGGGAGAGGCGCACCGAGCAGGTGCAGTTGGCGCAGGGAGAGGGTAGGCGGACGAGAGGCTGCTGAGCAGGAAGGGCGGCGGTGGACCTGGGGGAAGACGAGCGAGGTCAGCTGTTGTGCTCGAGAAAGAGGACGACGGCGGGAGGGAGGGGGGCGCACATGATGAGGCTGAGGTGGGTGGGAGGACGAGTGCGGAAGGGATGAGGAGAGAGAGGACGAGAGCAAGACGAGGTCGACGCCTTGATGGCTCGCAGCGGTGCGAAGGTTGGAGCATGCCCAGAGGGGGAGAGAAGGCCCGAGGGAGGAGGAAGCGGAGCCAGCGCGGTGGAAGCCTAGCAGTTCGAGGGTGCTCGGTTGCGAGGAGCACAGAGAGCGAGGCTGCTCTGGTGGCTGCAGCGGTGCAGCGCGAGCGGATGTGAGCGGTCGGGAGCCAAGGAGCGACCGCCGCCGCCTCGTCGTCGAGACGAGAGGACCGTCACCCTCCATCCAGCTCGACTCGAGCACAGCCAGCCTCGCTCTCCTCGGCAGCACTAGATCCAACAGCAGCCCCAGCCCCTGCCCCCTGCTCCCTGCTCGCCAACCTCGCTTCCCCTCCCCCGCCCGGTCGCCTCGAGCTGCACCCCAATGTCGCTCGTCGCCAACCCCTTCCTGAGCGACCGCAGCCTCAAGATCCGCGCAAAGGCCATCCCCTGGGACGTGCGTCCCTGTCCCCTTGGCCCCCTGACCGCGAGGTGGCCGCACACCCGCGCCTCATCGTCATGCTCACCTCGACGCCCGCACCCGCTCGCAGGGGTACCAGCGCGCAGGTCTGCTCGGCCAGGACGATGTCCAGCTGATCCAGCGAGTGGCCGCCAGTCGCGACAAGGCAGAGCCCATCCTTGATGCCGTGCGTCCCCCTCGTCGTTCCTCCCGCTCCCTCCTCGTCGAGAGAGGTGGGGGGCCTCGCGCTGACCCCCCGATTCCTCGTCTGCGTGCGCAGGAGGGCGAGACGTACGCTGCGCTCTACATCCGGCTACTCAACAAGCTGTCGCGCAACGACACGCTCCAGTTTGTCCTCGTCCTCCTTGGCGACTTCATCGCAGGTCCGTCTCCTCGTCCTCCTCGTCGAGCCTCTCCCTATGCTGACGCTCCTCTTCCTCCCGACAGACCGCGAGGAGCGCATCTCCCTCCTCATCTCGGGCTCCGACTCTCCCTACCCTCCCCTCCTCAAGTGCGCCTCCTCGCGCTCCCTCTCTGTCCCGCCTCGCAGGCGCTGACTGACGCCCCTCCTGCACAGGCTCCTCGACTCTCAAGATGACTTTGTCCGCCTCAAGGCGTCGGCCATCACGTCGACCATCCTCTCGTACGACCGCTCGCCGACCGACGCCGTCATCGCCAAGCTCCTGCAGCACCTGTCCAACCTCGTCCGTGCGTCACCGTCTCTCTCTCCTCTCTTGCTCCCTCGACACGGTCCAGCTGACGAGACGGCCTCGAGCGCAGGGCAACCCAACGACCCCGAGGGCCAGGACGTCGCCGTCCAGTGCCTCGAGTCGGTCCTGCGCGTCTCGCGCGCGCGCACCATGTGCTGGGGCCCGACAGAGGGCAAGGACGCCGTCGCCGCCCCCAAGGTTATCGAGGGGTGCGTCCCTCTCCCCCTCCCTCTCCCTCTCCCTCTCGCTCCTCTTGCCTCGAGACTGGGACTGACGTCGCGCACGCACCCACCCGACCGCAGCCTCGTCCACCTGCTGCGCGCGAGCCCGAGCCCGCAGATGCAGTACCAGCTCGCGTTCTGCTTCTGGCTCCTCACGTTCGAGGACCGCATCGCGGCCGAGATCAACGCGTGCGTCGCGAGCGTCCCTCCTTGTCGGCTCGTGATCAGTCATCATCCGGCTCCGAGATTGACTGGTAGAACTCGCACTCGGCCACAGGCAGCACAACCTCATCCCGCTCCTCCTCGACGTCTCGAAGCGCGCCATCAAGGAGAAGGTGATCCGCGTCGCCCTCGCCTCGTTCCGCAACCTCGTCACCAAGGCCCCCAAGGCCAACCTCGCGCCCATGCTCGTCGCCAAGGTCCTCCCCTACGTCCAGACGCTCCAGGGCCGCAAGTTCTCGGACGACGAGATCAAGGACGACGTAGACTTCCTCGTCGACGAGCTCAAGTCGAGCTTTGCGGGCCTCACGTGCGTCGTCGCTCTCGTCGTCTCGGCCCTCGGTCGACCGCCGGTCGAGATCGTGCTGATGGATGATGTTGCGGACGTGTGCGCACAGGACCTACGACGAGTACAAGTCGGAGCTCGCGTCGGGCGAGCTGACGTGGTCGCCGCCGCACAAGAACGACGACTTTTGGCGCGACAACGCCCACAAGCTCGTCGACCGCGACCGCGAGCAGCTCAAGTGCGTCCCCTCTTGCCCTCTCGCCCTTGAGTGACAGGCAGGACATTGGACCGGACTGGACTGACGCTCGCTCGGCGTGCGCGACAGGGTCCTCGTGCACATCCTCATGAGCTCGCACGACGCGACGACGCTCGCCGTCGCGGCGAACGACCTCGCCCAGTTCGTCAAGTTCTACGACAACGCCAAGAAGTGCGTCGCCGTGCCGTGTCTCCCCTGCCCCTCTCTTTCCCCTTGCGCACGGACCTCGCGCTCCTCCGGCGCAGCAGCTGACCTCGCCCTCCTCCCTCTCTCCCCTCTCGCTCTCGCTCTCCCTCGTCGTCGCTCCCCGCAGGGCCATCGACGACCTCGGCGCCAAAGCGCGCGTCATGGAGCTCATGACGCACGCCGACCCGGACGTCAAGTACCAGAGCCTAGTCGCGACGCAGCGCCTCCTCTCGCACGCCTGGGCCTGAGCGCCCCGCCCTGCCCGCCTCGCCCTCCTCCTCCTCCCATCCTTCACCTTGTAGACTCGCTGTGCCTGTGTGAGCTGTGCAACTCGTGCTGTCCTGTCCTCGTCTCGCTCGAGCTCTCTAGGTCTCGCTTTCGATCATGGGCGACAGAGAGGAAGAGGAGAAGCTGCGAGTTTGGGTTTGCGAGGGAACGACGACTACGAGACGAGGGGGAATAGTGGTTGTGCGCGAGCAGGCCGAGAGAGCGAGAAGAGGGAGAGGGTATCGGGGGACCAAAGGGGGGAGATCGACAAAGCGAGAGAAGCGAGGACCGAGGGGACGCTATGCAGGTGCGGTGGTGACAACGACTCACAGGGAGAGAAAGAGGACAGGACGGGAAGGCGAGAGAGAGGGAGGTAGAGAGGGTGGGAGGAGAGGAGGGTGACCTCTTCCTCAGAAGAGCGGGAACAGGTACCCGTACGGGTCGGGGCCCTTCTCGGGGCTGAAGCCGTACTTGCGCTGCGAGATGGCGCGCAGGACGCCGGGCAGCGTCTCGATCGCCGTCGCCGGGTACCGCTCGTAGTTGCTCACGTCGCCCGGGTTGGTCGTCAGCGGGATGATCGGCGCCTGCGTGCGAGTGGTCACGCCCTGCCAGTCAGCCGAGGCGCTCTTTGCAGAGAGCTGAGAGAGACGAGAGGACGGCGCGACGCACCCGGATCTCCTTGCGCGCGAGCGACTCCCAGTCGACGCCCTCGAACCACGGGTGGTTCTTGACGTCCTGCGCGCCGCCCTTGAGGTTGCCGAGTCGCTTGGTGAGGTCGTCGGTCAAGAGGCGCCCGATGAGGTCCTTGGCGAGCGGGTCAATGTGCCGCGGCACGCCGTACCGGCCGGCGAGGATCTTCTCGTAGATCTCGAGCGGGTTGTCGGCGAAGAAGGGCGGGTACCCGGCGAGGAGCTCGAAGAGGAGGACGCCGAGCGCCCACCAGTCGGCGGCGGCGCCGTGGCCCGTTGCGGTGATCTGCGGTGAGGGAGGAGGGAGGGTCAGCGACCGTCGAGGGGTCCGAGCGACGACGAGTAGGACGCACGATCTCGGGCGCGAGGTACTCGGGCGTGCCGCACAGGGTCCAGGTGCGCTCGGGCACGTACTTGGCCTGCGTGCGCAAGGGCGCGAGGGCACGTCAGCGACTCTGGGCGAGCGAGAGATCGAGGAGGAGCACGAGAGCGCCGACGCACGAAGCCAAAGTCGGTGACCTTGATGTGGCCGGTCGAGTCGATGAGGAGGTTCTCGGGCTTGAGGTCGCGGTAGATGATGTCCTGGGCGTGCAAATTCTCGAGGACGAGGATGATGTTGGCCGTGTAGAAGCGCGCGACGTCGGCCGAGAAGCGCTGCGCGCGCCGCAGGTGCGAGAAGAGCTCGCCGCCCTGGACGTACTCGAGCAGCATGTACAGGTTGGCCTCGTCCTGGAAGGTGCAGAACAGGTTGACGACGAACGGGTGCCGCACGTGGGCGAGCGTCGACCGCTCCGAGTTGACGTGCTCGACCTGGCGCAGGCGCACGACCGTGTTCTTCTCGAGGACCTTCATCGCAAAGTAGTGCGGCTGCGTCTGGTTGGGCCGGTTCGGCGACGTGCGCAGTCGGGCGAGGAGGACGCGGCCGAAAGTGCCAGTGCTGCGCGCGACGAGGGTCGAGGGTCAGCGAGGAGGCTCGAGCGGGCGTTGAAGAGAGGGAGCGGACGCACCCGAGCGTGTCGAGCATGTCAAAGTCGCCGAGCGTGAGCCCGAGCTCCTCGCCCCTGCGCCTGAACTCGGCAGGCCGCGTCGTCTGGCGCCGCGGCGGCTCCCTCTCGGCGGGGCTCGCACGTGCCGCCCGGTCCTGCGCACCCGGGACTGCGCCCGCGCCGGGCGACGGGCCCTGGCGCTCCTTGCCCTTGCCCTCGGCGGCGGCGAGCGCGCCGAACCCGAGGCCGACGGTCGGTCCCGCGCCTGCGCCGACCATGCCCGGCGACCCGCCGATGCCGCCGCCGCCGCCGCCAAAGTAGTCGCCCTGGGCCGGGCTCGGCGCCTGGTGGAGGTAGGCCGGGGACGAGCCAGGCGTGAACTGGAGCGGGAGGGTCGCGGGCGAGTCGGCCGACGAAGAAAGGGACACGACGCTGCCGTCGTGGCTCAGGGCCGGGGTCGCGAACGACGCGGCCGACGAGGGCGACATGGCCGTGTCGTGGTGCATCGGGGGAGGGTACTGCAGGGGCGCAGAGAGAAGGGCTCAGGGTCAGCGAATGCGAGCGGGAAAAGGCGGGCGGCACCGCCTCGCCGCACACGCCTCGCGCGAGGCGGGGGGCGCGAGAGGGAGCGAGCCCGAGTAGCGAGAGAGAGGACGCACGGATGGGTCGTGCAGGCCCTGGAGGCTGCTCGCGAGGGCACCATGGCCGCCGTACGCGCCCTCTGCGCCGGGAGAGGCTCCCGGCCCGCCGGCGGGACCACTGACGAACGGCGAGGGGTGGGTGGGCGAGTACCCGCCGTGCTGCTGCTGGGGCTGGTGGGCCGGGTGCTGGTGCTGGAGATGCTGGAACGCGAGTGGCGGCTGGCTGTCCATGGCGGTCGAGGGCGGCGGGACGGCGGCGACGGCGGGAGAGTAGTGTGGAGCGGGGCAGAAGACGGGGTCGCGCTCGACGACGGCGGCGGCCGCGCGCGGTGTGTGCGGTGACGGCGGGAACAGGCTCGACAGGAGAGCGTCGAGCGCGTCCTGCGCACTGGTCGTCGCCGCGCTGCCTTGGTCAGGGCGCCGGTGGTCGGGGAGATGAGGTCTCAGCGTGCCGGACACTTCCCGAGGCCGCTTGCTCGACTCCATCTCGGCAGGGAAAGTGCGCTAGCGACGATGAAGGTGCAACCGGAGCCAGCCGCTTGCGAGAGCGAGAGGCCCCCTTTCATCTCGCGCACGCACCCTTCTCAGAGCACGCTCCTCCTCCTCCTCGGTCGGCACCTCTTGCACTCGCGCCTCCTCCTCCTCCTCCTCCTTTGCCACGACGCGGATCGCGGCAATTTGTTCCTCCTTCCTGCGTGATCGAAGCGAGGGAGAGAGACCTCGTCTCGACAGCGAGACACGCTTCGATCTGTCCGAGAGGAGAGGGGGAGCCGTCCGAATTGCGGTGCGCCTCGCTCGCAGCTCTCGAGCTACTGAGCCTCCTTCCTAGCGCAATGCAGCGTGGTCCTGCGAGTCGCCGGCGAGGGAGCGAGAGAGGCACCGCAGCAAGTCCGGAATCGCGCTCGCCGATGGCACGAGCGAGCGCGAGCCAGGGGCCCGGGCGAGCGGCGACTTGGCCGTCGTTCGAGGTCGGCTCGGACCGCTGTGCACCGGCGACGACGGATCGCCGGCTTGCTCGTGCGACGTAAGGGCCTTGAGAGCCACTGCGAGACGGAACAGCGGACCGGGCGAAGCGGAAGCTCGAGGAGCAGAGGCGAGGCGAGAGAAGAGCGCCGGCTCTCGCTCTCGCTCTCGCATAGTGCGGCCGCGGATGTAGCCGATGCTGGACTTGCGAATGGTACAACGACGTCGACCACCACTGCGCTCCCCTCATGAGCACCCTCGCCCTCGCACGACCCGCCGCCGGCTACCGCTTGACGAACGGGAGGCCCATGCCGCTCAGGAGCGCGCGCGCCTGGTCCTGCGCGCCGCGGCCCTTTGCGCTCGTGACGCAGAAGATGTTCATGCCGTACGCGCGCGGGTACTGGTCGAGGTTGACCTCGATCTGCGGGAAGAGGCCCATGGCCTCTGGCGGGAGGCCGAACGCGACGACGCCCGACGTTGACGACATGGACTGGCGCGGGTGCGACGCGGGCGGGAGCGGGATGCCATTGAACGTCTTGAGGCGCGGGAGGACAAAGTCGGTGACCGACTCGAGGAAGGTGTACATCTGCTCGCCCTTGAGCTCGACCTTGACGCCCGTCGGCGCGCCGGCGCGAATCTTGAAGGACGCCGACTTCTTGGTCGACTTGGTGACGACGATGCCCTTGCCCGAACCAGGGCCGTACGCGCCCGGGTGCTTGCTCTGGAGGGGCTCGCCCGTGATGGCCTGGAACGCCATGATGACGGGGAGGAGGTTGCTCTTGACGCCGACGGCCGTCTTGGTCATGCACTCGACCGTGATCGACTCGAGCTGCGGGACGGCCTCGGGCGACGTGTAGGACGGGTTGGGCACGAGGTACCGGTTGCCCTTTGGGCGCGGCGGCGCCGCGCGGCCGCTCGCGTACGGGTTGGCCGGGTTCCACACGGGCGAGCGCGACAAGGGGTCGGGGAGGCGGCCCGTCTGGGCCTCGACGTGGGTCGGGTGCGAGTAGAGGAGGTACAGGAGGTCGTGCGAGAGCGAGGTGTCGTAGTGGTCGCGCAGCCGGCTGCGCGCCGTCTGGCCGTACGAGACGTTGGCGGGGAGCTCGACCGGTGCGGGTGCGGGAGCTGCCGCCTTGCCCTGCGCCTTGGGGGATGCCGACGCCGAGGACGAGGCGGAGCGGGGTGCGCCGGGACCGATGAAGGCGAGGGCGGAGGACGAGGACGAGGACGAGGTCGAGGAAGGAGGGGGGCGCGGGGCGGCGGCGAGGCTCGCGGTGCGCGCGATGGCGCGTGCGGTCTTCATCGCGGCGAGTGGGTGGTGGCGGGCACTCGTGGGTGGTCGGAGCCGCGAGAGATGAGGCGACGGCGCCGCTCGCTGGGACTTTTCCCGCGTCGAGCTCCTCGCCTCGTCTCTCCCCACCTCGCTCGTCGCCTCCCTCTCGCCCCCTCTCCCTCCCTACCTGTTGCCATGTCGCCCCCTGCCGCCGGTGGAAAGGACTCGCACGCCGCCCGCATCCTCGGATCCGGCACCTCGGGTCCGTCCCTCTCCTCCCTCGACCTCCCCGGTCCCCCAACTGATCACGCCTATCGCCCTCCCACAGGCATCGCCGAGTTGATCATCTTCCACCCGGTGTACGCACTCGCCTGCATCTCGCTCCTGCCCTCCCGAGCTGACTCTGTGCACCCCCGTTTCCTCGCCGCAGTGACACGGTCGCCAAGCGCCTCATGTCCAACAAGGTCACGGGCGTGCGTCCCTTCTCCTGAGGTAACCCCGCCGGCCTCATACCGATGGCGAGCTGACCCCACCGCACGCCGCTCTGCAGAAGCCCATGATGGAGATCGTCTTCCGGGAGCACGCCAACGCGCGCGCCGGCCAGAAGTTCCTCTCGCTCTTCCCGGGTCTCGGCTACGCCGCAGGGTACAAGGGTGCGCCTCGTTCCTCTCGTGCGCCTTGTCGCACCGTGCTGACCCACGTCGTTCATCCCGTGCAGTCCTCCAGTGCGCCCCTCCTGCCTCTCCTCCTTGACTCGATCGCTCGGAAGCTGACCTCTCGCTCGTCCTCCCGCTCGCAGGCGTGTCTACAAGGTGCGCATCTCCTCTCTCGCTCGACGACGGATAGTCGCTGACGCCACTATCTCGTACGCCCCTCGCAGTTCGGCGGCCAGCCGTACTTCAACGACTTCCTCTCGCGCAACTTCAAGAAGAGCTTCGACGGCGCCTTCGGCGAGAAGAACGGCAAGGCCATGATGGCTGCCACCGCCGGCTCGTGCGTCCTCCCTGTCCCCTTCCTCCCGACTAGCCGCGCCGCACCGCTGACCCCATCGAGCGACCGTCCCCGCGCAGCCTGACGGGCATCGGCGAGATCGTCCTCCTCCCCCTCGACGTCCTCAAGATCAAGCGTCAGTGCGTCGCCCTTCCCTCTTCCTTGTGCTCGTCCATCCAGACCCGCTGACCTGCCGCCGTTCGTCGCGCAGGACCAACCCGGAGGCGTTCCGCTCGCGTGGCTTTGTCCAGATCGTCCGCGACGAGGGCTTCTCGCTGTACCGCGGCGCGTCGTGGACCGCTGCGCGCAACGCGCCCGGCTCGTTCGCCGTGCGTCCACCTCCCGTCTCGTCCTGCCGACCGACCGAGCGAGCGAGGCTGACCCCTCTCGCGCCCGCCCACCCACCCTGCAGCTCTTCGGTGGCTCGGCGTTCACCAAGGAGTACGTGTTCAAGCTCGAGGACTACCGCACGGCGACGTGGTACCAGAACTTTATCGCGTCCATCGCCGGCTCGGTGCGTCGGCCTCGCTCCCTCCCTCCGCGTCGCCCTGTCCGCGCTCCCTCCCGAGCTGACCTCGCCCGCCCGCCCGCGCCGCACCCAGATCTCGTCCATCGCCATCTCGCAGCCGCTCGACGTCATCAAGACGCGCATCCAGAACCAGAACTTTGAGAGCAAGGTCGGCGGCATGACGGTCGTGCGCGAGCTCATCAAGAACGAGGGCGCGTCGGCCTTCTTCAAGGGCCTGACGCCCAAGGTCCTGTGCGTCCGCCGAGCGCGCGCTCTCTGGCTTGGTGTTGTGCGCGGCGTATGCTGACCCTGTTTGAGCCCTGCGCAGCGTCGTCGGCCCCAAGCTCATCTTCTCCTTCACCCTCGCTCAGACCCTCATTCCCCTCTTCTCCAAGTGCGTCCCCTTCTCCACCTCTCCTCCTTCCCGCGCTCGACTGACTTGGCCTTCCCCGCGCACAGGTACGTGTAGTCAGTGCCCCGCCGCCGCCCCCTCTAGACGTGTCTGTGTTCGCCGCTGTGCCCCTCCCCTCCTTCCGGGCTGTAGACCTCTCTCCTTCCTTTCTCTCCTCTCCTCTTGTGGGGTTCCTCCGGACGACTATTTCTATCCTCCTGCAACCGCACCATTTACTGCACTGCGCTTATCGACGAGGGAGGAGGAGGCAAGAGCATGAGAGGCGACAGAGCCTGGGGTGGTATCTTCGAGAACGCACACGCGCGCTGCAGCTTCCCTCTTCCTCGTTGTGGGTACTGTACCGAAAAGCTGTAAGAAGGGTGTGGTGAACGAGCGCAGCCGCTGGGTTACAAGGAGGTAACCGGCAAAAAGAACGAGGCGTGACTGGGGATCGAACCCAGATTGCTCGGAAACAGAAGTCCTCAGAACCGAGTGTACTAGCCATTATACTATCTCGCCCTTGTATGCACGCGGCGCGCCGGCGTACAAATACATCGTAACTCAGCCAGAGAGCGGTGAGCTCCCTGCTGAACCCTTCCCACAAGGTGTCAGCATTATCCGGCAAAGCGTTCCCACGGTCGTGTGCACGTGCCGCGATCACGTGGAACTTCCGTTGCAGGGGGAGAGTAGTACGTGGCGTAGGAGTGGCTGCGTCTGTGTTGCATGTTTGTCAGCGGCAGCAAGCACGTGCACATCTTCGATAGTATAGTGGCTAGTATATTGCCTTGTCAATTCCTCACCCGGATCAACGCGGCAGAGACCCGGGTTCAATTCCCGGTCGAAGAGCTCTTCTTTTGCCTGGGCGCAACACCGCCCGTGCTTTTGCCGCCAGCTGCTATGATGCAGGAGACACAGGTGCAGGTGTAGCTGCCTGGTGTGGTGATGGGAGCAGCACAGATGCTGCCTGCGCCTTGTCTTACTGTGTACCACAGAGGTCTGGGTGAGCTTCAACAGGCCAACATGTGGACACTGCTTATGTCTATTCCCCCTCCGCCTTGCTCACTGGTCTGACCCTGCCCCTTTGGCAGCAGGCAAACACTTTGAGCGGTGCGCCTTGCACGGACCTCTGCGTACCCGCTCCCTCTCGCTCTCTTGCCTCAACCTCTCGGCCTCCCCTTGACTTGCTCTTCTCGCCCGACCCCTTTGCGCTCCTCAACGGTCTCAACTCGCTTGGCAGGCTCAGGGTGGAGCAGGTGCATGCGGTGTGCATGAGGAGCTCGTCCCGAGCGGGAGTGACGGTCACCTTGGTGTAGCTCCCCCTCGTCCTCTCTCTCTTCTCTCTTCTCTAGGTTCTTCAAATCCCAAAGCCCCTGTCACTTTCTGCAGCTCCCCAAAGAGCGGGAGCCTGCGCATGACCAACGGTTTTTTGACCCGCTTGCCGCCATCGGCGAGCCCCGGCTTGTGTTCCTCGACAAGTCAACCTCTTGCCCAGGTGCGGCTTGCAGATACAATCCATCTAGCATCTGCCTGACCCTGACGCACATTGTTCTGGGGGCCGCAGGCTGAGACTGCCAGGGGCACCTCCCGCCTTGCTGGAACCCTCGCTTTGGATTCTGACCTGATTCTCCCCTAGTGTTGGCTGCAGCTATGGTCCCCTTGGCTACCACAGCTGTGGACCTGGAGGTAGGGGTGGCCCTGCAGGTGGGGCCTGTGCGTGCATTTCAGTGGTCTGACCTTGGGAGGAGAGGGGGGATGGCCCCCAGGCCTTGTCACGGTATGTGACCGGCCTGGTTGACCCTACGGCATAATTTGGGACCCTGTAAGGTAGCTTCTGCCCGCAGGGCAGGGCCACAGGGGTAGACTTTGTGTCAAGCCATTTAGTAGTCTGACCTTAGGAGGAGAGGGGGGATGGCTCCCAGGCCTTGTCCTGGTATGTGACCGGGCCAGGTGACCCTACGGCACAAGTTGGCTATTCTAGGTAAGCAGAATACTGCTTGCCCCCCTTGACCTTCCTGATCCCTACCTCCCAGGACCTGAGGCACACTTCTACTCCCTGAGTTTTGATCCGCTCGGCCTGCCCCTCGGGGACAGCACCCTATAGGTTGCGTAGCAGAGGCCTGGTTGTTCTAGGTAAGCAGGATACTGCTTGCCCTCCTTGACCTTCCTGATCCCTACCTCCCAGGACCTGAGGCACACTTCTACTCCCTGAGTTTTGATCCGCTTGGCCTACCCCTTGGGGACAGCACCCTATAGGTTGCGTAGCAGAGGCCTGGCTGTTCTAGGCAAGCAAGATACTGCTTGCCCCCCTTGACCTTCCTGATCCCTACCTCCCAGGACCTGAGGCACACTTCTACTCCGTGAGTTTTGATCCGCTTGGCCTACCCCTTGGGGGCAGCACCCTATAGGTTGAGTAGCAGAGGCCTGGCTATTCTAGGTAAGCAGGATACTGCTTGCCCCCCTTGACCTTCCTGATCCCTACCTCCCAGGACCTGAGGCACACTTCTACTCACTGAGTTTTGATCCGCTCGGCCTACCCCTCGGGGACAGCACCCTATAGGTTGAGTAGCAGAGGCCTGGCTATTCTAGGTAAGCAAGATACTGCTTGCCCCCCTTGACCTTCCTGATCCCTACCTCCCAGGACCTGAGGCACACTTCTACTCCGTGAGTTTTGATCCGCTTGGCCTACCCCTTGGGGGCAGCACCCTATGGGTTGAGTAGCAGAGGCCTGGCTATTCTAGGTAAGCAGGATACTGCTTGCCCCCCTTGACCTTCCTGATCCCTAGCTCCCAGGACCTGAGGCACACTTCTACTCCCTGAGTTTTGATCCGCTCGGCCTACCCCTCGGGGACAGCACCCTATAGGTTGAGTAACAGAGGCCTGGTTGTTCTAGGTAAGCAGGATACTGCTTGCCCCCCTTGACCTTCCTGATCCCTACCTCCCAGGACCTGAGGCACACTTCTACTCCGTGAGTTTTGATCCGCTTGGCCTACCCCCCAGGGACAGCACCCTATAGGTTGAGGAGCAGAGGCCTGGCTATTCTAGGTAAGCAGGATACTGCTTGCCCCCCTTGACCTTCCTGATCCCTACCTCCCAGGACCTGAGGCACACTTCTACTCCCTGAGTTTTGATCCGCTCGGCCTACCCCTCGGGGGCAGCACCCTATAGGTTGAGTAACAGAGGCCTGGCTATTCTAGGTAAGCAGGATACTGCTTGCCCCCCTTGACCTTCCTGATCCCTACCTCCCAGGACCTGAGGCACACTTCTACTCACTGAGTTTTGATCCGCTTGGCCTACCCCTTGGGGGCAGCACCCTATAGGTTGCGTAGCAGAGGCCTGGCTATTCTAGGTAAGCAGAATACTGCTTGCCCCCCTTGACCTTCCTGATCCCTAGCTCCCAGGACCTGAGGCACACTTCTACTCCCTGAGTTTTGATCCGCTTGGCCTACCCCTCAGGGACAGCACCCTATAGGTTGCGTAGCAGAGGCCTGGTTGTTCTAGGTAAGCAGGATACTGCTTGCCCCCCTTGACCTTCCTGATCCCTACCTCCCAGGACCTGAGGCACACTTCTACTCACTGAGTTTTGATCCGCTTGGCCTGCCCCTCGGGCAGCACCCTATAGGTTGCGTAGCAGAGGCCTGGTTGTTCTAGGTAAGCAGGATACTGCTTGCCCCCCTTGACCTTCCTGATCCCTACCTCCCAGGACCCGAGGCACACTTCTACTCACTGAGTTTTGATCCGCTTGGCCTACCC
Organism: Rhodotorula babjevae; assembly: GCA_920104245.2. Taxonomy (NCBI): domain Eukaryota; kingdom Fungi; phylum Basidiomycota; class Microbotryomycetes; order Sporidiobolales; family Sporidiobolaceae; genus Rhodotorula; species Rhodotorula babjevae. The sequence continues at coordinate 15,320 of CAKKSZ020000007.1, read as the reverse complement.
CTCGGGGACAGCACCCTATAGGTTGCGTAGCAGAGGCCTGGCTATTCTAGGTAAGCAGAATACTGCTTGCCCCCCTTGACCTTCCTGATCCCTAGCTCCCAGGACCTGAGGCACACTTCTACTCCCTGAGTTTTGATCCGCTTGGCCTACCCCTCGGGGACAGCACCCTATAGGTTGAGGAGCAGAGGCCTGGTTGTTGTTCTAGGTAAGCAGGATACTGCTTGCCCCCCTTGACCTTCCTGATCCCTACCTCCCAGGACCTGAGGCACACTTCTACTCCCTGAGTTTTGATCCGCTTGGCCTACCCCTCAGGGACAGCACCCTATAGGTTGCGTAGCAGAGGCCTGGTTGTTCTAGGTAAGCAGGATACTGCTTGCCCCCCTTGACCTTCCTGATCCCTACCTCCCAGGACCTGAGGCACACTTCTACTCCCTGAGTTTTGATCCGCTTGGCCTACCCCTCGGGGACAGCACCCTATAGGTTGAGGAGCAGAGGCCTGGCTATTCTAGGTAAGCAGAATACTGCTTGCCCCCCTTGACCTTCCTGATCCCTACCTCCCAGGACCTGAGGCACACTTCTACTCCCTGAGTTTTGATCCGCTTGGCCTACCCCTCGGGGACAGCACCCTATAGGTTGCGTAGCAGAGGCCTGGTTGTTGTTCTAGGTAAGCAGGATACTGCTTGCCCCCCTTGACCTTCCTGATCCCTACCTCCCAGGACCTGAGGCACACTTCTACTCCCTGAGTTTTGATCCGCTTGGCCTACCCCTCAGGGACAGCACCCTATAGGTTGCGTAGCAGAGGCCTGGTTGTTCTAGGTAAGCAGGATACTGCTTGCCCCCCTTGACCTTCCTGATCCCTACCTCCCAGGACCTGAGGCACACTTCTACTCCCTGAGTTTTGATCCGCTCGGCCTACCCCTCGGGGACAGCACCCTATAGGTTGAGTAACAGAGGCCTGGCTATTCTAGGTAAGCAGGATACTGCTTGCCCCCCTTGACCTTCCTGATCCCTACCTCCCAGGACCTGAGGCACACTTCTACTCCCTGAGTTTTGATCCGCTTGGCCTACCCCTTGGGGGCAGCACCCTATAGGTTGCGTAGCAGAGGCCTGGCTATTCTAGGTAAGCAGGATACTGCTTGCCCCCCTTGACCTTCCTGATCCCTACCTCCCAGGACCTGAGGCACACTTCTACTCCCTGAGTTTTGATCCGCTTGGCCTACCCCTCGGGGACAGCACCCTATAGGTTGAGGAGCAGAGGCCTGGCTATTCTAGGTAAGCAGAATACTGCTTGCCCCCCTTGACCTTCCTGATCCCTACCTCCCAGGACCTGAGGCACACTTCTACTCCCTGAGTTTTGATCCGCTCGGCCTGCCCCTCGGGGACAGCACCCTATAGGTTGCGTAGCAGAGGCCTGGTTGTTCTAGGTAAGCAGGATACTGCTTGCCCTCCTTGACCTGCCTGATCCCTACCTCCCAGGACCTGAGGCACACTTCTACTCCCTGAGTTTTGATCCGCTTGGCCTACCCCTTGGGGACAGCACCCTATAGGTTGCGTAGCAGAGGCCTGGCTGTTCTAGGCAAGCAAGATACTGCTTGCCCCCCTTGACCTTCCTGATCCCTACCTCCCAGGACCTGAGGCACACTTCTACTCCGTGAGTTTTGATCCGCTTGGCCTACCCCTTGGGGGCAGCACCCTATAGGTTGAGTAGCAGAGGCCTGGCTATTCTAGGTAAGCAGGATACTGCTTGCCCCCCTTGACCTTCCTGATCCCTACCTCCCAGGACCTGAGGCACACTTCTACTCACTGAGTTTTGATCCGCTCGGCCTACCCCTCGGGGACAGCACCCTATAGGTTGAGTAGCAGAGGCCTGGCTGTTCTAGGTAAGCAAGATACTGCTTGCCCCCCTTGACCTTCCTGATCCCTACCTCCCAGGACCTGAGGCACACTTCTACTCCGTGAGTTTTGATCCGCTTGGCCTACCCCTTGGGGGCAGCACCCTATGGGTTGAGTAGCAGAGGCCTGGCTATTCTAGGTAAGCAGGATACTGCTTGCCCCCCTTGACCTTCCTGATCCCTAGCTCCCAGGACCTGAGGCACACTTCTACTCCCTGAGTTTTGATCCGCTTGGCCTACCCCTCAGGGACAGCACCCTATAGGTTGCGTAGCAGAGGCCTGGTTGTTCTAGGTAAGCAGGATACTGCTTGCCCCCCTTGACCTTCCTGATCCCTACCTCCCAGGACCTGAGGCACACTTCTACTCACTGAGTTTTGATCCGCTTGGCCTGCCCCTCGGGCAGCACCCTATAGGTTGCGTAGCAGAGGCCTGGTTGTTCTAGGTAAGCAGGATACTGCTTGCCCCCCTTGACCTTCCTGATCCCTACCTCCCAGGACCCGAGGCACACTTCTACTCACTGAGTTTTGATCCGCTTGGCCTACCCTTCGGGGACAGCACCCTATAGGTTGCGTAGCAGAGGCCTGGCTATTCTAGGTAAGCAGAATACTGCTTGCCCCCCTTGACCTTCCTGATCCCTAGCTCCCAGGACCTGAGGCACACTTCTACTCCCTGAGTTTTGATCCGCTTGGCCTACCCCTCAGGGACAGCACCCTATAGATTGCGTAGCAGAGGCCTGGTTGTTCTAGGTAAGCAGGATACTGCTTGCCCCCCTTGACCTTCCTGATCCCTACCTCCCAGGACCTGAGGCACACTTCTACTCCCTGAGTTTTGATCCGCTTGGCCTACCCCTCAGGGACAGCACCCTATAGGTTGCGTAGCAGAGGCCTGGTTGTTCTAGGTAAGCAGGATACTGCTTGCCCCCCTTGACCTTCCTGATCCCTACCTCCCAGGACCTGAGGCACACTTCTACTCCCTGAGTTTTGATCCGCTCGGCCTACCCCTCGGGGACAGCACCCTATAGGTTGAGTAACAGAGGCCTGGCTATTCTAGGTAAGCAGGATACTGCTTGCCCCCCTTGACCTTCCTGATCCCTACCTCCCAGGACCTGAGGCACACTTCTACTCCCTGAGTTTTGATCCGCTTGGCCTACCCCTTGGGGGCAGCACCCTATAGGTTGCGTAGCAGAGGCCTGGCTATTCTAGGTAAGCAGGATACTGCTTGCCCCCCTTGACCTTCCTGATCCCTACCTCCCAGGACCTGAGGCACACTTCTACTCCCTGAGTTTTGATCCGCTTGGCCTACCCCTCGGGGACAGCACCCTATAGGTTGAGGAGCAGAGGCCTGGCTATTCTAGGTAAGCAGGATACCGCTTGCCCCCCTTGACCTTCCTGATCCCTACCTCCCAGGACCTGAGGCACACTTCTACTCCCTGAGTTTTGATCCGCTTGGCCTACCCCTTGGGGGCAGCACCCTATAGGTTGCGTAGCAGAGGCCTGGCTATTCTAGGTAAGCAGGATACTGCTTGCCCCCCTTGACCTTCCTGATCCCTACCTCCCAGGACCTGAGGCACACTTCTACTCCCTGAGTTTTGATCCGCTTGGCCTACCCCTCGGGGACAGCACCCTATAGGTTGAGGAGCAGAGGCCTGGCTATTCTAGGTAAGCAGGATACTGCTTGCCCCCCTTGACCTTCCTGATCCCTACCTCCCAGGACCTGAGGCACACTTCTACTCCCTGAGTTTTGATCCGCTTGGCCTACCCCTCGGGGACAGCACCCTATAGGTTGAGTAACAGAGGCCTGGCTATTCTAGGTAAGCAGGATACTGCTTGCCCCCCTTGACCTTCCTGATCCCTACCTCCCAGGACCTGAGGCACACTTCTACTCCCTGAGTTTTGATCCGCTTGGCCTACCCCGCGGGGACAGCACCCTATAGGTTGAGTAACAGAGGCCTGGCTGTTCTAGGTAAGCAGGATACTGCTTGCCCCCCTTGACCTTCCTGATCCCTACCTCCCAGGACCTGAGGCACACTTCTACTCCCTGAGTTTTGATCCGCTTGGCCTACCCCTCAGGGACAGCACCCTATAGGTTGAGGAGCAGAGGCCTGGCTATTCTAGGTAAGCAGGATACCGCTTGCCCCCCTTGACCTTCCTGATCCCTACCTCCCAGGACCTGAGGCACACTTCTACTCCCTGAGTTTTGATCCGCTTGGCCTACCCCTTGGAGGCAGCACCCTATAGGTTGCGTAGCAGAGGCCTGGCTATTCTAGGTAAGCAGGATACTGCTTGCCCCCCTTGACCTTCCTGATCCCTACCTCCCAGGACCTGAGGCACACTTCTACTCCCTGAGTTTTGATCCGCTCGGCCTACCCCTCGGGGACAGCACCCTATAGGTTGAGTAACAGAGGCCTGGCTATTCTAGGTAAGCAGGATACTGCTTGCCCCCCTTGACCTTCCTGATCCCTACCTCCCAGGACCTGAGGCACACTTCTACTCCGTGAGTTTTGATCCGCTTGGCCTACCCCTTGGGGGCAGCACCCTATAGGTTGAGTAGCAGAGGCCTGGCTATTCTAGGTAAGCAGGATACTGCTTGCCCCCCTTGACCGCCTGGCTGGGTGAAGCCCCCCTGTTGGGTGGGGACCAACTCCTTCGCACCTCCAGCTCCATGGGTATTGGGTCCCCTGGCATACTGATTGTGCAGGACACATTCTGAACAATATTCTGACGTCTCTATGGAGCCAAATCTGGACCACCAGGCCTCTACCAGCCTGGCTGGGTGAACCCCCCCTGGCTGGTGGGGACCAACTCCTTCGCACCTCCAGCTCCATGGGTATTGGGTCCCCTGACATACTGGTTGTGCTGTACACATTCCGAACAATGTCCTGAGGCCTCTATGGAGCCAGATCTGGACCACCAGGCCTGTACCAGCCTGGCTGGGTGAACCCCCCCTCACTGGTGGGGACCAACTCCTTTGCACCTCCAGCTCCATGGGTATTGGGTCCCCTGGCATACTGATTGTGCAGGACACATTCTGAACAATATCCTGAGGCCTCTATGGAGCCAGATCTGGACCACCAGGCCTGTACCAGCCTGGCTGGGTGAACCCCCCCTCACTGGTGGGGACCAACTCCTTTGCACCTCCAGCTCCATGAGTATTGGGTCCCCTGGCATACTGATTGTGCAGGACACATTCTGAACAATATCCTGAGGTCTCTAGGGAGCCAGATCTGGACCACCAGGCCTCTACCAGCCTGGCTGGGTGAACCCCCCCTCACTGGTGGGGACCAACTCCTTTGCACCTCCAGCTCGATGAGTATTGGGTCCCCTGGCATACTGATTGTGCAGGACACATTCTGAACAATATCCTGAAGTCTCTATGGAGCCAAATCTGGACCACCAGGCCTCTACCAGCCTGGCTGGGTGAACCCCCCCTGGCTGGTGGGGACCAACTCCTTCGCACCTCCAGCTCCATGGGTATTGGGTCCCCTGACATACTGGTTGTGCTGTACACATTCCGAACAATGTCCTGAGGCCTCTATGGAGCCAGATCTGGACCACCAGGCCTGTACCAGCCTGGCTGGGTGAACCCCCCCTCACTGGTGGGGACCAACTCCTTTGCACCTCCAGCTCCATGGGTATTGGGTCCCCTGGCATACTGATTGTGCAGGACACATTCTGAACAACATCCTGACGTCTCTATGGAGCCAGATCTGGACCACCAGGCCTCTACCAGCCTGGCTGGGTGAACCCCCCCTGGCTGGTGGGGACCAACTCCTTCGCACCTCCAGCTCAATGAGTATTGGGTCCCCTGGCATACTGATTGTGCAGGACACATTCTGAACAATATCCTGAGGTCTCTATGAAGCCAGATCCGGACCACCAGGCCTGTACCAGCCTGGCTGGGTGAAACCCCCCTGTTGGGTGGGGACCAACTCCTTCGCGCCTCCAGCTCCATGGGTATTGGGTCCCCTGGCATACTGATTGTGCAGGACACATTCTGAACAATATCCTGAGGTCCCTATGGAGCCAGATCTGGACCACCAGGCCTCTACCAGCCTGGCTGGGTGAACCCCCCCTGGCTGGTGGGGACCAACTCCTTCGCACCTCCAGCTCCATGGGTATTGGGTCCCCTGGCATAGTGATTGTGCAGGACACATTCTGAACAATATCCTGAGGTCTCTATGGAGCCAGATCTGGACCACCAGGCCTCTGCCAGCCTGGCTGGGTGAACCCCCCCTGGCTGGTGGGGACCAACTCCTTCGCACCTCCAGCTCCATGGGTATTGGGTCCCCTGACATACTGGTTGTGCTGTACACATTCTGAACAATATCCTGAGGCCTCTATGGAGCCAGATCTGGACCACCAGGCCTGTACCAGCCTGGCTGGGTGAAGCCCCCCTCACTGGTGGGGACCAACTCCTTTGCACCTCCAGCTCCATGAGTATTGGGTCCCCTGGCATACTGATTGTGCAGGACACATTCTGAACAATATCCTGAGGTCTCTATGGAGCCAGATCTGGACCACCAGGCCTCTACCAGCCTGGCTGGGTGAACCCCCCCTCACTGGTGGGGACCAACTCCTTTGCACCTCCAGCTCGATGAGTATTGGGTCCCCTGGCATACTGATTGTGCAGGACACATTCTCAACAATATCCTGAGCCCTCTATGGAGCCAGATCTGGACCACCAGGCCTGTACCAGCCTGGCTGGGTGAACCCCCCCTCACTGGTGGGGACCAACTCCTTCGCACCTCCAGCACCATGGGTATTGGGTCCCCTGACATACTGGTTGTGCTGTACACATTCTGAACAATATCCTGAGGTCTCTATGGAGCCAGATCTGGACCACCAGGCCTCTACCAGCCTGGCTGGGTGAACCCCCCCCTGGCTGGTGGGGACCAACTCCTTTGCACCTCCAGCTCCATGGGTATTGGGTCCCCTGGCATACTGATTGCGCTGTACACATTCTGAACAATATCCTGAGGTCTCTATGGAGCCAGATCTGGACCACCAGGCCTCTACCAGCCTGGCTGGGTGAACCGCCCCTGGCTGGTGGGGACCAACTCCTTCGCACCTCCAGCTCCATAGGTATTGGGTCCCCTGACATACTGGTTGTGCTGTACACATTCCGAACAATATCCTGAGGCCTCTATGGAGCCAGATCTGGACCACCAGGCCTGTACCAGCCTGGCTGGGTGAACCCCCCCTCACTGGTGGGGACCAACTCCTTTGCACCTCCAGCTCCATGGGTATTGGGTCCCCTGGCATACTGATTGTGCAGGACACATTCTGAACAATATCCTGAGGTCTCTATGGAGCCAGATCTGGACCACCAGGCCTCTACCAGCCTGGCTAGGGGAACCCCCCCTGGTGGGTGGGGACCGGCTCCTTCGCACCTCCAGCTCCATGAGTATTGGGTCCCCTGGCATACTGATTGTGCAGGACACATTCTGAACAATATCCTGAGGTCTCTATGGAGCCAGATCTGGACCACCAGGCCTCTACCAGCCTGGCTAGGGGAACCCCCCCTGGTGGGTGGGGACCGGCTCCTTCGCACCTCCAGCTCCATGAGTATTGGGTCCCCTGGCATACTGATTGTGCAGGACACATTCTGAACAATATCCTGAGGTCTCTATGGAGCCAGATCTGGACCACCAGGCCTCTACCAGCCTAGCTAGGGGAACCCCCCCTGGTGGGTGGGGACCGGCTCCTTCGCACCTCCAGCTCCATGAGTATTGGGTCCCCTGGCATACTGATTGTGCAGGACACATTCTGAACAATATCCTGAGGTCTCTATGGAGCCAGATCTGGACCACCAGGCCTCTACCAGCCTGGCTGGGTGAACCCCCAATGGCTGGTGGGGACCAACTCCTTCGCACCTCCAGCTCCATGGGTATTGGGTCCCCTGGCATACTGGGTGTGCAGGACACATTCTGAATAATATCCTGAGGTCTCTATGGAGCCAGATCTGGACCACCAGGCCTCTACCAGCCTGGCTGGGTGAACCCCCCCTGGTGGGTGGGGACCGACTCCTTCGCACCTCCAGCTCCATGGGTATTGGGTCCCCTGGCATACTGATTGTGCAGGACACATTCTGGACAATATCCTGAGGTCTCTATGGAGCCAGATCTGGACCACCAGGCCTCTACCAGCCTGGCTGGGTGAACCCCCCCTGGTCGGTGGGGACCGACTCCTTTGCACCTCCAGCTCCATGGGTATTGGGTCCCCTGGCATACTGATTGTGCAGGACACATTCTGAACAACATCCTGAGGTCTCTATGGAGCCAGATCTGGACCACCAGGCCTCTACCAGCCTGGATGGGTGAACCCCCCCCTTGCTGGTGGGGACCAACTCCTTCGCACCTCCAGCTCCATGGGTATTGGGTCCCCTGACATACTGGTTGTGCTGTACACATTCTGAAAAATATCCTGAGCCCTCTATGGAGCCAGATCTGGACCACCGGGCCTGTACCAGCCTGGCTGGGTGAACCCCCCCTGGCTGGTGGGGACCGACTCCCTTGCACCTCCAGCTCCATGGGTATTTGGTCCCCTGGCAGACTGGTTGAGCAGGACACATTCTCAACAATATCCTGAGCCCTCTATGGAGCCAGATCTGGACCACCAGGCCTGTACCAGCCTGGCTGGGTGAACCCCCCCTGGTGGGTGGGGACCGGCTCCTTCGCACCTCCAGCTCCATGAGTATTGGGTCCCCTGGCATACTGATTGTGCAGGACACATTCTGAACAATATCCTGAGGTCTCTATGGAGCCAAATCTGGACCACCAGGCCTGTACCAGCCTGGCTGGGTGAACCCCCCCTCACTGGTGGGGACCAACTCCTTCGCACCTCCAGCACCATGGGTATTGGGTCCCCTGACATACTGGTTGTGCTGTACACATTCTGAACAATATCCTGACGTCTCTATGGAGCCAGATCTGGACCACCAGGCCTCTACCAGCCTGGCTGGGTGAACCCCCCCTGGCTGGTGGGGACTGACTCCTTCGCACCTCCAGCTCCATGGGTATTGGGTCCCCTGGCATACTGATTGTGCAGGACACATTCTGAACAATATCCTGAGGTCTCTATGGAGCCAGATCTGGACCACCGGGCCTGTACCAGCCTGGCTGGGTGAACCCCCCCTCACTGGTGGGGACCAACTCCTTTGCACCTCCAGCTCCATGGGTATTGGGTCCCCTGGCATACTGATTGTGCAGGACACATTCTGAACAATATCCTGAGGTCTCTATGGAGCCAGATCTGGACCACCAGGCCTCTACCAGCCTAGCTAGGGGAACCCCCCCTGGTGGGTGGGGACCGGCTCCTTCGCACCTCCAGCTCCATCCATGGGTATTGGGTCCCCTGGCATACTGATTGTGCAGGACACATTCTGAACAATATCCTGAGGTCTCTATGGAGCCAGATCTGGACCACCAGGCCTCTACCAGCCTAGCTAGGGGAACCCCCCCTGGTGGGTGGGGACCGGCTCCTTCGCACCTCCAGCTCCATGAGTATTGGGTCCCCTGGCATACTGATTGTGCAGGACACATTCTGAACAATATCCTGAGGTCTCTATGGAGCCAAATCTGGACCACCAGGCCTCTACCAGCCTAGCTAGGGGAACCCCCCCTGGTGGGTGGGGACCGGCTCCTTCGCACCTCCAGCTCCATGAGTATTGGGTCCCCTGGCATACTGATTGTGCAGGACACATTCTGAACAATATCCTGAGGTCTCTATGGAGCCAGATCTGGACCACCAGGCCTGTACCAGCCTGGCTGGGTGAACCCCCCCTCACTGGTGGGGACCAACTCCTTTGCACCTCCAGCTCCATGGGTATTGGGTCCCCTGGCATACTGATTGTGCAGGACACATTCTGAACGATATCCTGACGTCTCTATGGTGCCAAATCTGGACCACCAGGCCTCTACCAGCCTGGCTGGGTGAACCCCCAATGGCTGGTGGGGACCAACTCCTTCGCACCTCCAGCTCCATGGGTATTGGGTCCCCTGGCATACTGGGTGTGCAGGACACATTCTGAACAGTATCCTGCCGTCTATATGGTGCCAAATCTGGACCACCAGGCCTCTACCAGCCTGGCTGGGTGAACCCCCCATGGCTGGTGGGGACCAACTCCTTCGCACCTCCAGCTCGATGGGTATTGGGTCCCCTGGCATACTGGGTGTGCAGGACACATTCTGAACAATATCCTGAGGTCTCTATGGAGCCAGATCTGGACCACCAGGCCTCTACCAGCCTGGCTGGGTGAACCCCCCCTGGTGGGTGGGGACCGACTCCTTCGCACCTCCAGCTCCATGGGTATTGGGTCCCCTGGCATACTGATCGTGCTGTACACATTCTGAACAGTATCCTGACGTCTCTATGGTGCCAAATCTGGACCACCAGGCCTCTACCAGCCTGGCTGGGTGAACCCCCAATGGCTGGTGGGGACCAACTCCTTCGCACCTCCAGCTCCATGGGTATTGGGTCCCCTGGCATACTGGGTGTGCAGGACACATTCTGAATAATATCCTGAGGTCTCTATGGAGCCAGATCTGGACCACCAGGCCTCTACCAGCCTGGCTGGGTGAACCCCCCCTGGTGGGTGGGGACCGACTCCTTCGCACCTCCAGCTCCATGGGTATTGGGTCCCCTGGCATACTGATTGTGCAGGACACATTCTGGACAATATCCTGAGGTCTCTATGGAGCCAGATCTGGACCACCAGGCCTCTACCAGCCTGGCTGGGTGAACCCCCCCTGGTCGGTGGGGACCGACTCCTTCGCACCTCCAGCTCCATGGGTATTGGGTCCCCTGGCATACTGATTGTGCAGGACACATTCTGAACAATATCCTGAGGTCTCTATGGCGCCAAATCTGGACAACCAGGCCTCTACCAGCCTGGCTGGGTGAACCCCCCCTGGTGGGTGGGGACCGACTCCTTCGCACCTCCAGCTCCATGGGTATTGGGTCCCCTGGCATACTGATTGTGCAGGGCACATTCTGAACAATATCCTGACGTCTCTATGGAGCCAGATCTGGACCACCAGGCCTCTACCAGCCTGGCTGGGTGAACCCCCCCTGGCTGGTGGGGACTGACTCCTTCGCACCTCCAGCTCCATGGGTATTGGGTCCCCTGACATACTGGTTGTGCTGTACACATTCTGAACAATATCCTGAGGCCTCTATGGAGCCAGATCTGGACCACCAGGCCTGTACCAGCCTGGCTGGGTGAACCCCCCCCCCTCACTGGTGGGGACCAACTCCTTTGCACCTCCAGCTCCATGGGTATTGGGTCCCCTGGCATACTGATTGTGCAGGACACATTCTGAACAATATCCTGAGGTCTCTATGGAGCCAGATCTGGACCACCAGGCCTCTACCAGCCTAGCTAGGGGAACCCCCCCTGGTGGGTGGGGACCGGCTCCTTCGCACCTCCAGCTCCATGAGTATTGGGTCCCCTGGCATACTGATTGTGCAGGACACATTCTGAACAATATCCTGAGGTCTCTATGGAGTCAAATCTGGACCACCAGGCCTCTACCAGCCTAGCTAGGGGAACCCCCCCTGGTGGGTGGGGACCGGCTCCTTCGCACCTCCAGCTCCATGAGTATTGGGTCCCCTGGCATACTGATTGTGCAGGACACATTCTGAACAATATCCTGAGGTCTCTATGGAGCCAGATATGGACCACCAGGCCTGTACCAGCCTGGCTGGGTGAACCCCCCCTCACTGGTGGGGACCAACTCCTTTGCACCTCCAGCTCCATGGGTATTGGGTCCCCTGGCATACTGATTGTGCAGGACACATTCTGAACAATATCCTGAGGCCTCTATGGAGCCAGATCTGGACCACCAGGCCTGTACCAGCCTGGCTGGGTGAACCCCCCCTCACTGGTGGGGACCAACTCCTTCGCACCTCCAGCACCATGGGTATTGGGTCCCCTGACATACTGGTTGTGCTGTACACATTCTGAACAATATCCTGAGGTCTCTATGGAGCCAGATCTGGACCACCAGGCCTCTACCAGCCTGGCTGGGTGAAACCCCCCTGGCTGGTGGGGACCAACTCCTTTGCACCTCCAGCTCGATGAGTATTGGGTCCCCTGGCATACTGATTGTGCAGGACACATTCTGAACAATATCCTGACGTCTCTATGGTGCCAAATCTGGACCACCAGGCCTCTACCAGCCTGGCTGGGTGAACCCCCAATGGCTGGTGGGGACCAACTCCTTCGCACCTCCAGCTCCATGGGTATTGGGTCCCCTGGCATACTGGGTGTGCAGGACACATTCTGAACAGTATCCTGACGTCTCTATGGTGCCAAATCTGGACCACCAGGCCTCTACCAGCCTGGCTGGGTGAACCCCCCATGGCTGGTGGGGACCAACTCCTTCGCACCTCCAGCTCCATGGGTATTGGGTCCCCTGGCATACTGGGTGTGCAGGACACATTCTGAACAATATCCTGAGGTCTCTATGGAGCCAGATCTGGACCACCAGGCCTCTACCAGCCTGGCTGGGTGAACCCCCCCTGGTGGGTGGGGACCGACTCCTTCGCACCTCCAGCTCCATGGGTATTGGGTCCCCTGGCATACTGATTGTGCTGTACACATTCTGAACAGTATCCTGACGTCTCTATGGTGCCAAATCTGGACCACCAGGCCTCTACCAGCCTGGCTGGGTGAACCCCCAATGGCCGGTGGGGACCAACTCCTTCGCACCTCCAGCTCCATGGGTATTGGGTCCCCTGGCATACTGGGTGTGCAGGACACATTCTGAACAATATCCTGAGGTCTCTATGGAGCCAGATCTGAACCACCAGGCCTCTACCAGCCTGGCTGGGTGAACCCCCCCTGGTGGGTGGGGACCGACTCCTTCGCACCTCCAGCTCCATGGGTATTGGGTCCCCTGGCATACTGATCGTGCTGTACACATTCTGAACAGTATCCTGACGTCTCTATGGTGCCAAATCTGGACCACCAGGCCTCTACCAGCCTGGCTGGGTGAACCCCCAATGGCCGGTGGGGACCAACTCCTTCGCACCTCCAGCTCCATGGGTATTGGGTCCCCTGGCATACTGGGTGTGCAGGACACATTCTGAATAATATCCTGAGGTCTCTATGGAGCCAGATCTGGACCACCAGGCCTCTACCAGCCTGGCTGGGTGAACCCCCCCTGGTGGGTGGGGACCGACTCCTTCGCACCTCCAGCTCCATGGGTATTGGGTCCCCTGGCATACTGATTGTGCAGGACACATTCTGGACAATATCCTGAGGTCTCTATGGAGCCAGATCTGGACCACCAGGCCTCTACCAGCCTGGCTGGGTGAACCCCCCCTGGTCGGTGGGGACCGACTCCTTTGCACCTCCAGCTCCATGGGTATTGGGTCCCCTGGCATACTGATTGTGCAGGACACATTCTGAACAATATCCTGAGGTCTCTATGGCGCCAAATCTGGACAACCAGGCCTCTACCAGCCTGGCTGGGTGAACCCCCCCTGGTGGGTGGGGACCGACTCCTTCGCACCTCCAGCTCCATGGGTATTGGGTCCCCTGGCATACTGATTGTGCAGGGCACATTCTGAACAATATCCTGACGTCTCTATGGAGCCAGATCTGGACCACCAGGCCTCTACCAGCCTGGCTGGGTGAACCCCCCCTGGCTGGTGGGGACTGACTCCTTCGCACCTCCAGCTCCATGGGTATTGGGTCCCCTGACATACTGGTTGTGCTGTACACATTCTGAACAATATCCTGAGGCCTCTATGGAGCCAGATCTGGACCACCAGGCCTGTACCAGCCTGGCTAGGTGAACCCCCCCCTCACTGGTGGGGACCAACTCCTTTGCACCTCCAGCTCCATGGGTATTGGGTCCCCTGGCATACTGATTGTGCAGGACACATTCTGAACAATATCCTGAGGTCTCTATGGAGCCAGATCTGGACCACCAGGCCTCTACCAGCCTAGCTAGGGGAACCCCCCCTGGTGGGTGGGGACCGGCTCCTTCGCACCTCCAGCTCCATGAGTATTGGGTCCCCTGGCATACTGATTGTGCAGGACACATTCTGAACAATATCCTGAGGTCTCTATGGAGCCAAATCTGGACCACCAGGCCTCTACCAGCCTAGCTAGGGGAACCCCCCCTGGTGGGTGGGGACCGGCTCCTTCGCACCTCCAGCTCCATGAGTATTGGGTCCCCTGGCATACTGATTGTGCAGGACACATTCTGAACAATATCCTGAGGTCTCTATGGAGCCAAATCTGGACCACCAGGCCTCTACCAGCCTAGCTAGGGGAACCCCCCCTGGTGGGTGGGGACCGGCTCCTTCGCACCTCCAGCTCCATGAGTATTGGGTCCCCTGGCATACTGATTGTGCAGGACACATTCTGAACAATATCCTGAGGTCTCTATGGAGCCAGATCTGGACCACCAGGCCTGTACCAGCCTGGCTGGGTGAACCCCCCCTCACTGGTGGGGACCAACTCCTTTGCACCTCCAGCTCCATGGGTATTGGGTCCCCTGGCATACTGATTGTGCAGGACCCATTCTGAACAATATCCTGAGGTCTCTATGGAGCCAGATCTGGACCACCAGGCCTGTACCAGCCTGGCTGGGTGAACCCCCCCTCACTGGTGGGGACCAACTCCTTCGCACCTCCAGCACCATGGGTATTGGGTCCCCTGACATACTGGTTGTGCTGTACACATTCTGAACAATATCCTGAGGTCTCTATGGAGCCAGATCTGGACCACCAGGCCTCTACCAGCCTGGCTGGGTGAAACCCCCCTGGCTGGTGGGGACCAACTCCTTTGCACCTCCAGCTCGATGAGTATTGGGTCCCCTGGCATACTGATTGTGCAGGACACATTCTGAACAATCTCCTGAGGTCTCTATGGAGCCACATCTGGACCACCAGGCCTCTACCAGCCTGGCTGGGTGAACCCCCCCCTGGCTGGTGGGGGAACTCCTTCGCACCTCCAGCTCCATGGGTATTGGGTCCCCTGGCATACTGATTGTGCTGTACACATTCTGAACAATATCCTGAGGTCTCTATGGAGCCAGATCTGGACCACCAGGCCTCTACCAGCCTGGCTGGGTGAACCCCCCCTCACTGGTGGGGACCAACTCCTTCGCACCTCCAGCTCCATGGGTATTGGGTCCCCTGGCAGACTGGGTGTGCAGGACACATTCTCAACAATATCCTGAGCCCTCTATGGAGCCAGATCTGGACCACCAGGCCTCTACCAGCCTGGCTGGGTGAACCCCCCCTTGGCTGGTGGGGACCAACTCCTTTGCACCTCCAGCTCAATGAGTATTGGGTCCCCTGGCATACTGATTGTGCAGGACACATTCTGAACAATATCCTGACGTCTCTATGGAGCCAGATCTGGACCACCAGGCCTCTACCAGCCTAGCTAGGGGAACCCCCTGGTGGGTGG